>CM070507.1:49439579-49787231 GCA_036346375.1 Guadua angustifolia | reverse complement strand
GGCTTTCCCGGCGCCTCAACGTCGAGGATGTGACCGTGCGCGCAGCGTGTACTGTTGTTTCCAGCATCATGGAGCACTCCGCCACTCTCTGTATCCACCGGCCCGGCGTGGGGCGAGCGACCACCCGTCAGACGTCAAATCCAAGGACCAGGCGCCAAGGTTGAAGACCAAACTCCCAGACGTGGGGCATCCCATCCTTCTTTTTCCAGACTCCCATGTAACCTACTTCTCCGAGCTATATAAGGAAAAGCAAGACCCCCTGGAGGGGAGGGAGTTCAATCGATAGCAGCACTAAGGAGTTCAAATGCTCTTACGACCCAAAAACTCCTAACGCACAGAGCCATTTTTCAACCCACTTTCACGTGCAAGGCGCTCGAGGCCAGACCTCGACCCCTGCTTGTAATACGGTGCAATCCTTTGCATCAGGAGCAATATACGATCACGCCATGAACTGGAGTAGGGATTTTCAGCCCGAACCAGTATAAATCTTGGGCCCCCATTGGTCTAACCATTCAGGGAGCAGGATCGCACGACGCCTAGACTTACAAATTTACTTGCCGGTTCTCGAAACACCGACACCGGCCAAGTGCTATGACGATTACTCATGTTGCCAAAAGGATTCATCCCATCCGTACTCAACCCAAACCTTATATTCCTCACATCATATGCAAAGTGCTTATATTTTCAGCGATGTTCCTTCCTCCATGCAGTAATCATTAGGGTGTCCGAAAGCATTCCATCCTTCTTCGCTCTTCGGCGTGCCATCGTAGCAATTGGGCATACCTTTTGTTTGCAAACAATCGCTTCGACGGGATTATAGGGAAATACCACACCACCTTACGGGGACACCTCTTCTTCTTACGCCTCACCCCGACATCTTCGTTCTCGATATCGTCGTCATTGCCCTTATACCGCTTTGCGTTGCAAACAACACAGGCATCCATATCTGCAAACTCATTGCGATAGAATATGCAATTATTTGGACATGCGTGTATTCTTTGTACTTCCAGTCGTAATGGGCAGACAACCTGCTTGACCTGGTACGTAGTTGAAGGCAACACGTTACTCTCTGAAGCAAGTCCCCAAGAGAACATACTAATTTCAAGAAAGCTCTTATCGGACCAACCATTGCTTGCCTTCAACTGCAGATGGTGAAAGCCACGTATGCAGCTTTTGTGCTCCTCCTTGCTGACACAGGTACAATGGCGTTGTAGAGTCCTCTACCATACACCTGGAACTTTTGAAATTCCCTTTCACTCGTGAAGTCCCCTCCTATCATGCGCAACATTTGATCTAGATCATCTTCATGGATATCAACGAACGCATCTTCCACCGGTCATATCGTTGTCTCAGTCATCTTCATCAATGTGTTGCCCTTCATGTACAATATCATCTTCATCAATGTGTTGCTCTTCATGTACAATATCATCTTCACCATGCTCGGTCCAACGGTATAGCCACCTTGAAACCCTTGAAGCAAGTGTGCACATATCGACTCTATGTTAGAAAACAACTTCTCATTGCAATCAACGCGATGGACAACACATATAGTCCGCCAAGTTTCTCGACTTAGTGCCGCGGCCAGTATTCGTAAAATAAGTCACACCATTAAAGAACTCGGACCGCTGACGGTGGTCATGTCATACATCCACCTTCACCCATCTACAGCTTAATTATATCAAACTACATTTCAAAGATATCAACAAACGATACCAAAATAATTTATTCTTTTACATTAGTCATGCATTGCTAATTAATTAAAACGATAAACACATAATTGCAAATAACAATATAATTGTAAATGATTAGTTTTACAAATACATCTAGCAATTTTTCCTATATTAAAATACATCAAACCTTTTTCACTATTTAAATATCCATCTAGCATTTTTTAATTATTTAGAAGATTTCTTCATTTCATTTTGTTATGTAGCGCTATTAAATTAAATTAATCTACAACAAACAAGCATATAATTGAATTGAATAAGGATATATTTCTAAATAATTATGTATCTTGCAACTTTCATTATTGCAAAATCCATCTACCATTTTTCATTATTTAAATATTCAACTAGCAATTCTCACTATTTATAATTCATCTAGCAATTTTACTATTTAAAAATCCATATAACAAATTTTCATTAATTAAAATAATTACAATTATGCATAATTGTCCTTCTAGCAATTTTCATTACTTAAACATCCACTACATCACTAAAATGGATAAGAATTACAATTTATTCAATAATTTAGCTAGATCTTAATTTGAGCACTACAGGCCTAAAATGTTCACATCGTACAATCAAGCAATTATCAACATCTACAAAGAATCAGTAAAGTAAAATTTTACAACAAATATAACATAGATCAAGTCAAGAACCTTGAAAAATTTTAATACAATTTTTCAAAGAAGAACTCGCCAAGATAATAACTATGGAACAAAAGCAGTAGCTCCTCTTTGTTCGGCTTCGGTTGGAAAGATGTTGACTCGATGAAAAAATATGAAAAAAATACTAACACAATTTTTCTAAGACAGACTCACCAAGAAAAAATACAATCCGAGCAAAGAGCTCCTCTTCCTACGCTTAATCGAGGAAATCGTCGGTCGAGGAGGAGCTGATATAAATAGCTTATCACTTCTTGAAGCTCTGCGAAGAACCGCGATGATAAGGTCATATTATCGCGGGAAAAATAGCTTATCACCGCCGCCGCTTTGCGCCGAGGCTGGTAGTGATAAGGTCATATTACACGGAAAATTGGGATGCACGGAAAATACATATCAACTTGCCGGTTAAATAAAAAACCGGCGGTAAAGTTCAATATCGCGCGGTTATAAATTAAACCGTATATGTATATCACTACTGGTTTTGGGTATAAACCAAGGCATTGATAAGTCGAACCCTTCAAGCGTCGTTGCAACAACCGGCTGCTTGCGGTTCCTCTATCACAAGGCTAAGTTCGTTCCTCTACCACGCCAACCGTTACGCTTCACATTCCTCTTAATTATCTGCTCTTCCTATTCTCGCTTCTATATAATGCCCATTCCTCAATCTGAAGCACCACTCCTCACAATCCACTACTATTGCAAGAATGCTCCCTCAAGAAGCGAGCGTGCGTGTTGGGCCCTCGCCCCACCCGTAAAAAGGAGGAGAAGAAGGAGGAGGAGGAGGCGGAGGAGGAGGAAGAGGAGGCAAAGGAGGAGGAGGAGGATTGCGGCGACGCACGACAATGGCCAGCAGCGAGGTCTGCAAGCGCTGAGGCAAGACCAACTCCGCCACCGAATCAGATTCGGAGGAGGAACACCCCGCAACTCCGATCGGTCATCGGTGGCAGCGACCGGCGGCGGGGCGACGGCAGCATTTACTTTTGGATATAGGGTTTCGCGCCATTTTGGGTTTCAAGCGGTCAATAGTCATGGCCTGTTATATTTTGTATATATAATTAGTACTAAATATGTAATAATGGATGGTATAACTAATTATGTTTTGTAAATATTATGTTTTGTAAATACTAATACATATCCCGCAAATTACAAATTTTGTAAATGTTCTGCAAGTAGATAAATTATAAATTTTAATATGTTCATGCTTTTTAACTAATTATCATTGATATGTTTTGTGCGAGATAAATTACAATGTTTCTTATGTTCTGTATTGAACTAATTATGGGGAACAGTAATATCACTACCGGTTCTAGAGTAAAACCGGCAATGAAAACGGTCTTATCATTGCCGGTTTATAGACGAACCAGCAATGATAAATCACTACCGGTTTTATATATAAACCGGCAGTGATACCTTCTTGTCACTGCCGGTTCTCTATAAAACCGGCAATAATATTGCCTCCATTCCTGCAGGAAATTTATACTATTCTTATCACTGCCGATTGAAGTTAGAACCGGCAGTGATAGTATTATCACTGCCGGCTTGGACCTACCCGGCAGTGATGGGGGGTCGCGGATGAGACAGTCTGTAGTAATGTATTGTAGTGTCTCTTAAAGGTCGGGCCATTCGAAATGCAAACTAAAAGTTATAGTTTATCGATAATATTCTCAATAAAGTTGCAGTTATGCAAAATTTACTTAAATTGAAAAAAAAAATAAAAAAGACACTAACGTGAAACATACCTAAGATCGGTGTGGTGATATAAACTGGTCGTACATGCAGCGTGTATCCAGCGTGATTCTTTGAACGTCCCACAATTTTCCTGTTCAACATTGAACAGCTTTATGCTCATCGGTGCCACTTCCACAATCGTAGACAGTTGACTAACTTGTCTCATTCGTAGTCATGAAGCTAACATACGATACTGATATCCACACAAGTCGCTCTCCACTTATATGCATGAATGCACATGTACATCATATCCTACCACGCGCGGTACCACCATGCAACCAGCTGCTTATATAAACCCATGAAACCCTACCCAACGTCACAGGCAACAAAATCAGTAGAGCAAACCTTAGCTGAAGATCTCATCCAAACAGCCAAACAGTATGGAATTTCCCAGTAGTGCGAGATGTCTTGCAACTGCTTCCTTTCTTATTGCCATTGCTAGTTGCACAATTTTCTCTAGTGCACTTGCTGCTCGTGAGCTGACTAACTCGGCCATGGTGGAGAGACACGAGCAGTGGATGGCACAATATGGCCGTGTCTACAAAAACGCCACCGAGAAGGCACGGAGATTGGAGGTATTCACGGCTAATATCGCATTCATCGAGTCGTTTAACGCAGGAAAACACAAATTCTGGCTCAGTGCCAACCAGTTCGCAGATCTCACCAACGACGAGTTTAGGGCGTCTAAGAAATTAGGTCTCAAGGTTACCTCTGTTAGGGCTCCTACGAGGTTCAAGTATGAAAATGTTAGCCTTCGTATGATTCCTACGAGTGTGGATTGGAGGACCAAGGGTGCTGTCACTCCTGTTAAGAACCAAGGTGATTCTGTGTAAGTATATGCACACATATATTTGATGAGCTATATATACTACTACGATTGCACTAACAGTAGACATAACACTTGACAATAATATTGCAATATGTATGGCATCTGTGGTAGGGTCTTGCTGGGCCTTTCGCATTGTCGCGCAATGGAGGGAGTTGTCAAACCGAGAACCGGCAAGCTTATTCCTCGTCTGTCGAGCAAGAGGTGGTTGATCGCGATGTAGAAGGGAGGACCATGGTCGTGAAGGTGGTTTAAAGGACGATGCCTTCAAGCATACATCATAAAGAACGGTGGCCTCACCACCGAGACAAACTACCCGTACATCTGCGGAAGATAGCACCGCAATGCAGCAAAGCGGCAACCATGCGCATCCATCATCGGCGACTACGAGGACGTACGGTAACAGACGAGACGCGCTTCATGAAGGCGGTTGCCAACCAGCTCTGTATCGCTGGTCGATGAAAGCAGCAACTGGCATTCCAGCTTCTACTCAGCGTGGCGTGATTACTAAGTCCTGTGGCAACAACTTCTGACCATGAGATTACTGCATTGGTCACGGCATGCGGCATGAGACGGCAACTGAAGTCTTGGGCGATGAAGAACTCATGGGGCACGTCTTGGGGGGAGAAAGGGTATGTCAGAATAAAGAAGGATGTTGAAGACAAAGAGGGCATGTGCGGCCTTGCCATGACGCCGTCATATCCTACTAAGTAGTGCGGATTACTTGTCCTGATTACTACAACATATTTACATGCGACCTACATGCCCATAAAAATAAACCGGTCTCCACTTTACAAGTATAAAATTGGAGTCACCGCTACAGAATACGTGTTTACTGCCGGGTCCACATCGGCATCACTACCGGATGTGCTCCCGGCACTACCTAAGTGGTAGTGATAGTCAAGGACTATCACTGCCGGTTCATACTGTACAACCGGAACTATCACGGTCAAATTTTTATCAATATCCAGTAGTGATAACTAGTATCACTGCCACTTTTACCTCGGTAACCGGCAGTGATAACTCTCTGCTCTATTTTCAAATCCAAAATTGGCAATTGATGGGTTTTTAAACCTTTATATATATATATATATATATATATATATATATATATATATATATATATATATATATATATATTTATGTTAAAAGATATGTATTATGTAATGTTGTAGCATATATATATTGTATAGTATATATGTGATACATCGGCATCGTATACGCT
Source organism: Guadua angustifolia (assembly GCA_036346375.1). Classification (NCBI taxonomy): domain Eukaryota; kingdom Viridiplantae; phylum Streptophyta; class Magnoliopsida; order Poales; family Poaceae; genus Guadua; species Guadua angustifolia. Next base: position 49,781,066 of record CM070507.1, on the reverse strand, counting down.
AGCAACAATAATGTAACGTAAACATCGCTAAGGGGTAATTCAAATACATTGAAGCATCATAATATTTAATTATTACATTGTTCATTCACTTTTGAAGCATCATAATATTTAAGTATTACATTGTTAATTCAAAATCGTTGACATCTCACTTAAGCTACAAATGCTCATAAAACACACCCTTCGTTGATAATTTCTCGACGATGAACCCGAGATAGCTACTCTGAAGGGCTTTAATTTAGTTATCGAAGGAAGTCAACAGTGCCCGACTTCAGTAAACGCATGGGAGAAATTGAAGCATTAATTAGTGTCATTGTATTTATAAAGGAAAGTATGGGTCACATATGTAATGATCGATATACCAGCTCGCCATTGTTGTCCGTACTGTTAGTGACGAACGTGTGCATATGTGTCATTGAGTAGTATCCATATAAATTGTTCCTTTGGGGTTGTCTCAGGCACGGAAAATTAGTTTTCATTCTAAACTTCTTCGCGAATGGATGACACCCCTGGCTCTTCTTGCGGTATTTTGCACACACACCATGTTCATGGTTTCGAGTAGTCATTAAAATTAATTAGGTGCAATGGAATGGAAGATTACTGGAGCAATAATGCAATGACCAAGTTTACCTGTCTAGCAACTCTATTAATTCTTTGTAAGTGCTTGTCGGTTTCCTTATTGAGTCCAAGACAATGATGTTGCTTTCATCTAACATGATAACGAGGACGATCCAATGAAAGCTGCAGAAGCCAATTAGTCGTCACATAGTGTTGCGCATCAAATATGCGAGACTAGTAGGCAGGGAAACACGTACTTAAAGTTGTAGGGTAAAAGTACATAGGCCTTGTCTTGTAGCTTTAGCAGTGCCTTGAGTACGTATTTCTCAACATCATTTATAATTCTTGGATTTAGAATAAGTTTGCAGTATACAAGGTCCAGGTCAAGGAATCCTATCTTATCATTTAAGTCCGCTCTAAGTGTCATTGCCTCCATTCTACAGAAAAAAAAGAAGTCAGACCCTTAGTTTAAGGGTACGTGAATGTACAGCATCATTTATACAAGAGACTTACAGAGTCCACATTCTTAATATAGACATGTCCAAGGCATCTCGTTGGTACAACTGATATAGTTCCATGTGTTCTACCCAGCAAATGTCGTCCATGTCGTGAAAATCCATATCTTTGTATCTGACGGGGAAAGCATCATTTTTTGTCACTTGGACATACTACCGGTACCATTGATGTAGACGTTGTAACTGTGTTGTCAGTCTGAGCTCCTCATTTGGATCCACCAAAGGTTCCCCGTTAACGAATGGCCACTTTAGAGGGGGCTCCTGCCCTTTAGCACTATTTTGGCCACCAGCAACAGCTGTTTTACCACCATCTAGTTTAGATTTCTTCCTAGAGATGCGCTCGTAGTCTGATCATTGGCTAAGTTGAGGAGATTCAGTTGACCGCCCGTTCTGTCTGGTTAACCATCGCTAAGCCCAAGAAGAAATCCCTTTTGGAAGCTTCGATTACAACCTTATCAGGTGGTGGCATCTTTTTGAAATGAAATTTCATACTGTTGGCGTCTACTTCCCTTCTAATTTCTTCTTCGGTCATGTCATATGCTCAAGCTCTTGCTAAGAGTTCGTGTTGGCTTCACAGATAAGGAACTTTTCCCCCTGACCATGTAGAATGTTGAGATCGTGGTGCTCTTTGATTACTGTCTTGTGGTGCTGGAGTAGGAGAAGGACCATTCTTGGGTGACGCCGGAGGAGGACTGTTCCTGGCTGGAGAGTCTGCCTCATCATCACAATTACGATCATCGTCGTCGTCAACTTCTGAGCCAAACTTTATGTAGTGCTTGCACCACACGATGAATGTGCCCAACCTTTGTCCGAGATTATTTTTCCCCTCTCGCTTGGGATCTCAACCTCAACTTTACAGTATCTATCAACCCGCACGTCCTTTGAAACTCTGGCGTATCCACGAGGAATTAGGCAGTTATGCAACATCTGCCCCTCCATGCATGGCCAAGCCATCCCATCAGCCACCTTGATGGTAATGTTAGCTACGGGCAGGATGCTTGTCTGCTTAGGAGTCTTCATTAGGAGGGCCCACGGATGCTTGGCTACTTTTACGAGCCCCAGCGTGACTCTGGAGCTAGTGGCCGACGTCATGTGACTGACGTTCGCTAAGGACATTCGCTACCATTTCTTGCATCATTTGCATCTTTTTTGCAAATATGATTTCCCTTCTCTGCATCCGGTCTTCTATTTCTTGTACACGTTCATCCAACTGTTGTTGTCTGGATTTCTTTGGTCGCTTATGAATTCCGACATCCTCTGGGAACATTGCTTTCTAGGGCACCAAGCCGAACCCTCTGGTGCGACCAAGGTGCTCTTTATTACCCAAGGCACGTGTTAGCTCGTCGTTCTCCCTTCTTGGCTTGAAGGAGCCTTGAGTAGATTGGGAGTGGGCATCTGCAATCTTCTTCGATATTTCCTCGTCTTTCTCGCTTCTAAAGCTTAAGCTACCATCATCCGACAGAGTAGCTCCCCTCGCAAGAAGACAATACTTTGATCTTGGGGCCATGTCGGATGTCGCGATAATAACACCACTCTGAGTTAATTTGTTTTTCCCGTGCATCCCACTTGGGTACTTTCCTCACGTAACCACCGGTGCCACAGCACATGGGGGTAAATGTTCTTATCCGAATTTGCATTGTTCTCATTGGTACGTGCTCGGCTTCATCGAGATTTTTTATCGCATCTAATTCATCCCAAAATTGCTCTAACCTCGAATATCTATTAAAATCGATGTTTGATCCTTCTTGACATATTCCTTATTCAGCTTTGTCTTCCGGTTCTTCTATGCGGATCCCATGAGCGGTTAGTGCACGCTTCCTGCAAGCTCCAACCGATCTTCGGGAAACTGAAACTTGGCTATCAACTCTGTCCACAATATTTCCTTGATATCATCGAGAACATATGACGGGTAATCGCGCTGATGTGTCCATGATTTGTAGATGATGGGCACATTATGTCTAGCCAGGACCCCGCATGATGTCCGATATGGCCCAAGCAATGATGTAGGTATAGCTGGTTTCCTGACTACATTAAGCTCAATGATCACCTTTCGTTCACCTATGCGCATCCTCCTGGGACCTCACCCACAACGCTGCCTCGGTGCACCAGATGTTTGACCCTGCATTTTGACCATTTCATTAGTCATGTGGCTCTGCTCGAATTTCATCGGGAAGCACATCCTACTAAAGAATCCTACTAAAGAATTACCTAGCGTACATTTATTGCCTCGGGTTGTTCAAGGTTGAGGAACCCTGCGGGCTTTGCTCCGGGCTTTGGTTCATGGGCTCAGTGCCATCCGGCACTTGTCCCTTATTAGAGGCCATGTGCTGCAAGTTTATCTGGAATTTTAAATTAACAAAGTCATAAGATGAATCTTCGCACAACTTGAATGACTATTTTGTCATGCATTAGAGTTGCTAATATCAATGTTTTCGTATATAAGGTGTAATCACCATTTTGTCATGCGTTAGTTGCTAATATCAATGTTTTCTATATATAAGGTGTAATTAATCACCATTTTGTCATGCGTTAGAGTTGCTAATATTAATGTTTTGCATATATAGAGCGTAATAGCCATACTATACAAAGGTAATTGTGGAACATGCATGTACGAAACGATAAATAAAGCAAGGCAAATATAAAATATAAGTCATATACATCGAAGTCACCATTATACATCAAATGCACCATTAAACATCCATGGCACCATTAAACATACATACATACAAATTAATTACATACATATACCGATGGCGTAAGAATGAATACATACATACATACATACATACATACGTATATGCGTACATACAATGCTACTAAAACAAAACTAAAGCTTCATGGATCTTTGTTTCTCTAATGCACGCCCATGTGAGAATGATGTACACTCCACATCACAGTAGCTAGCTCCCCCACAGAAAAGCCACCAGTTTTGCAAGAAATCATATGAATTGCACACAATAAATCAACAACAACTTGAAAATGTTTCTACAGAACTAATTTTTTTATTGTCATGTTGTTGCAAAAATCTTACCAAATTAAACACGTAATCGGCCCAATTCAAGATTATAGACATAAATTATCAAGTGATACCGGGCGATAGAATTTTGATATGACTTTTTCCATTTTCCTTCTATCGTCGATCTCCTTTAGCTATTTCTAGAGCATAATCCAAAATCATGCACATTTCACTTATTATATGCTTCGTCAATGACAAATTATGTGCAACAAATTTTGCACATTCAAAATCATTGGTTTTGGCTGCGCGCACCGGCCTAGAGACAACCGGTCTTAACTCTAGATTTTTCCCAGAAGAAGACAGTACAAATATATGAACTACAGTATGCAGTTTCCTATTTCCACACACACGTAGATGGTGCATTTCCATCCCAAATCAAGAGAATTTCCTTGTCAGCGGTTAGTTTATAGCGAACACACAAAGCTCTACTGTACTAACAAATCGATTTTTTTGGGGAATTCCTGTTGAAGGTAATTTGAAGTCTCAACTTGCAACTCCATTTCAATGAGCAGTCACCATTGGTCGTAATATACTATACAATATGAAGACACGGCTGAAAAATATAGTTTATGCCCTTCTATTGATGCTGTGTTTGTATGGATACGGTGATAATGTTGGAAATGTGTGTGCTAACCATTGATAGGACTAGTACATTATACACATGAGGACTTCAGGTATTCAAAGGCTGAAATGAGGGTCTCGACAGGACCGATATTATCTGCACTATATTCATATCCGGCACTATCCGTATTTAACTCCGAATCCAACAAAAAATATGGTTTATGATATGAAAAGAGCAATATCTGACCAAATTCGAGCTGATTGCTTCCCTTGTTTCACCTGTTGGTGCCAATTCATTTGTGAGAGGAGGGAGGGGAGACGACTTTTCTAGATCACCACCATCTCTTTCTTTTGTATTTGTAAAGAATATTGATATAATTTCAACACGTGCTTACATATGATTCAAACTTCATAGCATATTGTTATTTTTAGAAAATTTTCTTCAACTATAAAACATAACTCAATTACATTTGAAATCTTTAGATGTAAAAGGAAAACAAAGCTACAAAAATTGGTGCTTACATCAGTCAAATCCACAACCTAGCACTTCGATGTGTACAACCTTCAACCAGACTAAGTGCACTCTTGCGTTTGCATTGTCTTTGCAATTTTTTTTATTTGTATAAAATTAAGATAAATCTGAAACTATTTAAATGGCTAGAATTTTTCTCATTACTCTTAATGACTTAAATCCGACGACCCTAACCTACACTGGTAAGCTAACAATACGCCATGCTTGTCAAGATGGCTCAAAGGGTGTGGAGTTACCGTTTGTTGAAAATTTGGTCTCTTAGAGGTCGACCTATTCGAAATGCAAACTAAAAGTTATAGTTTATGGATAGTCTTTTGAATAAAGTTGCAGCTATCCAAAATTTACTCAAATTTAAAATTAAAAATAAAAAGACACTAACGTGAAAGCGTAAAATAGGTATATATATATATATATATATATATATATATATATATATATATATATATATATATATATATATATATATATATATATATAAAGCTGAGTAAATGCGTGCGGAGCCGGTGTATCCAAAATGATTCTGTTAGGAAACTTGGTAGCCCCGGCCCACTTTGGCCCATCGTCAAAAACCCTAAAGCGAGGAAGTATAAATATGGAGAGAGTTGACCCCGTTGTTACCGGACAATCGAAATAATAGATTATACTCCAATCCTTTTGTGTCTCTATTCTCCACTTTCATTCTGTCGGGAACCTCGGACTATTCAATAGCAAGATTCTCAACACGTTATCAGCACGAGCCTCTAACGTCGACGAAGAATTGAAAAGGTGAGATACGGGGATTGATTTAATCTCGCGTATGAATCCTACGTATGCATCTACGCGGCACAAAGCTACAATCTGCAAGCGTTTTTCTCTATTTTTCTTTTTTTCTCTATTTTTCTTTTACACCTTGCGTAGCACGAAGCTACTTGTTTCGCATTGCTATAGTACACACGAAAAAAAGGGCACGAAGCCACCGTGCTCGAAGCACACCGGCCGGCTGGCCTCCCGCCGGCGACCGACCTTCCCGGCACCACGACACACGAAGCGTCCCCGCCCGCAGCAGCCCGGCTGCCGATTCGCCGAAATCATTGGTTGGAGGCCGCGCTCACAGCGCCTTCACCTGGATCGCCTCGGTCTCCGCGCTCGCAGCGCGAGCCGTCGGCCCTCCTTGGCTCCCGCGACGCTCCTCGAAGGTGCCGCCGCTGCCTCGCTTCCGTGTGCTTGCAGCGCGCCGACCGCCGCCTCGAAGGCGTCGCCACCACCGGCTCCGTGCGGCCTCAAAGGCTCTGCCGCCGGCTCGGCCCTCATAGACACCGCGCGCTTCGAAGACATCGCCGCCGCCTCGCGCCGCAAGCTCACCTCCCGGACGCCTCGAAGGCGCTGCCACCTCGCGTCGGCTCTCGCGCCGTCGGCTCGCCTCGAAGACAGCGCTGCCACCGGGTGCTTCGGCTTTTGCGCCGCATCGCGAAGATGGCGCCGCCATTACTAGCCGCTTCAGTCCACGGCACCACGCCTCGAAGGCGCAATCGTCGCCCCTAGCCCCGGCTCCTGGGCGCGTAGCGCCATCACACGGCCAACCGTCTGCCCCCCATGGCCCTCGCCGTGCGCCAACCAGCAGGCATCGTCGTCTCGCCCGGCTCCCACGCCGTCCCTATCGCCCGTCTCGCCGGATGCTAACGCACGCAGAGGAGCGGTCGGACTCGAAGTCTTGAATGTGGCCGGATTTGAAATCCGGTTCAAAACCGGATAATAGAAGGGGAGGGTAATTTACTAATTTGCCCTCGGTTTTCTTTTCTAATTTCTGTTTTTTCTTTTCTTTTCCCGAAATTCAATAAGAAATTCGGAAAATTGATTAAAAATTACAGAAAATTATGAAAAAAAATTGCCAGAAAATTCTAGAAAATTATTTGGCTCTGTTTTTAGCCTTCCTTTCTGCATTTATCAATTTTGCATATATTGCTTTCTATTTAGCTTATTGGAAATTCATGAGAATTTCATTTCTGCACTTTATGAATTTTGCAATCACTTTTATCAGATTGCACGCAGTAATCTAATGACGGAATCTTATCAAAATGCAGATGTCTGGCATTGTGAACCGTGAATTTGAAGAACTGGCCCCTCATGGTCAGAACTATCTCACATGGGCATCCGATGTGAAGATCGTGCTGCCATCGGCTTAGGGTCCTTGAAGGACATGCAACCTACAACCGAGCAGAACGATCATGCTTTGCACTTCCTTAGGCATCACCTCTCAGCCACATTGAAGAATGAATATATGGTTATGGAAAGTGCACTTGAGCTATGGATGCACTTTAATTGGTCAAGAAGCTCAAGTACACCATCTTGCCTCAAGCAACAGCAAGAATGGGTTACTTTGAGGTTTGAGAACTTCTGAGCGGTGGCGAGTACAATTCGCCTTGCACAAAATTTATACCAATCTCTCCTATGTGGCAAGCAGATCACCGATGAGGAGAAAATTGAGAAGACTCTTTCCACTTTTCACCCTAATGCTATCCGAGTGTTCGCAGACTATCGTCAGGCGCATACAAGGAGTATAGCGAATCGATTGATGTTATGCAAGTTCGCGAGTCACAAGATGGCGTTCTTCGCAAGAATTTCGTCTCATAGCCACCTAGAAGAGGCATTGGCACGAAGTCAATGCCACTGACTACAAGGTGAAAAGCCTATTCAAAGAAAGAAAGACAGAAAAGGTGCAAAAGAGAAGTATCACCAAAGAAAGTCCAAAACCCATGAGAAGCGAGGATGGCAGGAGAAGCCACCCACGAAGACGATGGACAAAGAGAACCAAACATGCTTCTGTGTGGCACTTGGGGACATTGGTCCAAGATATGTCGAGAATCGAAGATGTCATCAATGCATATCAAGCCAAGAAGAAGGCCAAAGACAATGCACCAGCAGAGGCACATTTCGCCAAGGTAGGCGATGATGACACCATGGACACCGACACTCCACTTGCTTCGCCTTTTCAGTCTAGCCTGGACATCGATGCCGTAACCAAGCTCATGGCAACTGAAGAAAAGACCTCTATTGATGACATAGAGGTAGAAGTCAATGCATTCTTCTGATTATGTTTAATGTATTAATTGCATTATTAGTATTTCTTTTATGATTGCTTAGTGCATTTTGAATAATGATTTGTAAGCTCTAGAAGAGCACAATTTTTCTCATGAATGGATATGCAATTTATTCTTTATTCTAGTATTCTATCTTTGTAAGCAATGTTTCAATTATCTTGTCCCTATCTGATTAGTATTATATTTTTGTATAGAATCTGTGTAGCGCCCCAATGGAGGAGATATGCATCGTTGATAGTAGCACAACAAATACCATCTTAAGAGAGTCTAAGTATTTCCAGTCGATCACAAAGAACACTGGAAAGATTACTATGATCGCAGGAAGCGATTCATATATAATAGCCTCTGGAAGAGCCACAATTCTATTATCAATGGATACTACTTTGGTCATTGAAGAAGCCCTCTTGTACCCTGAATCAACGCGCACTCTCTTGAGTTTTAAAGATATCTGCGTCAATGGGTTTCATGTAGAAACAAATGAAGAAAATGGCAAAGAATGTTTATGCATTGTGAAGCACGCGGTATGTGGAAAAATGGTATTAGAAAAATATCCCTCATATGTATACGGGTTGTACTACGAAAATACATGCACCAAGTGTATACTTCTTTGAAGACTGTCTTTAGAAGCTCAATTATTTTCTTTATGGCATTGTATATTAGGTCATCCTAGTCTTAGAATGATGAGAAACATAGTTAACAACTCATAAGATCATGGCATTAATGTCAAAATTTCTGAAACATGAAGATTTTGTGTGCCATGCATGTGCCACCGGGAAATTAATAACTAGACCCTTTATTATGAAAGTGCAAAATGAAATCCCTGCATTCCTGGAATGCATCCAGGATATTTGCGGCCTAATTCAGCCATTATCAGGGCCATTTCGGTACTTCATGGTGCTTATTGAAGCCTCCTCGAAATGGTATCGCGTGATGTTTGTTGTTAACAAGAAATCATGCTTTTGCAAAGGCGATCTCATGAGATCATCGAATTAAGAATGCATTTCACGATCATCGTGTGAAGTCCATTCGAATGGACAATGCTTAATTTACTTCTAAGGCATTTGATGATTATTACACAGCAACTAGAATAACCGTTAAGCACTCTGTACCTCACATCCATATGCAAAATGGACTAGCTGAAGCACTAATAAAGAGGATCAAATTCATAGCATGACCACTTTTGCTGGGTTGTAACTTGCCCAACAATTGTTGGGGGCACGCAGTCCTGCATGCAGTAGCACTCCTCAATTTCAGACCATCGGCCTACAACATCCATTCACCTATGCAGCTAGTGCAAGGGGTTATCCCGAAGATTTCCCATCTTAAAAAAATTGGTTGTATGGTGTATGTACCTATACCACCCCACCATAAGACCGCAATGGGCCTCCTCTGCAAGTCTGGATATCGTTGGTTATGAGAGTGCATCCATAATCCGGTATTTGGAACCTATGATTGGAGACTTCCATCTGACCGATTCATGATTGCATCTTTGGCGAGGATCGTTTCCGTCATTAGGGAGGAAATCAACCTTTGGATGAAAAATGGGAAATCATATGGCATTCCTTTGGGATCGCTCATGACCTCCGCACTAATGAAGCAAATCAAGAAGTCCGAAGATAATTGATTTGCAAAACCTATAAATGAACTGTCGAGATCATTTTTGTGATCTGAAGAGCGTGGTTAAGTCGCATGTATCTGCTAGAAATGCACCAGAGAGGGTTGAAATACCAAAGAAAGCGAAGGTATCCCTCATCATGTTCAGAGGCCTCAAAGAAAAAGAACAGGAAATCTGGTTTCTCAAACCCAAAGTACCCGGAGATGTCTGGAGAAAAAAGAGCAAGAGGACTTACCATAGCCAATCATGAAAATGCCCCAAAGCAAGAATGGGAGCCAGTTGAGACCTGGCACTGGAAAGAAGCATATGGGAAAGGCAATTCCAAATCTGAACCTTCCATTGCAGGAAGCTACCGAAAATAATGTGTGCGCACACATAGCGATGAAAAACTAAAGGAACTTGTTCCTGCGATAGGGAATAGCAAAGAAGAGCAAGCAGAAGTGCATGAAGAAGCACCCCATGATGAAATGACCATAAACTTTGTAACAACGAGAGAATCCCTAAATAAAGCAACAACCAATATCGATACATACTTCACAAAGAAAATTGCCACAATCATCGACCATAATCCCGAGCAAGCATCACTTTCATGAGAATGCAAGAAAAGGCTAGATTGGGAAGAATAGAAGAAGGCAATCAACATGATTAGTCTCTCGAACAAAAGAGAGGTGTTTGGGCGTATGCATACGCCTCCCCATATAAACCCGTAGGTCACAACTGGGTCTTTGTTCGAAAGAGTAATGAAAACAACGAAGTTGTAAGGTACAAAGCAAGGCTTGTTGCGTAAGGTTTCACTCAACGTCTATGTGGATGACTTGAACATTATTGGGACGGATGAAGAAATTGAAGAAGCTTGCTCATACTTGAAGTCTGAGTTAAATGAAGGACTTGGGTAAAACCAAGTTTTGTTTAGGCTTGCGCCTTGAGCATGTCCAAGGAGGAATCTTGATATACCAATCATCCTACACTCAGAAAGTGTTAGAGAAATTCGGTTTTGAAAAGGCATATCCTGCAAAGACTCCAATGGTCGGAAGGTCGTTACAAGCAGACCTATACCCCATACAGGCCTAGGGAAGAGGAGGAGGAAGTCCTGGGAGCGGAATTCCCATATTTGAGTGCAGTTGGAGCACTCATGTACCTCACAAATAGCACTAGGCCGTACATTGCGTTTGCCATGAACTTGCTAGCCAGGTATAGTACAGAACCTACCAAAAGGCATTGGAAGGGGATAAAGGACATCTTCCGTTACCTCCAAGGAAGCAAAGACCTTGGCTTGTTCTTCAGAAGGAACAATGAATTGAAATTGGTTGGCTACGCCGATGCTGGGTACTTATCTGACCCGCATATTGGCAAGTCACAAACCGGGTATGTCTTCCTTTGTGGTGGAACGACAATCTCTTGTAAGTCATCTAAGCAGACTCTTGTCTCGACGTCGACAAACCACTCGGAAATCATCGCTTTGTATGAAGCCTCCCGAGAATGTGCATGGCTTCGAAGAATGGTTCACTACATCCAGAAGTCATGTGGTCTGAACATTAAGCAAACCCCCACTATAATTTATGAAGACAATACAGCTTGTGTTGCTCAAGTGCAAATGGGATATGTGAAAAGTAACCTCACGAAGCACATCAACCCCAAGTTCTTCTATGCTCATGAAATGCATAAAATGAACAAAATCAAGATACTGCACACTAAATCGTATGAAAATCTCGCAGATCTATTCACTAAGTCACTCCCTGCATCTACTTTTGAAAGGTGCGTTAGAGGAATTGGGATGATGAGACTTAGAGAAGTGTAGATTTCAGGGGGAGAACTTTCACATATTCCTAAGTAAATCTTGAATAAGAAGCTTGAGTATCTAACGTGAATCTCGAAGATTTGCATTGAAGATTGGGTAGATTGTACTCTTTTTCCTTAGTATGTTTTTCACGGAAGTTTTCTTACATAAGGTTTTAATGAGGTAATTCGTGCAACACAGCAAGTGTATGCTATGTACTCTTTTTCCAAGTATTTTTCCCATTGGGTTTTTCCTGGAGTTTTGATGAGGCATATGCATCTTGCGGCAAAGGGCCAAGGGGGAGTGTTAGGAAACTTGGTGGCCCATGAAGGCCTACTTTGGCCCATCAGCCGAAACCCTAGGCAAGGACTATAAATATGGAGGAGAGTTGACCCTATTGTATACAGACAATCAGAAATAATAGATTACTTCCTTCAATCCTTTTGTGTCTCTATTCTCCACTTTCATTCTGTCGGTTACCCCAGACTATTCGATAGCGAGGTTCTCAACAGATTCTTTGAACGTCCCACTACTTTCCTGTTCAACTGAACAGCTTTTTACCACGCAAATTAGTTGTTTCGCTTATCGGTGCCACTTCCACGATCGTTGACTGTTGACTAACTTGTCTCATTCGCAGCAATGAAGTTAACATACGATATCCACACAAGTCGCGCTCCACTTATATGATTGCACATGTACATCATATCCTACCACCATGCAGCCAGACGCCTATATAAACCCATGAAACCCTACACAACGTCACAAGCAACAAAATCAGCTAAGCAAACCATAGCTGAAGATCTCTTCCAAACATGCAAACAATATGGAATTTCCGAGTAGTGCAAGATGTCTTGCAACTGCTTCCTTGCTTATCGCAATTGCTGGTTGCACCCTGTTCTCCTTTGCACCTGCTCATGAGCTGAGCAACTCGGCCATGGTGCAGAGGCACGAGCAGTGGATGGCGCAATATGGCCGTGTCTACAAGAACCTCGCCGAGAAGTCACGGAGGTTCGAGGTATTCAAGGCTAACATTGCGTACATTGAGTCATTTAACGCAGGAAAACACAAGTTCTGGCTCAGTGCCAACCAGTTCGCAGACCTCACCAACGACGAGTTTAAGGCTAAAAAATTAGGCTTGAAGGTTAACTCTGAGCCTAGGGTTCCTACAAGGTTCAAGTACGAAAACATTAGCCTTCATACGATCCCTACGAGTGTGGATTGGAGGACCAAGGGTGCTGTCACTCGTGTTAAGGACCAAGGTGACTGCGGTAAGTACATGCACACATATACTTGACAAAACTATATATACTATTACGACTGTACTACAAGCATACATGAGACTTGACAATAATATTGTAATACGTATGGCACTGTGGCAGGGTGTTGCTGGGCCTTTTCGGCTGTCGCAGCAATGGAGGGCGTTGTCAAACTGAGAACCCGCAAGCTCATCTCCCTGTCTGAGCAAGAGCTGGTTGACTGCGATGTAAAGGACCACGGCTGTGGTGGTGGCTTCGTGAACAATGCCTTCCAGTACATCACAAAGAACGGTGGCCTCACCACCAAGAAAAACTACCCGTACACTGCGAAAGATAGCAGCTGCAATAAAGCGAAGGCGGCCAACCATGCCGCGTCCATCAGCGGCTACGAGGACGTGCCGGCCAACAGCGAGACCGCCCTCATGAAGGCAGTTGCCAACCAGCCTGTTTCAGTGAGTGTAGACTGCGGCAGCCCGGAATTTCAGTTGTACTCCGGCGGCGTGATTACTGAATCCTGCGGCAACAACCTGAACCATGCGATTACTGCAATCGGGTACGGCACAGCGAGTGACGGCACAAAGTACTGGCTCATGAAGAACTCATGGGGCACGTCTTGGGGGGAGAAAGGGTATGTCAAAATACAGAAGGACATTGTAGACAACAAGGGCATGTGCGGCCTTGCCATGATGCCGTCGTATCCTATACTAAGTAGTAAGTAGTGAGGATTAACTGTCCTGACTACAACATATTTACATTCGACCTAGATGCCCAGAAAAAATAAACCGGTCTCCACTTTACAAGTATACAATTGGAGTGCATATATATGTCATATCACAGGAGCATGTATCTACGTACTACCGTACACCCCATAGCTATTATGTTTGAAATTAATTAAAACTGGCCAACACGGAAAAGTTTGGTTAAAGGTTTCAAGGCTCTCTAGTATTTTTGTTTTGCGGTTCCGATATGTGCCACTACAAGAGAACTGAGATGTGAGGGTATTTAATTAAGGAGCCGACTATTTCACAGACAACTGAAAATTCAGTAAGTTTCAGTCGATTTTGAAAACCATCAGATCTGCAGCTTCGATGGGCTAGCCTTTCTCGATGCTTATCGTGTCCGCACTAATAAAAAAGCAACCCATTAAATGGCATGCTACGTAATGGGCGAGCCCGTTTAGACTCGGTTTTCAGCCGGGCCAACACGTTCAATTTAATACAACCAGTTGTTATGCATTCGACAATAATATATATATATATATATATATATATATATATATATATATATATATATAGGAAGCCTTTTTCAATACTCCTAGGAGTACATACTCCCACCTCTAATATCTCTACTATATAAAGTGAGAGTTTCTTCACATGTCATTTCATCAAAATTACCCACCTTTGCCACTGCTCTTTAATTACCCACCTTTGCCCGCATCATTTCATCAAAATTACCCACCTTTGCCACTGCTCTTTAATTACCCACCTTTGCCCGCGTCACTTCATCAAAATTACCCACCTTTGCCATTGTTAGTGCTCTTTGCAAATAAACTTTTTATCGTAAATTGAGTTTTCGTTCGCAGCATGCAGCACATGGTTAGTACTACTAAATGAACACTTTATACTCCTTTATCACTTTTGATATACTCAATAATAATTCTAAGATACTCAGATGCAACATGGTTGAAAAAATTTCATCCAAACCCTTTATTTTTGACTACATACCCTTTTCCATATGTAAAGGAATATATAAACAAATATTGCTATAAAGGGTGGACTTTAATGAAATTTTTCATGGAACTCACTTTAAAGTATCTTCTAATTAGTATTAGAGTATGCTCAAAAAGTATAAAAAATATAACAACATTATTTAAATGGTATCTTGAAGAAGGTGAAATCACTACACCAGGAGTATGGAATCATTTTCCTATATATATATATATATGGCGGGTATTCATGCAAACCTCTCTTTTGGTGCAATCATGCAAACTTCTAATCTCGGCTCTTAGATCCCTCCTCAATGGCTAGATTAAAATTGGTGGGATTTCCCTAATCCACTTATAACTCTTTTCCTAAAACCCTAGAAATCTTTTCTTCTCCCCTTCCTCTTCATCCTAGCATCCAGTCCAGGACGTCGGCGAGGTTCTCCACGGCGTTGTCGTGGCTGAGGCCGAATCCTAAATCGTCGGCTGTCACGCCTCATCTCACCTTCGCCGCGCTCTTGGCCGCATGTTCACGCAGAGAGATCCGCAAGTCGCTTTCGACCGCCACATTATCCTCTACACCATGCTCATCGGCGAGAGATGAGGGCCGCCTAATAAAATCTCCAAGATATCTCCGGCCTCCCCGCTCGAATCTTCCCGATTAGTTGTTTCGTCTCGATCTCTCCACGGTTCTGGAATTCTCGTCGCAATCCATGCGTAAAGGTTTGCCCCGTAGTATTTGCCTTTGTAATCTTGTCCATCTCTCTTGGGAAATTCACTGTCGGTTTAGATCGGTTGTTGGTTGTTTCGATCGGTTTCTTCGATTTTTATCCCCAAGATTGAATTTTTGAGGTGGGTTTCCTTTGTTAAAGTGTTCTTGGTGGGATTGCATACTGCTCAGTGGTGATCGGGGGTTTTTCTGGGGTTTGCGACCTTGATCGGCCTTGGGTATGAGATGATCTTGGCGATGGATGCGTTCTCGGCAATTCCCCTGCATTCTACAAGAGTTTTTATGATCTTTAAGTAATCTAATCATGGATTGCGTGATGGAATTATGATTCTTGTGATTTTACTTCCCTGCTAGCTCTAATTTTTGTATACATAGGCATTGTTTGAGGTATCTTTGTCGGGGTGAGGGATCAAATTTTGGCCTTTTACCTTTTGTTTGGTTGCCAAAATTCTGTCGCCATTGTGAATCAGAATTTGTTTGAGAATTTAACAGGAGAAAAATAATTACTGTGGCGGCTCGCCTTGGTTGTCTCGATCCCGTTGTTCGTCCAAATCTTTCTTTAGTTTGATGAAGACTTAGCATCTGCGTAAAGCCATTTGTTCTGTTTCCATATGGCGTTTGCCTTTGCTTTTTTTGGGCGCAGCAATGCCCGGCCGTAGGGAGATGGTAAGCTTGGAATGACAGCACAGGATTCCGCTTGCCTTTGCTTTTTGCGGGCGTGCCGGCCAGGAGGCGGCGGCGGCGAGAGATGAGGGCCAAATGACGGCAGCGAGGATTCGGCTCGGCAGGCAGACAACGTCGTGGAGAACCTCGTCGACGTCTGGGTGGATGCTAGGATGAAGAGGAGGAAGTGGGAGAGAAGAAAATATTTCTAGGGGTTTTGTGGAAAAGAGCTATAAGTGGATTAGAGGAATCCCACCAATTTTAATCTAGCCATGAGGGAGATCTGGAAATTTGAGATTAGGAGTTTGCATGATTGCACCAAAAGAGGTTTACTTGTTGAATACGCCATATATATATATATATATATATATATAGGAAAATGATTCCATACTCCCGAATTATGCATCTCACCTTCAAAGTATACCATTTAAATAATGTTGTTATACCTCTTTATCCTTTTGAGTATACTCTAATCGATTATAAGATACTTCAAAGTGAGTTCCATAAAAATTTCATTAAAATCCACCCTTTGTAGCATAATTTGTTTACATATTCCTTGTACATATGGAAAAGGATATGTAGCAAAAAAAATAAAGGGTCTGATGAAATTTTTTAATCATGTTACATTGGAAGTATCTTAGAATTATTATCGAGTATACCGAAGCGATAAAGGAGTATAAAACGTTTATTTAAGTGGTATATCACTACAAGAAGCAGGGAAAAATTGTGGTTAAAAACCCACTTAATTTAAGTTAAATAAATGTAAGCAAACCGTCAATTTAATTCACTTAATTTAACTTCGGCGAAATTAATCAATTAAATTGTGGGTACCACATTTAGCTTTAATAGGTTAAATTGTAATAAAAACCAATTTAATGACCGTTAAATTGTAATGAAAAACCCATTCAATTTAATTGCGCTAAATTGTAATGAAAAACTCCATTTAATTTAACTTAAATTCATGGGTACCATTTAATTTAACTGATTAAATTCGTGGGTTTTAAATGGCCCACAAATTTCTCGGACATTTATACAAAAAAAAATATATTATTATATACAACAAGCATTTCGATGACCAATCATGAACAATTGAACATGACCCGACATGACAATTCAGCAGAACATCTTGCTCAAAATATGTATCTCTTCACAATTGAAATGTAGTATTTACAAGAATTATTACACTGAATCGAGCCACAGAAAATAAAAGAAAGTTGAACTTTATTTGAGAGTATGTTGAAATATACAAAAGCATGAGAAGGCTTGGATAGAGCATCATCAAATATTGAACCTCAGGGGCAATTTACTAATTGTCTAAATCCTGCTCAGCTCCTCCAGTTAGCAATATGCATTGATACCTGGCTTCTAAACGAATAGTCTTAGTCCTCTTTGAAGAGCTCACGGCCAATTATCATTCTTCTTATCTCACTAGTACCAGCTCCAATCTCGAGCAATTTTGCATCTCTCAGGAGACGGCCAGTTGGGTACTCATTTATGTATCCATTGCCACCAAGACACTGGATTGCCTGCCACAGTGAAAGGTTTAAGATCGATTGGTGGACCACATAAAAACTTGATACATATGGAAAATTGCTAGTTTAAAAGCAAGTATTACAACTAGTAAATTTCATAAGAAGACTCATCCATGTGGATGCACAGGGCTACCAGCTACAGGCAAATGATTAATTAATATAGAGTTATTCTAGAACAGTTCAAGAAAATTACCTGGATTGTACTAGTGGTTCTACAAAAGTTACTTTGCAGGAAGGCAGGCAATTTCAATCCCATCAAGTGTTTCAAGGTACATGAAAGGCAGAAGACACAAAAAAACCTAGAACAGCTAAGATAATGTTCCGGCCAAGTATAATATCATCATTGCTCTTCCAGATGATTAAGGCTGTTTACTTCTGTTCTTAAAATAACATTTTTGTGAGGTACAAAGCAATTCTCAAAAGTTACTTTCACCAAGAACATTTTTGTGAGGTACAAAGCAATTCTCAAATACAAGCTCTTAAGCAACAATCAAAGTTTGAAACAATCAATTTGTACCAGCAAGCTCGGGTATATTTCCTGTGCGATATGACAAAACAGTTCATGAGCGTTACACTTCAGTTGTGAACATCAGGATGGCACATGTACATACCCGAGCGTTACACCTCTGCATGATTTGTTGCCTAAGCCTGACAAGTTGCCGAGCTAGTATTTTGGTTGCCGCCTAGATCCATCCAGATCATGCTTCCTAAGGCATCATGAAGAAAAACACTGGGAGATTAGGGATCTTTCATATAATTCTAACAGACTCACCTCATTTCCAGTCTTAGCAGGCTTCTTGATCTCTGCAACTAGCTTCTTCTCTTGGAATGGTACCATTAAAACATTACCAGGTATTTTGGTTGCCGCCTAGATCCATCCAGATCATGCTTCCTAAGGCATCATGAAGAAAAACACTGGGAGATTAGGGATCTTTCATATAATTCTAACAGACTCACCTCATTTCCAGTCTTAGCAGGCTTCTTGATCTCTGCAACTAGCTTCTTCTCCTGGAATGGTACCATTAAAACATTACCAGCTTCTTCTCATTGCTTTGAAGATTTACTGCCTGCAGATGACACAACAAAATATTACTGAAATGTAAAAGATGTAAGAGTTCAACAAAATAACTGCTACATGTGTAGGATCTGGAATTTCTTGCAGACAGCTGTAATCTCAGGGAGCCAAATTCATAGGTTTCCAATTGATAAATAAGAGGAAGCACTAAGAGCCTTTCTTTTTTAACAGGCAGACCCTTAACAACAGAAGAAACACCAAAACAAAATTCATTGTAAATAACAACAACTGGAGATGAGAATGCATATCTACATGCATAGATAATAATAATAGTACTAGCAGAATACTCCTTAAGACTTCTGCCTTTCAAGAGGTTAATCCAACCATAATTGAAATATAAATCTAGTTCGAGCCTTCTCATACTAGTGGCAAAGCAAGCATAAGACATAGGTAGAATAACTGGCAAATTTTAAAAATAATTCCCTGGATTATCACCGTAAACATAGTTACTTTTAAATAAAATTCGCCATGAGGTAATTTTTACCTTGCAGACAAAATAGATATGATCTTAAGAACAACCCTGCCCATGCGACTGGGGCATCAACTGCAATTTCATGTTGTGCCCTATGAGCCATTGCCAACCCTGCCCATGCGACTGGGGCATCAACTGCTGAAGGGTCGCCTTCTTTTAGGACCGTTGCCATTTCATTTGCAGCCCAGAGAAGTTGATCATCAGAACACTGTGACCTTATAGCATCCCTGATACGGTGAACTGCTATAGCATACCGAGCAGGCATATGATTGGGTTCCAATTTCGTTGCTTGCATAGCATAGTCCAAGAAAAAGTTTATCTCATACCCAAGCCTTCAGCACCTGTGCCCATCTAGTACCAGAACAAAAAGGAAGTACTTAACAGTATAGAATATCTTCAGTGATGGGCAGTGGCAGAGCGGGAAGAAAAGTGGCTAATAGACAAGCAGTGTTCAAGTTGACTTGTTGTAGGTTTCACCAAAGTTTCCAGCTATAAACTCATACTCTCAAAGTGATAACAAGCAGCCCAGACTGGCAGTTTAACCAGACAAAACCAATTGGAGCCTGGTCTTGTTTGAGGTATTGGAATTTGGACAGGGTAAGCACCAAAACCTAGCAAATAATTCTAATAAAACAAGCCTACAACATGAAGTCTCCTCTTGGCAGCACCTGAAGTAACCAGCTCCCCCACAGGCCACGATTCCTTTTGCCATAATGCCAAACAATTTCTGAATGAATCAAATTGGTGTAGTGTATGAATGGGGAATGGTCTTTCTGTACAAAGTTTATTCAATAGCTAGAGTAGTAAAGAATAATAGATAGCAGGCACACAAATCTAACATTAATATCATATAAATGGAAAATTTGTCAAATATTTTAGACAATTTATATGATTGTTAAATTACATGTATTATAATCGGCAAAGTAGTGAATCCAAAGAGGTTGTCCAGGCCAGTTACGACTTCATTTACTAACAAACAGGATTCTGGTAACCGTGTCTAACTGAAATACCTGTTTTAAATCGAAAGCATTGGGAAAGGTTAGTCCCTCGTGTCTTTAAAAATGTTCTGAAATTAACAATATTGGCTATTGAACTAAGAACCGCCAGCTAGCAGTGAACAGCGGACTGACCACTTGCCCCATTTGATCACCAGTCTGATTCTGATATGCATTCATTTTCTGTTAATATAACAATCCCAAAGACCAGTATTTGGATCTAAGCTACAACAAACTCTGAATTCAACGCTGCTTCCCCCAACAACTAGAGAGAGAGAGAGAGAGAGACGCGGCAAAGAGCCAAAGAATGAATATTCATTAAACAATTGCAGAAAGCTTGATGATCTATTGTGTTGTCATCAGAGCAGTTTGTCCAGGTGTTGACAGGATATATCAATGCTAAAAATCAATATGACAGTTAGTTTGAGCAAAACTAACTTTAAACAATAATGTTAATAAAAGAAAAATAACAACAGTCATTACCTGCTCCAAACACCTCTTTGAATTTCTATGATCACCAGCCATGTGGTATGCATTTGCAAGATTAACCCACACTGATGCAGCTTTAGGATCAGCTTTCACTGCTGCAAGTAAGCACTCTTTTGCAACAAATAAGGCTTCTTTCTGATGCAGATAAGAGCCTGCACTGACATCACCTCCTGCCCCTGCTTTGTAACAACGTATTAGACTGCAACTAAAAGTAATAAATACTCGTCAAAATACCCTTGTGCTTCTTGAGCCTTATTTCCGTAAAAACAACTTTCTTGAGACTTACTTTGGGCAAAAACAACTAATTGATGGATGTAGAAAGTCCAAGAACTGAAAAGATAAGAAATGTTCTGGTGCTAATTTCTATCTTCTTATATAGAGTATCATTTGATTTGGCTAGAGCATCAGGCCACAGGGATAGCCATGTGGACTAGATGTTGGCACAAAAGAGCACATATGCTCCTTTATGTTTACCCAATTGATTTATGGGTGCATCAAAGTAATGCCAAAGGTTCTGCACAGCTCAAAATTTACTGAGGTGGATGATACTCAAAAGCATGGTTCTAACATAGATTTAAGATATGGCATGAAAAGACTAAAGCAGAGAAGAGTATGGCAAATAAGTTGCTGGTGTACCTGCAGCCAAAGATCCATATTGTAACACCCCGGCACCCCGTGCCCTGAATGTTACACCCTCACGTACCCAACAGCTAGCACAAGACACTAGAACAATTTAGCCATACAACTAAAAGTGTTTAGCAACATACCAAAATTATTAGAAATTTCGGCAGCACCTCCCCTAAAACTCGGACATCCACTCAGCAGACAGAAGATAGCATTTAATAAAACAATAATATAAATTACCCTAAGGTAACCAACCAAGCCACACGACAACCACACATTAATTACAAGATATGAACTCAGTACATTTAGAAGCAGTGAACTGAAATGAAACGATGACGATGTAAAACGTGTCCGTGTCACTACACCCACCCATGCATGACGGCTTCAAGGCACCTGCAATTAACAACAACAAGCGTGAGTCAAAGACTCAGCAAAATACATCAAGGAATAAATTCATAGTTAATCGCATTTCCTACTTAGGAGCATACTCATCATCTTTACATAAGTATAGCATTTGACTGGAAAACATAAATCATACCTTGCAACCATACATGGACATGCAGAATCTGAAATAATCCATCACACTTCTATCATCGTGTAATGCACCATGCACGTTCACCTGTTTCACTTCATTACTAAATTCGTACACCTACCTCTTTAATCTTTTCTCTTGGGAAGCCCACGTCTCAATCCCAACTCAACACATTTCCATTTAACTCGAAATCATCATTAGAATGCAATGCAACCTGAATGCCCTCTTTGATGCACGAAACAT
Organism: Guadua angustifolia; assembly: GCA_036346375.1. Lineage (NCBI taxonomy): Eukaryota > Viridiplantae > Streptophyta > Magnoliopsida > Poales > Poaceae > Guadua > Guadua angustifolia. The sequence goes on along the minus strand of CM070507.1, from coordinate 49,759,105 downwards.
ACCAAAGGAGAATATCATATCCATACATCACAAAGAACTCATTTAAATATGATTCATCATTGTCAATGCAATGCAAATGCACACATCACAATCAACTTATTAAGCATGATTCCTCATTGTCAATGCAATGCAAATGCACATATGCCATACAAATGAAGAATCTCATAACCATACATCACAATCAACTTATTAAACATGATTCCTCATTATCAATGCAATGCAAATGCACATATGCCATACAAATGAAGAATCTCATAACCATACATCACAATCAACTTATTAAACATGATTCCTCATTGTCAATGCAATGCAAATGCACAGATGCCATACAAATAAAGAATCTCATAACCATACATCACAATCAACTTATTAAACATGATTCCTCATTGTCAATGCAATGCAAATGCGTTTGCATGTTCATATGCTCATCTCATTTCACCATTTTCATGCATATTTCACCATTCTCATGCATATTTCACCATTCTCATGCATATGATGCATCATGCATGACTCATCTCCTCTTTTAGCATATCTCAGATTATTAAGCACCACCCCGTCGACGCGTGCCCTCAAACCCAACCATCCGTGGAAGGGCCTCGCAGAAGCAGGACTTGCCGCTACCCGATGGCGGGTCCTACACTTAACACCGCTCCCATCCATACCGATGGATGGGACTACTGGTAGGCTTTTCGAGCACTCCGGATTAGTCATATAACTCATATGACTTTCACCGGCCTGGCTCGATGCACTTGTCATGAATGCACATATGCAAATGTCATTCTCAACACTCAAATCGCCTTCTCAACACTCATATCCATATTCTCAACAAATCTTTTCAACATGGTCACCTCTATCATTAACACTCGCACTAAAGACATACTCAATTTTCATGATCGCAATTCAACTACTTCTATTAATCCAACCTCACAACTTCATTATTCACATTCACCTATCATAGTAGTGAGCACTCTTATGAACGTGCGACATAGCAATGTGTCAATTTGGCAATTATACGGGGTCCAACAAACATCCCACAAAGCATTCAATCCAAAGATGCACTTTTCACAAATACACATATATCATCACCACTCACATAAACGCCACAATCGTCTATTATGACCACAAATCGAGCCATTTCATATCTCAAATCTTATATCCTTTATGTTCCCATTAGCCTAAACATTCTAGGGAGCATAATCATGGAATATATAAGAGGTAACCCATTCACATGCTCTCATTTCCTTCTTTCATAGCCACAAGCATAAGTCTCATTCATGGATATTCACAAGTCCTACACACACTAGAGATGCGAACATTGCAATATCATGCATTATCAATTTATATAGCAACTAACACAACAAACAATCAATACTGCAAGAATTCAACAATCGATGCACTTGCCTTTACCGACGAAAAGTATGGAGTGGCATACAGTTGAGGCCACTCCCGTGTAACCTTCCTGCAAATAAAATAATATGCATCCAACTCAATTTCATACACACTCGGTTAAAAGCGACAGAAGAAAACAACTCCACATATACACATCTACAATCGGAACCAAAACATCCCTCATAACCACTTAATTGCAAATCTGGACAGCCGGCATTGAAAATGCCGTAACTTCCAAACCGCTACTCCGAAAAGGATGAACCCGGGTTTTAAACGATCATAAGAGACAACTCTACAACTTCTTCTACAGCTGACCGATCGGGAAACGCACCAATTAATCTCAGTTTTACGACGAACGGCAGACAAACGCAAAAATTAACTCGATCCGGACAGCATACACCAAAATGAGCATAACTTGAGATCTACAACTCCAAATCATATAAACGAATACATTTTCTCAATCTACTCGAAAAATCCTAACTTTTTCCAGGCAATTAAAAAGTCTAATTCGGCCTCTACGATGCTCTAATTTGCAGAAGAACACAGACTAAACCAATCACGACAAGAATTGGACAGCACTCGGTAAAATAGCCATAACTTTTAAATGGCTGAACGAAACTTGATGATTTCGGTCTCTATTGAAAGGTAATTCAATTATTTACAACTTTCGTTATAGCCAAACCCCCAGGAAATGCTTGCAAAATTTTCAAATTGCAGCTCTAACCAAGGACAGAAATCTGCCCGAACCGAAAACTCCCAAATTTCTCTAGTCTCTCCATTTCCCAGCCCCCAACAACTCAAAATCATGAATCCCAGCTAGACATTAACACAAACACCTTGCATGCAAGCAATTTCACCCCCCAAATTTCTAGGGTTTTACCTCAATCCTTCACATGGAGGGAAGAGGGAGGTGGAGGAGCCGAGGCAGGGCTGGAGTGGGGGCTTGCTGCCGGCCGGAGGGCTCACCGGAGGGGAGTCGCCGGAGCTGCTGCCATTGCTTCAGCAGGGGGAAGGAGGGGAGGGCACCGGCCAGAGGGAGGCGATGGCCTTGAGCAGCAGCAGGGGCGGCAGGGGAGAGGCAGCCGGCTGAGGAGGATGCAGGCGGCCAGGGAGGGAGCTCGGCCAGGGGCTTCAGGAGGGGACGCCGCCAGGAGATGACCAGGGAGGGGGCGCATGGGGGAGCTGCAGCCCTCATGCTGTCGGGTGGGGAAAAATGAGGGAGGAGTCGGCTAAGGCTTTTGGAAAAGGAAAGGCTGGCTCCCCTTTGAGATGCTGGTGGCTTTTAGGGTGAAGGGAAAAAAATATATATATCTACACAACCTCTAGAGTCCTCAAAACAACCAACTCCAAAGATTAAAATTCAAAAACACGGCGAACCAAAAATCCTTTGAAGCTAAGAAGACAAAAGCAATTTCGGCCAAAAAGCCAGGAAAAACGATTCGCGGTATTACACATATTTACATAGAAGGAGAGCTGCGTAGTTCACCAGGGCAGCTGGGTGGTTTTGATCTTTCAGAACAAGCTCTTGAAAGCATTTTGTGGACAGCTCTAGATTCCCACTGGAAGTTGGTAGATATTAACAGTCTGAAGGAAGGAAATAAAACCTGAATGGTATTTCAAAGTTCAAACCTTTGAATATATGCAACACCAAGATTTGCAAGGGAGTCCAAGTAATCTGGAGCAACAGTCGTGAGAGAAGAAAAAACTGAGATAGCACTCTGGAAAGGTCGAACAAAATCATCAACCAGTTAGGTAGTTATTCCAAGACATTTCATTATAGACACTGCTGTATAATGATTAGAAAGAATTGCAACAGGTTCAGCACATTGGTACCTGAAGTTGACCACCTCGAAGAAGAACTAAACCGAGGATATTCCAAACAGCTGCCCGCCTGGGGTCCGACTCAACTGAACTCTTCAACTTAACAATGATTTCATCCAGCTCACCAGTTTCAAGCTCTTCATCAAAACTATCGCCCAACATAAAATGCACATGAGCATTCTTAGGCATCTTCCGGGCAACATGAACCAAAGCCTGCGAAAAGGAAAGTTAAGCCTTTAACCACATATGCAAATTCCATTCTCAACATTCATAACCATATTCTCATCTTTCATTTTCACATAGTCACATTTTCATCGATTTCCATATAATTACCATATTCACAATTTTTGAACTAGTCCCATAACTCCATGAATCAATTTAGCCTATTCATACTAGTAGCATCATCTTATGTTATAAGAAGTTGCAATGTATCATATTAGCAAAGCACATGTTTCATCAATCAACACACATATCAAACAAACAAGTGATGCACTTGCCTTTAATTTCGGAGATGGAAGTAGGGATGAAAACGGATAGTAATTCGGATATCAATTTTTTTGTCTTTGTTCTTCAATGGGAAACAAATAGGATATAGAATTTTCTATCCGAATTCATATTCTTGTTTGTGGTGTTGAGCTTATTCAAATTCATAAAAATGAACCTCAAATTCATTATATATTTATTTAAATGATTGAAACAAAATTAGGATATCAATCGGATACGGATTCGGATATTTTTCACCTTTTTATTTATGGGAAGCAAATAATGCGTAATTTTTTTATCTAATTTTATAATCTTATTTTTATAATGAGCTTGCTAAAGTGTTAAAAAATGAAAACCAAAATCGTTATATATCTATTTAAAAATGTCGAATTTGTTCAAAATTAGGATATCCGCTTTCATCCCTAGATGGAAGGGCTAACTGCGTCCAAAACAACAACACACTGTACAATGGTATCCACATTATAACATGACAGTACCATTGCGAACATAACCCTAGGGCTCGCTTCCTCGTCCGAATCCCGCCCAAACGCATTTAACTCACAATTTATCGGGAAACACTGCAGAGCAGCCTACTTCATAATTTCATATCTATTTTTATACTGCACCTAAAAATCTGAAAATTTTACAGAAGCTATATCTCAACCTTAGCTACAACTTTCATGAAGACAAGAAATTTAAATTCCACTGTTATCTTTGATTAATCAGCAGTCCAAAACAGATTACGTAATCTGTCTCCAATTCGATAGCTCACTTCTAATTGGCGCCGCTCCAAAAATTCTGAAAGAATTACACAAAATATTCCTCGACGTTATCTACAACTTTCTAGTTAAACATTTTTCAGGAAAAATCGTTTGGTCCACGAAACCATGATCGCAACCCGATCGCTCCAACCGAACGTAACCTGTGCACTCGATCCGAAAATCAATTTTTCTCCGCGACTCCCTCAACGAATCAACCATGGAAAAGGGCTCCAAAACCCTCCTAATATCACCCTAGAACAGAAATCAAAGCCCCAAGATTAGGTCTCACCTTGAGGAGAAGAAAGGAGGCCGATCTTACGCCGTTCTTCAGCGTTTCTTGCGGTAGTCTCCATCCCGGCAGCAAAGGAACAATTTGGCTGGATGGATCTTGAGTTCTAGTGGTGAAAATGGCATGGAAGAGGAGAGGAGGTTCTGCAGGTTCGGCCACCATGGGAGGTCTTGGGGGCGCTAAGGGGAAGGAGGTGGGGATTACGGTTAGGTTAGGGGAGTGGGCGGTAGTAACCTTTTTAAATTGTAAGCAATAGTGGCCCACTTAATTTAATTAAATTGTATAAATTATATAAAAACCGGCATTTAATTTAAAAAAATAAATTGTGAGTTTTTTTGCCCATTCGTGGGTATTTTTATAAACCATTTAATTTAAATATATAAATTGTGGGTTTTTTTTTGTCGATTTAATTTAATTAAATCGTGGGTTTTTTATAAACCCATTTAATTTAAATATATAAATTGTGGGTTTTTTTGGCCCACAATTTTCCCCTGTTTCTTGTAGTGTATTAGATGTGGGAGTATGTACTCACAGAGTTTTAAAAGGCTTCCTATATATATATATATATATATATATATATATATACTATCTTTAATTTGGAAACTATTCAAATTGTTTGTTTAACATTTCATTACAGGTTTGAATATTGCTCAAAATTTTAGTTTCCTTATTTTTACTCACAATTTGTATATATATGCATACCACAATTATTTTTTAGGTTTAACTTCTTTAATTCTTTCATTCCTATATATCCTAGTTATTTTTTAAAATTTTTGTTACTTTTTTTCTTTTCCCTCCTACAATTAACATATGTGTGATTCTAAGAGAGCATCCAATCAGTATTGATATAGATTCCTTACAAAAAAATGTTTATTTGTCGGGACCCGAATATTCAAATCCAGACACTCTGCAAAGGTTATACACTTCACCCACAAGATATAATCAACTCACCATATCTACCGTGACTTGCCATATAAGAGTGTGCGGATGAGTGATCGTAACAAAACATTTACAATGCTGTGTCGAAACCCAGTACTGCCCCATGAGGTTTCAACACTAAACGGACTGGTTACCACTATCAGGCCCCACACTTGCGCCATGTGAGCCTACCCGTACACTTGAAAACCACACCACCACGACAATACCAAAATCTAGATATTACAAATTAATCAGCCAGGTCTGTCCCATACCACATATGTGGTTGCATGTTTAGCCCAGTTCATATGCTTGCAAGGTTAAGTTCTTAATTGACCAAGGCAAGACTTTCCAAAAACCCACAATAACTATTATCACAGACCATCAATTTCCATTCATTTCCCATCAAAATAACATTATGACTGCCTAAATGCCAGACTAACCTCATAGTTTACAACTCTTACCACTTGCTCCAGTCTAAATCATTTTACCACCCCAATTGACTACCATGCACCACGTGCCATGAACAACATCAACAATATTGTATAACAACACCTGACACATCTTTTCATAAATATGTTCCATATTCCATTAATCAAGATTAATTTTGCATTCTCAAAATGATATCAATAACCCATTGCATGGCTAAGCACTATTCTCGTTCAAACCATCCCATCATGGCAATTAATAGTTACCAACTAATAAAGTGCCATTCTAGGTTGACAAATGAATCATGGCATATAAAAGACATGGTACACATAAGTTCGATTAGGTTGAATAGCTAATCCCAATTTAATTGAAATAGTTATACTTTGAATTAGTATGCAATAGTTTAAAACAATATAACTTTTGAAACTTGTGCTCGACATGATCAATGCACAATTTGCCTTCAAAAAGCTCTTACTCCTATTCTGGACCTTGCTCTTGAGTTGGCTCCTCGCTCACGGACACCTTGGATACTTCAACGTCTATACGAAACAAATAAATAAAGTAATGAATACTACAAACAAAGAGCAAACTTAACTCCAAAACTTAAATAAAATTTGGCATTAAAGAGTGCTAAATTTTACAAACTTTCAGGAACTAGAATCACCTCAATCGGAGCTCGTATGGAGGAGAACATGCTCTCTAAAGTTTGAAATAAAAGAAAAAGAATAAAACCTAATTATTTGGATTATTTTTCCATTGGAAATTTAGGTTAATGACATCACATTGACATCACTAGCTATTTTAGAGTTTTGGCTGAATTATTTTCCTATGGGATTTCCTATGGGAAAATTTAACTATGACATCATGCTGATGTTAGTGACCACTAATTACCGCATTAAAATAAATCTAAATTAACTCTACTAGACTAACAGGTGGGCCTAGGGTCTATGGACCTGAACCACGAAACAATGCGAATCCAAGGTGGACTTGGTCTTTGATCCTCAATTACCACGCCTAATGTCATGGCTGATGCACGTGGCTGACGTCAGCGAACATATGTGTTGCGTGATGTGGTGGAGATGCAAGGCTTAATCCAGATTGTTCAAGTCAGGTCGAACAGCGAGAAAATGGTGACGAGGGCAACAACGGTGAGTACACTTGGCATATCCTGTGCATAGCACCTGGCTTGATCTCGACCGTCAACATTCGATCTGACGGTTGAGGTGAAACAGCGGTGAGGTGCGCTATGCGACACACGACGGACTGAGGGGTACAACCTGTGGCACAATCCAATGCATTCGCTGTAGATCCAACTGTCACAAACAACGGTGGCTAATCAACAGTGACAGCTTACCGGCGTTGAAGAGGATGACCATGGCCACAGCGATTTTGGCACGGATTTGAAGCGGCTTGGTGCGGATCTGGGAGCTCTCATCACGATGTCCTCAGATCTAACCTTGAACATGGCGAAATCAACTCAATGGTGGGGCAAATACACAAGAACCGATAGCGATGGTGGTGAAACTACGGCGACCAACTATGTGCACTAGGCGAGGCTTCAAGCTTCGAGCTTTTAGGCGAAATGCACAGAGGAAGATGGCAAACATCGGCGTTGGGTCGATGCATTAAATATCCACCTCAGTGTCTAAGATTCGCGTAACAAACGCGGGGATTCTACGGCGACGGTGGAGTTCGGCGTGCGCATGGTAGGGCGACATGATGAGCACCCAACTTGCTATTGAGTGAATGGTGGCCCGATCTTTCACAGTACAACGATGATAGCTTGGTGGTACTCACACTCGAACAACAGCAAAAGAGCCGATCAAGAAGTAAAAAACCGATCACACAAACCACGATCAACACAAGAACGCGAATTGAGTGGAGGAATCGTATAGATTCTGTGGACAATCACAAGAACAGGACGTTCTTGACTTGCACCAACACTAACAAACTCAAGAACGGGAAGAACTTATCAAAAACACATGTATTTGCACCACAAACAACCATGGCTTATGCTGTCTATTTCTGATAATCAAAAGCCTCAAAAACTCCTTAACAGATGGGATACATAGATATTATACTATGAACATCCCTCCTAGCTTAGGTGTGAAACTAAACAAGAAACTAAAGGGATTTTATTAGGTAGATAAAAGGTTTAATGCCTTGGAAGTTGAACAGCAGGATCTGGACTCACGCAGTTTTTGACAGCCTGTGCAACTCCCACCAAAACAGTCATAACTCCCACCTTGGAAGTCCAAATGATGCACGGTTTGAAATGCTAGAAACTAGACTTCAATATATTTCCATTGGTGTGGCTCAAGACCATGTTTATGGTTGTGATTAGCACCAGCATCACGATCAAAATGGACAGATTTGAGGGCCACGCTTTCCATGCTAACGGATCAATGCCAATAATTCCAACAAATATGGATCCAATTAGAATTCCCTCCTGAGGTGGCGTATCTCCAAATGAAATGGATTTTACTCCTTGTGGATGCATAGCCATGTCACCTTTCTTCTCTTCAACATCTGCATTGCAATTCTCAACCTGTAGCGCATTATCAACACAACTTGCATTGGCCTTGCATCCCCTTGAGTTATGGAAGAAACAAAACAAGTAGTGTGATCATTTCGTGACTTGGAGTCATGACTTGATACATCAATAGAGGATATGACAACATCATCCCCTCCCCCTTCAAGCGAAACTGTCCTCGGTTTCGAATTGCTCTTCAGCACGCTCTTCAGCTTGTTGAGGATATCACAATGAATATCATCCACACTCTTGGGCAGCAAAGAAACAAACACTCCTTTATGCATAAATGTGTAGCATTCCGATCAAATTGCCATGGTCGCCGCAAAAGAATAGAACTAGCATGCATTGGAACAACATCGTATTCCACCTTGTCTTCATATCCATCAACAGAAAAGGGTACATGCACTTTATGGGTTACCTTGAGCTTACCAAGATTATGAAGCCACATTATGTAGTGGGGCTTTGGGTGGCGCTGTGTGGTCAATTTTAACGCATCAACCATATTTTTGCTAATCACATTATTGTAACTCCCTCCATCTATCACAAGCTTACACCCCTTTCCCTTGATCTTGCATTCGGTTTGGAAAATAGCACGTCGCTGTCCCTTCTCCACAATTGGGGCACTATCACGATCCACCTTTTGAGCCATCAAACATTGTCCATCTTCAGGGTCACAATGAACCACATCATCATGTTCTTCACCTCCCATATCTGATTTCTCATTTTCCTCACTCTCTGAAACATACTTGCCATCGGTTGTGAGCATCACCATCTTCAAATTTGGGCAATCTCTCATCACGTGCCCTGTGCCCTTGCACTTGAAGCACTCAATATTGCGAGTTCTAGCGGTAGAGAACGCACTAGAATCACCTTTAGAGGAATCTTTGCTTGTTGTCCCTACTGCCTTTGACACATCTTTTGGTAGTGTTCCACCCAGTTTTTGTTGAAGAAACCGGTGTAGAAGAAGAGCCTCCTTCGCCACCTTGCTGCAAAGAGCGCCGCCAACCACTAGATATGCCATGACCATGATGCATAGAAGGCTTTTGAGCATCCTTCAACCTTTGCTCAGCATCTTTGCGCTTGATGAAGCAACTCTTGTACGGTATTGAATTGCATCAAATCAACATAGTTCCGCACATCCTCATTTAGCCCCTCAAAGAATCTTGTCATGGTGGCATCCGTTGACTCACAAATAGCAGTACAAATCATAAGCATTTGCATCTCTTGATAGTACTCATCAACAGATTTATCACCTTGGTAAAGCCGCCTTAGCTTAGTATGCAACGTTCGGGTGTAGTACGCTGGCACAAAACGAGAATACATGACCCTCTTCATCTCTTCCCAGGTGTATTGACACTCCCCTACATGATTCAATTGATCCCACCAAATAATAGCATACTCAGTGAATTCAATCAAAGCAACACGAACCTTCTTTTCTTTGGAGTACCAATGATTGTTAAAAATTTGATTGACTCGCATCTCCCACTCCAAATACTCCTCTGGATCTGCACGCCCTTTGAACTCCGGTATGGTGATTCTTACACAAGCAATACCATCATCATGATCAGCACCTCTCCTATGAATTCCTCCATGTCTAGGACCTCGACGATCATTGCGATCACACCGATTAGGACAAAAATCAGAATGAGCTTCAGATATGTTGTCCTCCAAATCAGTCCCATACTCTCGGTCATCACTCCCATGTGAGCTAGCACGAATGCCACGGACATGTACTCGCTGCCCTCGTGCGCCATCTCCTCCTCGTGCCAGTAGCATGTGTTCCAAACGTCGAAGATTGGCATTGACATCATTGAACCCATCTGTGATGCGGGTGTGCATCACGTTCAGCTCACCACAAAGCTGATTCTCCCTCTCATGGTAGAAGACCAACGCGGCCTCAAACTGAGCACGTGTAGCAGTGGGAAGATTGGGGTTAATTGGCAGCTGCTCCTCAATAATTTCTTCATTTTCTCCACCGTGATGGATTGCCCCTGACATTGTTGCAAGCAATCTGAAATAAGCCATAAGAATTCCTACGTACTGTGAGCAACGAAAGCTCTGATACCAGGTGATGAGGACCCAACCTGCTGTTGAGTGAATGGTGGCCCGATCTTTTATGGTACGACGATGATAGCTTGGTGTTACTCACACTCTAAGCAAGAAAAAGAGCCGATCAAGAAGCAAGAAACCGATCACACAAACCACGATCAGCACAAGAACGCGAATTGAGTAGAGGAATCGTATAGATTCTGTGGACAATCACAAGAACTTGACGTTCTTGACTTACACCAACACTAACAAACCCAAGAACGGGAAGAACTTATCAAGAACATATGGTATTTGCGCCACAAATAACCATGGCTTATGCTGTCTATTTCTGATAATCAAAAGTCTCAAAAACTCCTTAATAGGTGGGATACATAGATATTTATACTAAGAACATCCCTCCTAACTTAGGTGTGAAACTAAACAAGAAACTAAAGGGATTTTATTGGGTAGATAAAAGGTTTAATGCCTCGGAAGTTGAACAGCAGGATCTGGACTCGCGCAGTTTTTGACAGCCCGTGCAACTCCCACCAAAACAGTCATAACTCCCACCTCGGAAGTCCAAATGATGCACGGTTTAAAATGCTAGAAACTAGACTTCAATATCTTTACATTGGTGTGGACCAAGACCAGGTTTATGGTTGTGATTAGCCCCAGCATCATGATCAAAATGATGGACAGATTTGAGTGGGCCACCCTTGCACATGTATCTCTCCTTCCATGCTAACGGATCAATGCCAATAATGTCAACAAATATGGATCCAATTAGAATTCCCTCCTGAGGTGGCATATCTCCAAATGAAATGGATTTTACTCTTTGTGGATGCATAGCCATGTCACTTTTCTTCTCTTCAATATCTGCATTGCAATTCTCAGCCTCTAGCGCATTATCAACACAACTTGCATTGGCCTTGTCATCCCCTTGAGCTATGGAAGAAACAAAACAAGTAGTGTGATCATTTGGTGACTTGGAGTCATGACATGATACATCAATAGAGGATATGACCACATCACGATGTGGCTCCATCCCACGCTGTACAAGTGGCGATGATCCAACGGCTAGCAACAGCGACCACAAAGAGAAAACACTGACCATTGCATCAAAATTCGACTGTTAAGATTCTAGGGTTAGGGTTTGCACTGTTGTTTGGGCTGTGGCATGGGTTTTGGGCCGTATGATGTGGGTAATGGGCTGGACCAAACGGGTTTTGGCCTAAGTGGCTTTTAAACCTTTTCTAGGGTTTTCTATTTACAGTAATTCTAAAAATCAAACTAGGCCAAGAAAAGAGAAAAAAACCTGACAAATTCTAAAAAAAATTTGGAAAATATTTTAGGGAATTTGGGAGTAAAATAAAATATTTTCAACAAAACTTTATTTAAACTTTTTAAATTTCAAATACTTTACAGAAGGATTAATTCAAATAAATTCGAGAAATTCTCAAAAATAACAAATGCATAGTAAATCCTTGAAAAGCAAAATTTGGGATGTTACAAACATCCCTTTTAACGGAATCTTAACCCCGAGATTTAGGGCCGACTAAGGAATAGATTAAGGAATTCTAACTTCATATCCTCTTCACGCTCTGACATAGCTTTACTCTCTAAATGATTGCTCCACTACACTCAGTAGAAACACATTGACTTACTCTTGGTCCTACGATCAACTATATCCAAAATCTTAATCGAATGCTCCTTGGTAGTCAAATATTCTTGCAACTTAATTGACTCCAACAGTGTCTGCTCTTCGGGCACTCGAAGACACTTCTTCAACCAAGACACAAGAAACACATCATGCGCTTCTACCAAAGGCTGCGGTAATTCCAACTGATAAGAATCCTCTACTTTGTAGCACAAGATTTTAAATGGTCCAACATATCTGGGTGCAAACTTTCCTTTTGCCTAAAACCTTTTAACTCCTTTAAGAGGGGTAACTTTGAGATACACAAAATCATCAAGTTCAAAACTTAATTCATGATGATGATTATCGGCATAACTCTTCTATCTTGGTCGTGCAATCTTTAACCTCTCTCTAATCATGGCAATCTTCTCTTGACTTCTTTAAGAATATCTAGCCCAATGACAAGGCGCTCTTTTGTCTCATTCCAATTTGACGGGGTATGATAGGAACAACCATACGAGGCTTTAAATGGTGACATCTACAAACTTGCCTAATAACTATTATTACAACTGAAGTTAGCATATGGCAATCATTTATCCCACGAGGTAGCATAAGCTAAGGCACAAGCTATTAACATGTCTTCCAGAATCTGATTGACTCTCTTAGTCTCACCATCTGTTTGCAGCTGATAAGTTGTACTGAAATTCAAACGCATTCCCATTGCTTCATGCAACTTATTTCAAAATCTCGAGGTAAACTGGTTACCTCTGTCTGACACTCTCTTCTTTGGCACTCCATGTAAAGACACAATCCTCGACATATATAGCTTTGTCAAATGATCTTCTGAATAAGTGGTCTTAACTGGTATGAAATGGGCAACTTTAGTCAATGATCCACTATGAGCCATATGGAATCATAACCATTCTATGTTCTAGGTAAATCGATAATGAAATCCATACCGATCTCCTCTCACTTCCATTCAGGTACTTTCAATGGCTGTAGCAATCCTGTTGGCCTCTGATGCATTGCCTTCACTCTTTGACATATATCACACAAAGCAACATGCTCAGCAACTTCTCGCTTCATTTTAGGTCACCAAAATATTTCCATTAGGTCTTGATACATCTTTCCACTTCCTGGGAGAATAGAATACTTTGAATCATGAGCTTCCTCAAGAATCAACTACTTTAACATCTTCTTGTTTGGTACACAAATTTGACTTTTGATCCACAGAGTACCTTAAACATCCAAAGTAACATCCTTTGCCTTGCCTTCATCTATCTTGGACTTGATTCTTTTGATCTTAGCATCATCTTTCTGACCTTCTCTAATCTGATCCTACAAAGTTGGCCTTACCTCTAGGATAGCCAGAAATCTTTCAAACACCACTTCCAATTTCAGCTTCTGAAATTCCTTACATAATCCAGACTGACTATCCTGAATTAACATGTAAACACTGTGGATTTTTTTTACTTAAAGTATTTGCTATCACATTAGCTTTTACGGGTGATAATGAATTCTCACATTATAATTCATGATTAACTCCAACCACCTTCTCTATCTCACATTGAGATCCGATTGAGTAAAGATATGCTTTAAACTCTTATGCTTAGTATATATCTCACAACGATTCCCAATAAGATAGTGACGCTATAACTTCAAAACATGCACTACTATAGGATTAAGGATAACCAACTAGAGGGGGTGAATAGGAGGTTTTTAAAATTCTTTGGCTCTAATTACAATAAATAGAAAGCTAATCAAGAATTGCAAATTTTGACAATTAAAGCCCAAATTTTCTAGGTTTCACTAAGTGCACCGTGACCTCTGATGAGGTAAGAATACAATTCTAGTCACAAGATCACTGCACTAAAATTGCTAGGAATATGAATTGCGCACAAGAAACAAGAAATCAAACCACAAAGCAGAATGACACAAGAATTTATCCCATCGTCTCGGAGACTTGCCGATGTCCCCTAATCCACATTGAGAAAGCTTGATCAACTTCAAACCAGCTCTAATCACATGAGCCTCTCTCGATCACTTGGTTGTTCTTCCCCACTGTAGATAGATGAACTCCAGCCTTCACAAACTTGCCGATGCTTCTCACTAACTCCATCAAGAAGCTCACTATGCACGAACACCTCTAAGCTGTCTAGGAGGTGCCAACCTCTAATAGTAATAAACTTTGATGATCGCTTGAGGTTTATCAAGTGTCTAAATAGCTCAATTTAATTATCACACTTAATTTTTCTCTTAACTACTCACAAAATGAGAATTGAATGCTCCAGAGTAGTAGAGAAGCAAGCAAGGGTTCAAGAATATGCAATAAGTGTCCAAGAGTTATTCCATGTTGTAGGTGGGGGTGAATTTATACTCCCACCAAGAATTCTAGCCATTGCTACCAAACCCTAAAAAAACTTAGGAAGACCGGTACTACCGCCCATGTAGGGCCAGCAGTACCGCCCTTAGGTCTATGGTCAACTGTAGCATTTACTACACTGATAGACTAGCTATTGCTACAGTAGACCGACACTACCGCCCATGTGGGGCGATAGTGCGGCCGAACAGCGATGCCGCTCCCATGTGGCGGTAGAGGCCGACCGAGCAATACTCCAAAATACACCCTAATATAACTACTACGGTAGAAGTGCCGCTCTGCCGCCCTTGCAACAAGATCTGCACCCCAATGGCGATAATGCCGATAGTAACTGAGAGAAGGGTGATTTTTCAAATCTCTTTTAGGAAACTGCAAGATCTTTCATATGAGCATCGAATTGCCAATTTCACTTATTAGAACTTCAAGCTACTTGCCAAGAGTCCTCTTTATAGTACGGTACCTAATTTAGCAATCCTATTTTTCTCCCAAACCCAAGATCGGCAAAAGCTATGAAAAGTTCCTTAATTTTATACCTTGACTCTTTAGCTTGATGTATTGACTTTCTTTTCTCCATTTTCATGCTTCATCGTATTCCATGACTAGAACCAACCCATTTTCAACATGCTCAAAGAAAATATTAGTACTATAATTGTGGTTGTCATTAATTACCAAAACCAAAACAAATTTGAGGGCCTAGATGATTTCAACTACAGTAGTTAACACCAAATCATGCGTCAGGTAATTCACTTCATGCGGTCTCAATTGTTTTGAAGCATAAGTAACAACTTTGCCATTTTGCATTAACACATATCGAAGTCCTTGACGTGAAGCATCATAGTAGATATCAAAATTATTATGAATATTCAGCAACACTAGCACTGGTGCTGTCATTAACCTTTTCTTCAACTCTTGAAAACTCTTATCGTAATTTGGTGACCATGCAAACTTCTTTTCCTTCTTCAACAACTATGTAAGGAGTCTATAAATTATCGAAACTCCCTCAATGAATCAGAGGTACTATCCACCCATTCCATGAAAACTGTGAATTTCTAGGTTACTAATTTCGGTTGCTCCCAATGCAACACTACTTCGACTTTACTTTGATCACACTACTACAAGAATGTACATCACAATCAGTTCTTTTTCATCATCATAGTCCGATCTCTTTGGCGATACAAAGTCATTAGACACTAATAAGACGGCGCTATCATAGTTGGTTTTTGCCCGATTATGATAGCAGCATCATCACAATTGGTTCTTACTCAAAACCGATAGTGATGAGGCCCCATCACTATTGCTTCTTATAAAGAACAGATTGTGATGAGTATTTATGCAATCTCATTTGTCCACCCTCCCCAAAAACATCACATATCACGTATGCAAGGATTTAGTTTGCAAGACAAATACCCATATATTTAAAAGCATCTAGTTTAAGTAAAAAGATGGCGGTAAAATCTCATACAATAAGATTATGAGATGATTACCTAATATTTGTTGTTATGTCAAGCAAGAGAAGTCAAATTAAGAATGGGTTAATAACAAATAGCTTGCAATATGGCCTCTACTTTAACAAAACAACTGCACAAACATAAAAGCACTACAAAACATAATCATGGAATTTTATCATAGTTCATGTAGAATCATAATGCAGCTTGAACCTAGAATTTAGATATGAATTTGCCAAGGTTAGGTTAGAAATTTCATGTAAAGCCAAACATATCACACAGAGATGTTCTTCAAAAAAGAAAATCACCTTATTGCGAGTTGGGTTAGCAATTCTGAGGCGCTTGCTAGCTCGCTTCTAACTCTTTTTTCTACAAACAAAAGGAAGCATGGTTATAATATTCACTCACAATACACATGATCAATATAGGTATTGTACTGGTATGAATAATCCCACCATTGTATCTCTCATCTTCTCAAATAAAATTGCTTTTACAGGCTCTTTGCCAATCCGCAGACAAAGCTTAAGTGTCAAACCCTTGGAAGAAGCCTGAACATTCAGTGCGGATGATCAAAAAGCTCAACAAGCATCTTTAGAATTTTTTGGGTGGTACTACCTTAGCTCAATTCACTAGCAAGGAAAGAAGATGGTAGAGGAGTTCAATAAAAATTTGTCACAACCGGAGCCAAAATATAATTAAGCTAGGAACTTACCTAAGTGATTGAATCATCACATCAATAGCAGGTACAACAGACTTTAGCCACTTTGTTTTTCTGACCTTCTCCATAGATTCTGGTAGCACAACCATATGAAATATGTTTGAGCATGTTAGCATTCTATAAAAATATTAATTACTAGAAGGAACATGTGGTGATAGAAAGAGAGGAGAAATCTTTTAGATGGGATGAGTAAGCAACTAAAGAAGAAAATCTTAAACAAAGGCCGGTCATCAATGCCTTGTAGCAAGATATGATCATATCACTAGACTAAATACTTCTCTTAGAAATATTGAGCATAAATAAAATGCTAGTTTCAGTTCAACTAACAAAGATCTCGATTGGAGTAATATTTAGTATCCCCATAACAAGGGTTTCATGTCACTGGTCTAGTGCAAAGTTAGGTCCAGGTAATGTAACGGTTATCTTATGATCTCCTTGTCGACACACCAATAGAAGTGTGTCAACTGACCTAACAAAAGAGGATGATCATTTCTTATGGGTAAAGTTGTACACCCTCAGAGAGTGTAAATCTAATCGATTAGCGCGTCACGCTCAAAGACACTTGATAACATCACCACATAGTTAGTTGTTTTATAACTTATCTATTAAAGCCGGAGGAATTGCAGCGTAATGACGGTGTCCACGTCATCGGCGTCGCGCCGCGCTGCTATTGCGAACACATCTTCGAACGCATCGTCGTTTGCTTGTTGTAACGGGACGGCTTCCATCGCTATGTTTCGGACCTTCGGTGCGTCACCTCTCCTGCTTTTTGTTTTCCCCAGACGTGTGTGTCTTCGCGATAGTTCCTTCCTCAGTCGTGGCTCCAGTTCCTCTCAACTTTAGGCGTTCTTGCTTTTCGGCAGTGTCGCCCTCCATTCCTTCGATCACGCCACAGTGTCGCCCTCCATTCTTCGATCGCGCTGCCCCTTCCGTGGATGGATTCGTGATCGTGCGTGCGGGCCTTGCCAGCCTTCTACCCGCGCGATCATGCGTGCGGATCTTGCCGGCCTTTTGCCCAGGCGATCGTGCGTGCGGACCTGCCGGCTTGCCCACACGATAGTCCGTGCACACTTGCCGGCCTTTTGCCCAGCCGATTGTGTTTCTCTGCGCTACTCGGTGCTACCTTCTTCGGTCTTTCTATGGAGAGAGTGGGCAACTACTCCAGCTGTGTTTGCTTCATTGATTCAGCCTGTGAATTTCGCTTTATGGTTAGCATTTCCACCCTTCCTTCTGTTCTTTACTATTTTTAAAGCTCTGTGCTATGCTTCATGTTGTGATTGTTGTTCTCTGTATGCTCTAGGGTTTCCCTGTTATACATAACCGGCTTTGCTGATAACCTAATTTTTTGGGGGATGGCCTCTACCTGCTTAGCTCATTTGTTATGTACGCTTATTGTGTTGGTTCTTCATACGCTGCTCTTTCTGTTTCTAGCTTTTAGATCGGGTTAGCGCTGCACGTACCTGAGCCATCCTTTTTGAGTGATGTAGCATCCTACGTTGTGCCCATGTCTGAGTGCCAGTGTGTGCTAGGTCGGTGCTATTGCCTTCTGTTGGATTGTGTGCTCCCTTCAGCCTTGCTTGTTTCTTGTCACGTTGTAGTTTTTATACGTGGAACTATTCAGGAGACCGCCTCTACCCTGTTGTGCCGTCGGTTCTTGCTCGCCAGAATCATGCCAAGAGACGTGCTACTAATATTGCTAGGCGTTTCGCGAGACGAGGTTATTGCTATGTTCTTATGTCAGATTCTGTCGATTCCTTTTGGTTGCTTATATCTTTTCTCATTCCGTTGTTCTGTTTTGGGAATGTATTTGGATATTGCTATCTTCTTTCATTGGTGCCTCCTAAAGGCACCATCCCGTACGCTCCTTCTGCTGCTACTGTGTGTTCTTTGCCTAAGGAATATGTTGATTCGTTAAAAGGTATACTTACGTTTCGGCTGCTTCGGTTCCTTTCCTTGTTATTTAGTCATGATTATGCTGCCCTGTACCATCTGTTCATTGTTTTGCCCGTTTATGCTGTAGCTGCTTATGAGGATAGATCATATTATGGTGGCCCTGATTATGCTTGTGATAAGTGTTCTACCGTGTTTTGGTATCAAAGAAAGGGTGCGTGGTCAGAGTTCGCATGCACAGAGATGTATCGTATATAACCTCTATTGTCGTAGAGGAAAAATCTCATTGCCTCTGCATAGGCCATCCCTCCTCCATTGCGAGAGCTTATACGTTTCGATGGAGGCCCTCGATCCAATAGTTTTATGCGAATGATAAGACAGTACATTCTCTTTTTGGCTTTGCTTCCCTTGGGGTGAATATTGACACAGGCATTAATACTGGCGATGGCCCTTATGTTTTCCGTATTAATGGTGTTGTGCACCATCGTATCGATTCTCTTTTGCCTTCCACTGGTCATCGGCCTGAATTTGCGCAGCTATACATATATGACACTACAAATGAGCTTCAGAATCGGTTGAACATTTGTGGATCAAACGAGCCTACCAATGACCTTCCTGATCCAGCCGTGGTTGCGGATATTATTTCTATGTTAGATCACTGCAATCCTATTGTACAGCAGTTCAAGCTCGCACGTGATAGACTCTTGTCGCCTGATGCTCCTGAAATAGCTATAAAGCTTATTGGACTGCAGAAGATAGATAGTGACCATTATTGCCTTCCAGTGGGCTCAGAATTAGCTGCTTTGTTGGTTGGAGGTATTTCTGTGGATGTTTGCAGATTTGATGTTGTGGTTCAGGCACATTCTGGAGAATTTAGACACATTTCGCCAGTCCATCCAAGTTTAATGGCCTTACAGTATCCTTTGCTCTTTCCTTATGGTGACAAGGGATTTCATCTAGGCATAAAATTAAAGGAAGTTGACGATCAGCCTCTAGGGATACGTAAAGATGTATCGATGTTGGAATACTATCGCTATGAATCTCATTATCGAAAAAATGAACCAAATCCATTTACTTGTTGTGGTAGACTTTCTGATCAGATCAATGTTAATGCCTATTCATGTATTGAGTCAAGTCACCTATCCTTTCATTTTTTCAATCAAGATAAACTTAGATCTGAAACTTATCAAGGTATATCAGATGCTGTTTGTAAGGGAAATAATGTAGAAAAGGATATTGGCATCAAAACAATTTTACCAGCAAGTTTTACTGGCGGCAAGAGATATATGATATAGAATTATCATGATTCTATGGCCATTTGTCGGACATATGCCCCCCCCCAATTATTCACCACTTTTACTTGCAACCCTAAATGGCCAGAAATAGCTAAGGCAATTGGTTTTGAGCCAGGCCAGAAACCACATGATAGAGCTGATATACTTACATGTGTTTACAAAATGAAATTAGATGAATTCATGACTGACTTGAAAGATGGAACATCCTTTGGCCCTATACGTGCAGGTCTGTCTTATTATTGAGCCATCGTTTTACCTTATTCACAGTTATAATCTTTTTCTCACTTCAGATCCGTCTCTCCCGTTTTACAGCTGTGCATACTGTTGAATTTCAAAAGAGAGGCCTGCCCCATGCTCATATCCTTGCATGGCTAGATGTGCAAGATAGAGATCCTTCACCGTCTTTCATTGATAGTATAATTTCTGCTAAGCTACCTAACATAGCGGTTGATCCATTAGCATATGCCCTTGTTCAAAAATTCATGATTCATGGTTCATGCGGTGACCTTAATCCTAAGTGTCCTTGCATGAAAGACAGCCATTGTTCAAAGAGGTACCCAAAGTCTTTCCATTCTGAGACATTGCTTGACCATGATGGGTACCCTACTTATTGACGACGAGATGATGGCAGGTTTGTGATTAAACATGGCGTCAAACTTGACAATAGATGGGTGTCGCTCATAATCTACGATTGCTAAAGAAATACCAGGCCCACATAAATGTCGAATGGTGTAAAAAGACATACCTTGTGAAATACCTTTTTAAGTATATCATAAAGGGCCATGACTGTGCCACAATGTCTTTGCGTGCATGCACTAACCCAGCCAAAGTTGTGTCGCCGTGTCAAGACAAAAGTGATGCTCACATCAATGAAGATGCGATTGCTAATCATAGTGATTGTGTCTTTGCATCTTTGAATGAGGCGAACTCGAGCATCTCATGGTACAATGCTCGTGAATTCGATGGCAACGCCCACAATAAAGATGAGGGTCTCGATGAAATTTCTGAGTACATTAAATCAAGATATTTATCTTCGTGTGAGTCGAATTGGAGAATATTTGGCTTTGATATTCATAGTAGAATGCCGGCAATGGAAAGGTTATTTGTTCATATGCCAGGCATGCATGTGGTTACATATCATGAGGATTCTCGACTTGAGTGCTATTGTGGAGGACCCTAATTCAAGTAAGACTATGCTAACAGAATGGTTTATTGCTAACCAAAGATCAATATCTGCTAGAGAACTAACATACTGTGAATTCCCAACAAAATGGACATGGCAGTCTGATAAGAAAATTTGGTCTGAAAGAAAGAGAGGAACTAAAATTGGTAGGCTGCGGCATATCCATCCTTCTACTGGTGAACCTTTTTATTTCAGGATGCTGCTAATGGTTGTTCGCGGTGCGGATGTTACGAAGATGTCCAAACATATGAAGGCATTTTACATAACAGCTATCGTGAGGCGTGCAAGGCACGTGGTTTGATTGGTGATGACACCGAATGGATTGCCCTGTTTGATGAGGGAGTTGTGGGCGACATCACATCAGCTGAGAAATCTTTTTATGGCAGTGCTGATCAACTATGATGTCGGTCATGTTAGGTGCTTTATTTGATAAATATTGGCGGTATATGGCTGCCGATATTGCTTCTGACATTCATGCCTCTCTCCAAAATAAAAAATACATGATTCCCGACATTGTGCTACAGAACAAGTTATTGAGATAGCTTGATATCCTGTTTTTGAATAATGGTTTGTCCATGTCATCATATAATCTTTCGATGCCATCTGATAATTCAGACAACGCACTTGGTGCTAGAGTGATTCTTGAGGAATTATCTTATGACACAGCTGAACTTTCTATGCAGGCCAATTCCATGTATGCCATGCTCAACAATGACCAGTCTGCTATATATAACACCGTAATGTTTCGAATATTACACAAAGAAAGATGTGTTTGTTTTATCTCAGGACATGGAGGAACAGGAAAAACATTCCTATGGAATGCCATTATTACAAAACTCAGATCGCAAGGCCAGATTGTATTGACTGTGGCATCGTCTGGAGTTGTTGCATTATTGTTACCAGGTGGGCGCACTGCCCATTCTAGGTTTCGTATACCGCTTGTTATTCATGATAGAAGTATGTGCAATATACGAAGAGGAACTGTTCTTGGGGAATTAGTAAGGAAATATGCTCTGATTCTATGGGATGAGGCTCCTATGACACACCGGTTATGCTTCGAAGCTCTTGATCGCACTCTTCGTGACATACTCTCTCTTGATGATCCAGTTAATGCTGACAAACCTTTCGGTGGTAAACCAATTCTATTTGGTCGTGATTTGATGATATTACTCGTTATCGAGGTGGCACACGGCGGATATAATGGCGGCTTCCTTCGAAATCTCCGCTTTGGAAATCTATAGATGTTATGCATCTAGCAGTAAACATCTTTGATTAATCTGCTTTATCCTTGGAGGAAAAAACCAAGATGCGTGAATTTGCCCGATGGAGTTCTTGATATAGGAGAAGGCCGTGTGCCACCATGCAACCAACCGAAGCTCGAACCAATCATGGATTCAATTCGGATGATCTTTCTTTGAAACAAGAGACCGGATAAAGTAGCATCAATCACTCTTTGTTGTATATGATGATTTGAAAAGAATTATCTTTGAACCTATTTATTTGGCTCAACGTGCTATTATATGTCTGTCAATTCGGTGGTTGATGAAATGAACAGAGTTATGCTTGCTAAGGTCCCTAGAGATGTAAAAGATTATTTGAGTTATGACAGAATTGCCAATCCAAACGAGCAACCTGCAGACATTGATATTTTATATCCACTAGAAGTTCTCCATTCAATCGTCATAAACAACTTTACTCAGCATAGGCTCTCTCTAAAAATTGGTGCCCCTGTCGTGCTACTTAGAAATATTAACTAGGCTCTTGGCTTATGTAATGGTACACGTCTTATATTAACTAGGCTTGGTGATCGAATTCTAGAAGCCAGAATCATGGCCGGAACACATATCGGTGAAATGGTATGTATACCAAGAATTATTCTTAATGCAACAAGCTCAAAATGGCCATTTACTTTACAACACCGACAATTCCCAATTAGACTTTGCTATGCGATGACGATAAATAAGTGCCAAGGTCAAACATTGAGCAAAGTGGGTGTCTATTTAAGGAATCCAGTTTTTACACATGGTCAATTTTATGTTGCTATTTCTAGAGTAACCTCAAAGGAAGGATTGACAATACTGATAGAAAAAGAAGATGGAACTACTGACTCAATAACAAGAAACATAGTTTATCATGAGATCCTTTCGTTTATTTAATTACCATTGTATTTCCCTAGTTTGAACACACTGTGCCACCGTGTTATGCGCTCCTTTTGGTCTGTGCTTATCTCTTTAGCTCACTCTATTGTTTATTTGTTAGTAAAGATCTTTTGTTCTTATCTTGTATTACGCTTTTGTATATGATTACTCCACAATTGCCTTCCCTGTTCTATATATCTTCCTTTTGTCATTACGCTTGTTGTAGTAATTATTACTGCTCTAAACACCCTTTCACCGTATTAAGCTTCTTGGATACATTCCCATGTCTGACCTACACTATCCATACTTATTACCCTATCAGCTCTTATGTTTGTCCCCTCACATAACGAGCATGCTGTTTCAAAAAACTCACACTTTTTGTTATTATATATGCAGATGGACTACACTTTACTGAAAGACATCAACCAAGAATCACATCGTTGGCGTGTGCGTGTCAAGGCCACCCGTTTTTCTGAATATACTGTTGAGGATAAGCCGTGCAAAGTATTACGACTTGACTTGATTTTGCTTGATGAACAGGTTAAAACAAAAGTATCTTTTCTTTTGTTGATCCTTTCGGCAACTACCGAAACCCGCTCTTACAGTATTCTAATTTTGATTAAAAGCTACTATGATAGAAGCTCAAATACCAGAATGTCATTTGCCACTGTTTGCTCCGCCCTAATGAGAAGATTAGTTATACTACATAGAGTACGTCGAAGTTACTGATGCTCGATGAATTATCGAATTGTCAAGAGCGCTATCATGGCTAGGTTCACTGCTCATACCAAGATAAAGGAAATTGCTCCTATTCCACAAGGATTCCCCACATATACATGCAACATTGTTTCATTCCAGATCCTCAAAAGTAGAATGAATGACAACCAGCTATTATCAGGTCCTGTTTACCATTTCATATAGAACAAAAAATCTGTCCAATTAGTATATTCTTTGTGCTAATAATTACCTCGATACAGATACTATAGGCCTTGTTACCGCTATCTCATACATAAAGACAATCAGTGTCAAAGGTATTGCGAAACCAATCCGAAATATTCTAATAACAGATGGCAGGTATGTCCATACTAACATATGTTACCTTCATGGCTTATAAACAATAAACAGTTCCGTATAGAATCATAGAACATACATACATAGTTTACGCATTTACAGCTTAAAGGATTGTGTTACAGGTTTTCTTTTGTTGCCATAGTGACTACATATTCGCCTGATAACATTTGTGCATAACAGAGAAAACGCTGAGGTCACATTATAGGGACCACATGCGATTCAATTTGATGCTGACAGTATCCAACATGAATCACAGCGAAGTCCAGTTGTTCTTCTGTTGGTTGGGCCGATGGTTAGACTACGTAACGGTAAATGCACGTGCATTTCTTCTTTTTTTCCCCTCCATTCAAAACTACTTTCCACGTTGTTCCTCATAGAACACTAGCTATTCCAAATCTACAGGTCAACTCTCTTTACAAGGAAGCACTGTTTGTAAATGGTACACAAACGCTTCCCTCCCGGAGGTAGCTACTTTACAAAACAGGTACACTACTCAAACAATTCCAGATGTATTACTGACATGAATAAATCTTGGATCCTCCAAATAGATTATACATGAATTTATAAAAAAATCATCCTATCCTCCCGAATACTATAGCAGATGCTTCTACATTTCTAGGGTAAAATCAATGTATTACTTCCTGATCTACTTATTTACATCCATATCATCTGTGTCCTCCCAGAGATTAGACCTTTTACAAAAAAGAACAGGAGTACTGTATCTTGTACAAACAGCTATTGTGTTTACCAATGTAATCCTCTTGGTTACTATTACTGTCTGTTGATACATCCAATTTGCGAATCATTGATTTACATTGCGTTATAATAGTTTTAAGAACCTCTGTTGCTTCATTCTCTGGTAGTTCCATACACACGAATACAAAAAACAAAGGAATTGAGCAGGCTTCTTTTGTGTTTTATAGGAATTTCACAAGATCAAGTGGCTATCTTATTGTCTTGATCGGTTGTTCTGTCTTTGAATGAACACAGTTTAAGAATCATCTAAATCAATTAGAGTCCACTTTAATAGCGATGGCTTCCGCCTTACTTGTTTTCTCCCACACCGTTAAACCATTCTACTATAATATTGTGTTTATCCATATATACCGCTACTCATATTACTACACTATTACTGGTCACTTACTTTGTATTTACATTATCTACCAATGCCGTAGCATTGCAGGAATACCATATGATATTAGATGGACTGGTCAGCCGCCTATGGAGAAACAGCCTATTTCTGCCACTGTCCCTCAGATCTACAATCTTAACCCACATGATGTTCTGGTATATCCACTTTTTGTCTGCTTTCCTTTGTATTTCATTCAAATTAACCGCCTCACATCTATACACAGCACTGCAAAATCAAAAACATAAAAAATGACAATTTCAACAAGAACAACTATCTTTTAGTTCTAGAAGAACAACAAGGATGGCAGGTGGTCCAAGAGTAGTAGAAATAGAGGGGTAGGGGTAGCCCTCTCCCTCTTGATGGTTTTGAGTTTTTTTGTGCTCCTTTGAGCTTTGCCCACTTTGTTGTGAGGCTTTGTAAACCTCCCATCCAGAAATACAAAACTCATTTCCTTATCCTTAATTTCCTTTATGCATTTACATTATGTCTTAAATTTCACATTTAAAATTCCGCACTTACATTCTTGCAATTTACATTTATGCAATTTAGATTTGCCTCCCATCCTTCTACATGCTTTTGCTTCTTGTGCCGAGGATGTTGATTGATGGATGAATCTTCTCATAGATCATATCTCAATCATCTAGGCAATATATGCATTCTTCTTGTAAGAAATCGGTTTTGTGTTCTTGAGTGAATTATTCTTCAAAATCATGTTTGTGGAGTTTTTAACTTGTGTTCTAGCTTAGTGTGACATGTGGAAGGCTATCCAAGATCATCTTGATCATCAAAACCCCACAGGCAAGTTTTAGATTAAATTGTTGAGTTTTGCTCCGACTTGGGGTGTTATTTCTTCAAAGTGAAAAGGCCAGAATTTTGACATCAATCTTTACAATTGAAGATTGGACTGAGTTCCAGATATCTTTAGGATCACATCTATCATGTTCCATGAGTTTTTATCTAGCCGATTAAAAGAATTATCGGAAGGCGTGAGCGAGCCACTCGCTGAAGGAGAGTCTGAAGGTAAGGGCTGATCTCTCTAAGGTGCAGAAATGAAAACAGGAGGTACCTTAGGTGTAGAAGGAACTGGTTCAGGCGGAACACCATCATCTCCATTATCCTCATCCTCTACGAAGATAGTCTCAAAGGGAAAAGAAGAATCTGAAATATTGGGTCTAACTCCTAAACTAGCGTCATCAAAGGTCACATCACAGGTCTCTATGATCCTATTCACATCACAATCTCAAATCTCCCTCAAATTCAAGTACTACTAGCTTAAATAATATCAATAACTCATCATAAGCATAGGTAGATCTCTATATGGTCTTTCAGAGTCACGATTAAAGGTCAGTAAGTTTTAGCGAAAGCGTGAAAAAACCGATGTCGTGGAACAAATGTCACAAATTATGTCTTGTAGCCAATTTTGGCAAAACAAAACTATAATTTTGTGCTTGCAAGACGAGATAATTGGGCAGGCATTCAGATTCAAGCATAAATTTCTCTCCAACTCGACTGTAATTGCTGCCTGTACGGCCTCGGATAGCTTTGGTCTTCACGTGAGTCCTTTCGGTCGCATGCATGCTTGACATTATCTCTGCGCTTTGCGTGAGGCTAGCTGCTTAGTTAGCCCTTTCCGACAGTTACGGAGACTTTGGTCCATCAAATTAAAGCGCAGCAAGCGCGTACACGTACGTTCGATCCATGTGAGAAACTCGTGAGTGGTGAATAATGCATTGTCCTTCTCTTTTCTCTTTCCTTTTTTTTTACGTATACTAGTCCCTCGTAGTCATAAAAACTGTTTGAAAAACTAGCCAATGAGAACTACTATCTGGGAAGTGGACTATACTTTTTTTTTTGGCTAGCCCTCGGCATGACCGGTTCAGCATAGCCTAAAACACGATACGGCACAGATATTTTTAGGCCAGACCAACATGATACGACCAAACGAACTGGGCCGTGGCTGGGTCAGACCATCTTGAAAGCGGCCTTCCGTAAAAAACATCCTATCATAAACTATTTTACCCTAATAACTCAGACCATCATCAAATACTGTCTCGCACCCCCCACCCCCTCGTCACCTCATATGACCCATCCAACGCAATCGCCAACTCCCTACGCCTCCATTGTCTACTCTCTCTCCTTTCGTCTCTTCCACCACTACCTCTCCGCTAACCTGGAACACATGAATGACTAGAGGTGGGCACTTGGGTCGGGTTTTTTTGGATCGGTCCAAGGAACAACGGGCATGGCCCGGTCCAAAACCCGGCCCGGAATGAAGTGGGCCATGCCGTGCTAGTACGACACTGTAGCATGGGCCATGTCGGGCCTGAGAACCAGGCACGATAGATGGCACGGCCCAGCACAACACTGTAGTGTCGGTGTTTCGTATAACCGGCAAGTAAATTTATAAGTTTAGGGGGATCGTGCGTCCCCTATCCTCGAATGGTAGACTAAGGAAGTCCCGGGTGTATACTGGTTCGGGCCGAACGTCCCTACGTCCAGTTCGCGGTGAAGGTTTGTATTATCCTGGGTGCCAAAGATTGGCGAAGGTTCACAAGCGGGGGCTAAGGACAGACCCTTAGCCTTCGTCCAAAAGGAGGGGTCGGACGGACTCGTCTCGACCGGGCGCTGAGCCGGGTCGGGGGCTTAATGTGTGCACAGTGGGGATGCGAGTGAGCGTATGTGCATATAAGTGTGGGCGCCCTTCCCTGAGGGCCCTGCTTCCCTTTATATAGGCGGAGGGGATAGGTTACACGGGAACTTGAGGAAAGACGCAGGGGTATGCTATGCCGCTATGCTACGCCTGGGGGTTCTAGCCGATCGATGGTGACAATTTCTGCTCATCCCATCTTTGGGTTAGTAGACACTGTGACGGCGCCTCGTTGGGAAGGTGCGCACCTGCCTTTTATACATCCGTCAGATGTTGACGACTTGAGGGGACGGATGCTTTTGGCTGAAGCCGCCCCCTAATCGCCTTGGGAAGGAACCACCCATCCCATCGCAGCCGTTATGTCCGTGAGGCAGGTGACTAGCTCGGTGTAGACCGTTGACGTGACGAAGGTTGCGGGGTCGGAACTTGTTGGGGCCCCGGTCAAGCCCCCGGCTAGAGCCTGCGGGAGCGCCGGATTCGGGCCCTAGTTGGAGAGCGCGGGGACGCCGGATTTGGGTCCCGGTCGAGGTCTTCCCGACAAGTCTGACCGCGAACAGGGTACCTTCGAGGCCGGGCGAGGCCGAGGATCGAGGCGCGGCCTGGGACGGCCCAATTGGCGCTCCATTCCGGCGTGGGCCCTTGTGATATCCGTATTCTGACTTTGAAATAGATGTATACTTTGTTGTGGGGTACCCCTAATAAGAGTATCCGTCATGTAGCATGGGCCATACCAGGCCCAATGACTTAAGGCATGAGGAGGAAGCCCAGCATGAAGGTCACCAACCCACAGAGCATGAGCGTCATAGATGCAACTAGAAGCATAGACACCACTCCCATCGCCGACACCTGAAAGAGACAAGCAAGAGGGGAAATAGAGCTTAAAGAGATTGAGAGACGGTGCAAGAAGTTGCTCTCTCTCACCCATCTCTCCAATCTCTCTCAGCTCTCTCTCTCCCATCTCTCTCAATCTCTCTCGCCTGTCTCCCTCACTCTCTTTCTCGCTCATTGCCCCCTCTCTCGTCCATGTTCAACACATCCTCTCGTTCTCTGTACTATTCAAGAATAAATAAATTTTAGTTCTTTTCCCATAATATTTGTGTCCACTAACTCAACTCCATGCGTATCCGACTCCTTTCCTCTCGTCGCAATAGTACAAATGGGCTGGGCCTGGGCCGGCATGGCACGAAGCTCAAAAGGACAGTGCTTGGGCTCATCGAAGGCGAGCCGAGCCAGTATAGCATAGCACAGCGGGCACGACGGGTCATCGCAGTCCAGCACAGTTCAGGCATAAATACATGGGCCCATGCCGAGCCAACCTGACACGGCACGACGCCCACCTCTATGAACAATCTAGACATTAGAGAGTAGTTAGTATGTATGTTGTTAGTATGCTCTTTTCCTTACCAGTGGAACCGCATTCTAGAGTGTAAGATTTTTAACGAGACAATAATTTTATATCTGTACCTAATGAGTAAATAAAATTTAGTTCCTTTTCTCTAAATAATTATGTGTACTAAATGCTCACCAGCAGTCAACATTCGCTTCTCATCCTTGGTGCCGTCCACAGCAACAAAATTAAACCATCAGTGAGGGCTCATCCACAACTCCTCACATCTAATATATAGGACAAGGCTTGGACAGACACGGCACGGCCCAACTCCTACCTCTAAGAACTACCTCCATTCCAAACCCTTCGAAATGCCAACTCACTTCGGGAGCAAAATGTCATTATGCATGTCATTTCCCATTAAGTTCAAATTTTAAATGATCTGTATATACGTGGCAGATGGTCAGTTAAGTTTAATGATCAATGGTCCATCAAGTTGAATTTCAAGTGGTTGGAAATATAATTAGCGGAGCACCTTTTGGACATTGACACGGTGCCAAAATACTAGTTTTAATCTAACTAGTCTTTGTTATAACATGTTATAAACCAGAAATAAATATGTTGTGAAATTATATATATTCTATAATGAATTTAGTATATATCAAATTCATGTGGCTAATCTAGACAACTTTTTTAGATATTGATAGTCACATTACGAGTCAGATCAGGGTGATATATTATATTATAAGGATATGCACTAAATGTTCGAGGACCTAATATGGTACGACCCATGCTCCTTGACACAAAACCTATGGCACGTCAACTAATTGTTGCTTTAGGACAAGTCCAATCTTCGCCAGCATGTCTTCTCTCCATGCAGGATGCAGCCATGCATGCAGAAAAGCAAGCTTTGCAATAACTCCAACGCACTACCTTTGAGCTGTTCCCTGCCCTTGTACTTTCTTCTCCCTCTCACTCACGAGTCTCTCTCCTCTCTTTAAAAACGCCCTACCTTTCTTAGCTTTGTGCGCGCCTTCTTGTAGCTAATTTGCCTCCTTCACACGTACACAGCATCTCTCCACGTAAGCATCTGCATCTAATCCATGTCTACCCCTGTCGCCATGATCGTGCTTCTGCTGCTGATGGTGGTGACACCGGCAGAGTTGATGGTGGCCGGCGGTGAGATGAGGGGGAGACCGCCGTTCGTGCCGTTCAGGGCGCGGTTGCACCACCGGCAGCCGTTCTTCCACGGCCGGGCGGCCAACGGCTGCATGCCGAGGGGGCACCGCGTGCCACCGTCGGCGCCGAGCCGCTACGTCAACTACCATACCCTCGACGCCGGCGTCTGCGACCACGGCGGTGATCGGAAGCCGTGAACGCAACTTATCATGTTCTTTGGATATATACATTTATATCATATATGAGTCATGCTGAAAGAATGCATGTTACGTTTTCTTGAGGTATATATGGGTTTTCTTGGAAAAGATTCAAGAATATAATATGCCCATATATATGAATGTTTTTTCCCTTTTTTTCAAAGAATAAAGGGTTTGATTTATCCTGTGAACAATAATTTTGGTAGTTTTCTTCTCTTCGTTCATTACCATTCAGAGTTTTCTTTATCCATCAATTAATTTTCTATCTGTATGAGACCTTGATTTACTCCGTTTTACTTCTGAGCTGGCGAACTTTGATTAATTTGGTGTAGGAGTTGCACCTGCTATGTCCGGGAAAGTTCATGAGATAACTTCAACACTTCTTTGTAATCTTCTCATCGTTGGCTCATAGATGGCGCTCTCGTTTATTTGTATCATAGCTACCATATTTATTATAAATATCTACTAATCACGAACTGGATTATTCTAATCTGATCCGGTTTAACATATGGAATTTCTGTTCGAAGTGAAAATTTTTAAAGAAAAGGTAGCGATGTGCGAACCTAAATCCTATACCATGACTCCGAGCAACCGTATGTGTTTCTGATAGCAAGAACCGTATGCTTTGTACATCTTTACCACAAAACATTTGATAGCAAGAACTAATGTCTTTAATATTATATAAGGGAAAATTGCAAAAACACCTCCATTTGCCACCACTGCAATAGGAATGTACATCAAAATCGGTTCTTTTTTGTCATTAGAGTCAGTTCTGGTGACGATACAAAATCATTCGATAATGATAAAGATGAGCTATCACAATCGGTTTTGGGCCGATTGTGATAGAGACATCATCACAATCAGATTGTGATGAGGATGTCATCATAATTTGATCCTTTGAAAAACCCGTTGGGATGATCCCCTCATCACATTCAGTTCCTTTCAAGAACCGATTATGATAATACCCTAATCACAATCGGCTCTACATAAGATCCGATTGTTCCTTCCAAGAACTGATTGTGATGAGGGGTGTGCCATTTTTTCATCCTCTCAAAAACAGCACATATTAACAGTATGCACACATATATATCACATTAGAATGCATATATCACATTCAGAGAACACAAACACTTTATTCTACAACACATATATCACATTCATTCACAATATACAACACAAACATGCTTAACAATAATCAGTACACATGCATATCACATTGACATATATAATTAATATTGTTTACATATGGACTACTAAAGGTGTATTTGGTAGGGCTCCAGCTTTACCAGATCCGTGGATCTGGTGGAGCTAGGTATTCCTAGCTCCGCCAGATCTGTGGAGCTGGAACTGTGAGTACATTAAGAGTATTTAGATGGATTATCTTGTTTACATTTTAGACTAAAAATATAAACTTAATTCACTTTATTTTAGCCTACAAATTTTAGATATTAAGTGAAACTGGGATTTGGAGTCTACCAAACAAGCCCTAAATCAAAAATCATCTACTCATACCCAATGTGAAAATGTGGGGGAAATCGGGAACTAACCAACACCACTCTGATGGTTCATCCGCGAACCCCCATCAATGTCGTGCAGGCCTATCACTGCCAATTCTAAATTCAACCGGCAATGATAAGAACAGTATATTTTTCCCGCGGGAATGGTAGCAATATCACTGTCGGATTTAGCGATAGAATCGGCAATGAGTTTGAAAATTTGGATGCATGTCCCGTTTGCAAGGCATCTCGGTATAAGCGCAGCGATGACGACATCGAGACGCGGCGTAAGAAGAAAACACCCACAGCCAAGATGGTGTGGTATTTCCCTATAATCCACCATCTGAAGCGTCTGTTTGTGAACAAAAGGCATGCTCAATTGCTGCGATGGAACGCCAAAGAGCGTAAGAAGGATGAAATGCTTAGACACCCTACTGACTCCGCGTATTGGAGGAACATCGATAGAAAATACAAGAAATACTTTGCATATGATATGAGGAATATAAGGTTCGGGCTCAGTACGGATGGGATGAATCCTTTCGGCAACATGAGTAGTCGTCATAGCACTTGACTGGTGATTTTATGTATCTACAACCTTCCTCCTTGGCTTTATATGAAGCGAAAGTACATTATGATGCCGCTGCTGATCCAAGGGCCGAAGTAACCTGGCAATAATATTGTTGTGTTCCTCAAACCATTGGTTGAAGATCTTCTGGTATTGTGGAATGATGGTGTACAGGTATAAGATGAGTATAAAAGAGAGAACTTCATGCTATGCGCGTTGTTGTTCGTAACTAACAATGATTACCCTACTCTTAGCAATCTTTCAGGCTAGACTATAAAAGGATTCAATGGATGCGTCCATTGCATGGGTGATACAGGTAGCTGGTGGCTAAAATACTGCCAAAAAGTATGTTACATGCAGCATCGTAGGTTCCTTCGCAAGAACGACCCGTATCGCAACAACAAGAGAGCTTTTGATGGTACAAAGGAGTGCTTCAGCTCTACAACATCTGCTGGCATAGAGATATTTGCGGCCATAAAGGATATTAAAATTATCCACAGAAAGGGAGCAGTACATCGATCCCGAGTTTGGCGATACAACTCTTTTGTGAAAAAAGAGATCAGTATTTATGGACCACCTTATTGGCAGCACCTAGATGTTCGACATGCGATCGATGTCATGCATATAGAGAAGAACATGTGTGACAATTTGCTTGGTATTTTACTAGACATACCTAGCAAAACAAAAGGTACACTCAACGCACGGATGGACCTGAAAGATATGAAACTCAGGAAGGAGCTGCATCACAAAGACCTGGGTAAAGGCAAAAAGTACCTTCCCGCAGTTTGCTACACTCTAAGCAAGAATGAGAAAATTAGCGTGTGTGAGTGCTTGCACGGAGTCAAAGTTCCATCCGATTATTCTGCCAACATAAAGAGGCTAGTCTCAATGAAAGACTTGAAATTAATTGGTATGAAATCTCATGATTGCCACATGATGATAACATAGATGCTTCCTGTTGCAATTAGGGTTGTTCTGCTAAAGAAAGTGCGAGACCCAATTATAAAGTTGTGTTCATTTTTCAACGCGATTTCACAGGTCATTGATCCATTAAAATTGGATAAGCTGCAGCAAGACGTGATCCACACTCTATGCCGGCTTGAGATGTGTTTTCCTCCATCCTTCTTCGATATTATGGTCCATCTCATTGTTCATATTGTGAAAAAGATACAGTTTCTTGGCCCTATGTTTCTACATCAGATATACCATTTCAAGAGGTTCATGGGGGTTGTGAAAAAATATGTTCGTAATCGACATCTGCCGGAAGGGTGCATTGCCGAAGTTTGGGGAACCGAGGAGGTCATCAAGTTCTGCATCGATTACATAGATCTCATACTAATTGGTCTGCCCATATCTCACCATGAAGGGAGGCTACAAGGGAAAGAGACACTAGGTCAAAAATTGATCCATACTAACGATCGTGCTTCATTCACGCAAGCACATTTTACAATTTTGCACCAATCAGTTGTAGCCGCCCAGTATGTCAACATGCACAAGAACAAGCTACAAAGAAAAAACCCATTTAAGTCTGAGGTTTGGATCGCGCAAGAGCATAGAGATAATTTTGGAGATTGGTTGCTTAGACACATGATGCATACGCAGAGAGAGTGTGCTCAATTGAGGCGTTGGCTAAGGGACCGTCATATACAATTTTGACATTTGAAGGATCGACATCAATGGATATACATTTTATCTGAAAGCACAAGATAACAAGAGCACCAACGAGCAATGAGGTCCGTATAGATGCCGATGACAAAGAAGGGCAATATCTTGAGCGTACTACGGATTCATAGAAGAGATTTGGGAGCTTGACTATGGCCCTTTGAAGGTCCCACTCTTTCGGTGCCAGTGGGTCAGGCTACCTAGGGGCGTGAACATCGACAAGTATGGTATCACTACCGTGGACTTCAAACACGTTAGATATAGAGAAGAACCATTCATACTTGCTAATGTTGTTACACAAATTTTCTTTGTAAGGAATCCAGCTGACAAGGAACGCCATATTTCTTCAAGGAAAAAGAAGAATTGTCGGAGTTGAGAATGTAGTCGACTAGGAAGACTATAACCAATTTGATGAGCTTCCTCCTTTCGGTGGGAACATCGACCTAGATCTCATGGATGACATAGAGGAAGCTACATACATATGTTGCGATCATAACGAAGGTCAGATCGTAACTTAGTTGTATAATTAAGGATATGTTTTATTTTCTATGAAAGGTCAAGCTTCAATTTGTAATATAAATATTTTTAAGAAGGACATGCTTCAATTTTTAATGTATAGAGTATTGATTATTACTATACTATAGATATTTAACAAACAATTGAAGTTTCAAAAATCAATGTCAGAATTTTATAAAAATAATTAAAATAGATATAGTTCTGAAAAAATTTTCTCAAAAAGTTTCAAAATTTTTCCTCAAAAATTTAATTCTATAACAGAATCATCAGCTGATCGGTATCCTCCAAAAAAATTTATAATATCATGGTCAGAAAACTCATTTTCTTTTACCCTCCTCCCTCTGCCATGTGGGCCCGTTTTGTTAGCCCTTGGCTCATCCCTGACCTCCCTGGCCTCTACTATGTCGCGGCAGCATTTTCCACCGCCATTTCGCCACAAAGAAGACTTGGTATGCCCGGCGGGGACTATCATCGCCGGTTCGTTAGTAACGTGGCATAGATGGTGAATATTAGTGCCAATTGGCGTATCATAGCGGCACTAATATAACACATCGATGCGGTTTATCATAAACCGCAGCGATAATAACAACATCATTGCCGGTTCTTATCAACAGCGGTGATATTGTCACATCATCGGTTGTTCTGCTGACCTAAGAGCGATAGTTTAATCACTACCGGTTGTTACATTGACCCAAAGATCGATAGTTTAATCACTCTCGGCTGTTTTGTTGACCCAACAATAATGCTCATTTCTATATAAATATGGCCTCTTCCCCTCTTCTCCGCACTTAGCCATTTTGCCTGTTTTGAACTACCGAGCGATTTTGTGCCCTCCCCGCATCGGCCGTCCCCGCGTCAACCCTTCCCGCGCTAGCCCTCCCCGCATCGACCCTCCTGTTGGCGTCTCCCCTGGCGCCCCCCCCCGTCTCCCCCACGGCGCCTCCCCTCCGAAACCACCCCATGTGAGGTTCCTCTATTTCATAAACACATATGATAGTTTAGGCTCATGAACTCTCGTGCTAGATACTGTTTTGGACGAAATCAGAGGGGCTGTTGATTTGGATGTATGTATGTATTAATTGAATGCGATTGAGGGTGCCCTAACCTGGTGCATATGTGTGTGTGTACTGCTACTTTGTTCCTATTATTATGCTAGCCAAAGTGTATATATGTGCCAACGCTCTGTTGGTTGTTGCTTGCAAACTAGTGCATGTCTCTTCTCTGCATAGTTGCGTTCTGGTTATCTAGCTATGTAGTAATGTCAAAGCTTAAGCATTGTTTACGACTTAACACTCCTATAATATAATGTTAGAGTTTATTTAGGTTGGTGTGAGGCCTTGAGGTCAAGACAGGTGGGTTGAATACTGCCTGAATGGGACTGGATCATCTAAAGGAAACACTTGTCTAGCTTGCTTGTCTGTTGAGCACATTCCAACCATGAACTTTGTTTATTGAGAAACAGTAGGATGGATGGCTGTCTGGACCCATCCCGACATTGCTTAGTTTGGGGGATGCAAGTGCACAAACCAAAAATTTCAATGCTTTGTCATCCTTTGTCCAATATTCTCGCCCTGTCCACGTGGCCTTATCTACTATTGCACTGTCAATCCTGGCCATCAGATTCAGTCTCTCTCCCACCCGTCCTTACCTTAACCTAGGTAGAGTACTTACTTACCTTAATCTTGCTATCCGTCGTGGTGAACTTTTTGGTTTGTGCACTTGTCCTGTTTTATAATTGTGCCGTGTTTGTACCATGGTGTAAGTTTAACTAATGGAAATAGGACACATGAGAAATGGAACACTTTTTGGTTTGTGCACTTGTCCTGTTTTATAATTGTGCCGTGTTTGTACCATGGTGTAAGTTTAACTAATGGAAATAGGACACATGAGAAATGGAACACTACTCCTCGCAAAAAAATAAATAAAAAAAGAAAGAAGAAGTATAAATAAATTGTAGCTAAGTTGATCCATTAAATCGAAAAGAATCAATAGTTTATATCGAATTTAGTGTACTATAAAAGAGCTCGTGAAAATAATGGTGCTAGGCTTCCGCATTGACACATCTATATATTCAGGATACAAAATGACATGCTTACTGTGTTGTACCTTAATTAGTAGAAATATTTTCAGGTTGTTATTGATTTGTTGTGTGCAATTCATATGATCATTCTCACATCTGCAGGTATTGGAGAAATAAATCCATAAAGCTTTAGTTTTGTTTTACTAGCGTATGTATGTATGTATGTATGTATGTATGTATGTATGTATGTATGTATTCTTACGTTTACTAGTATATGTATGTAATTAATTTGTATGTATGTTTAATGGTGCCATAGGTGTATAATGGTGCCTTTGATGTATAATGTTAAGTTCGATGTATAATGGTGCCTTCGATGTATATGATTTATATTTCATGTCTGCCTTGTTTTATTTATCGTTTCGTACATGCATGTTTCATGATTACCTTTGTATAATCAGGCGATTACACTCTATATATGCAAAATATTAATATTAGCAACTCTAACGCATGATAAAATGGTGATTACACCTTATATACAGAAAACATTGATATTAGCAATTCTAACACACGACAAAATGGTCATTCAAGTTGTGTAAAGATTCATCTCATAATTTTGTTAATTTAAAATTCCAGATAAACTTGCTGCACATGGCCTCTAACCAGGAACAAGTGCCGGATGGCGCTCATCTCTTGAACCAAAGCCCGGAGCAAAGCCCAACAAGGTTCCTCAACCTGGAACAACCCAAGGCAATAAATGTACACGAGGTAATTCTTTACTAGGATGTGCTTCGATGAAATTCTTCACATAGACGGGGTAATTCTCTAGCAAAGCCAAACGACTAATGAAATAGTTAAAATGCAAGGTCAGATATCTGGTGAACGAAGGCACGTACCAGGAGACAGGTAGCATATATCTATTTATCAAGTCAAGGAAGCAACATAAGCAAATGAGGAAATCTACAATCAGCTAGAATGAGAGTGAGAAATATGACTACTCAGATGCTTCACTTAAGATCAATGTAATGGCTCTTGAGACCACAATGCAGTAGGAAAGCACCATGCACAAAAACTTAAATACTCACAGGAAATTGAACAAAATAAACCAGGACACTTTTTACCACGTCCTGTATGGTTTCTGAATGTTTCTCGCTGGAGGATTAATAGCGTCTAAACTAATAAACATCTATCAAGTCTGCATGCCATCTTCGACGAAGTGAAGCTACTGTCACAGAAATCTAAAAAGAATGCAAGCGTAAATTTCAAACATGTTCATCTTCCAGGTCCTTGAAGAGGATCTAGACACCAACAAATGATACATTTCAAACATTAGTGCAGCAAGCAAATATACGGAGCTAGCAACCCTAAACAAACAAACAGCTAACTAAAAAGCTCAATTTCCTAAATATGTACGCCATATCTAATTATTGGCAATCCAACAGCTAACAACAATTCATCCCAACATGAAAAATAGCAAGTCGAAAATGTATAGGAGGCATCCCCAACCCCATATTATAGCGATGAGGCGACTTAGATAATATCAGATCAAATTACCTACTTACCTGCGACACGATCCAAGTAACACAAAGGAGAGAAGAGGGAGAGAAGCGGCTGCATCCAAGTGCGTGCCGACCAAAGGTAGCATAGAGTAGAAGGTACTCAACATGGCGGCGGCAGAGGCGGCCTCGTGGAGGATGGCGCAGTGGTGGAAGGAGATGGACGGGGACACTAGCGGTATTTTACAGTATGGTGCAGCTGGGAACGCTAGGGCTTCACCGGCCCGGCCGGTTGTCATCATCAGATGGGGAGGCGACGCCAGACCTACGCGGGGAGGAGGCTGGATGGGGATTCCACATGTGGGGAGGCAGCCGAATGGGGAGGCTCCGGGAGTGCGGCGTCGCCACTGACTAGATCTGGAGGTGGCGGCACATAGAAGGGTTTCGGGCGGCTGCGTCGGCGGCGGAGGGGTGGGAATCAGGAGTGCTGTGGACTAAGCTCAGGAGTGATGTGGGCTAGGTTTAGTGAGTGCAGGCACCGAGCAAACGTCCATGTTGGTTTTAATTTGCAATCATGGAATAAACAAACGACGTCGTAATCGGTTTTAATCACAAACCGATACAAATAAGGACAAGTGACCGACTGGACTAAACAACCGACGTCTCAATTGGTTTTAATCACAAACCGATACAAATAAGGATACTCATTCCTATCGGTGCTGTTTAGGAACCGATACAAATATAAAAACACTTATTACTATCTATTTTGAGTACAAACCGATATAAATAAAAGAGGCCTATTACAATCGATTCTTTGTAAGAACCGATTGTGATGATTGATGATATCCACTCATCACAATCAGTTCCTCATCATAATCGGTTCCTTCTAAGAGCCAATTGGAATAAGGCGATCATCACAATTGGTTTCCTTTTAATATCAAATTGTAATACGTTGCTCATCACCGTCGTTTCTTATATGGGAACCGATAGTAATGCGCATCCACATCACTATCGCTTCCCGTATAAGAATTGATTGTGATGTGTATGTGCTCATCACTATCGCTTCTTATGTAGGAATTGGTAGTGATGTGTATGAATATCACTATCACTTCTCATATAAGAACAGATTGTAATGTGTCCAGTGCCATATCATAATCACTTCTAACCTGAGAACCGATAGTGATTGTTATTAACACCCCTCCTAAGTCATCTATTACAATCATTTTTCCTAAAAACTTAAGAACCAATCCTGATGAAGCCATAGTGATATATCATTCTGTAGTAGTGCACCAAAATATTTTTGTACATGAAAACAGACCAATTTTTAGAGCTCTTTTACACTATTCTACACTTAGAAGTAGAATAGCACTACCGTGTGTGTATGTATACATATATACATGTATGTATATATATGTACATGTATATGTATGTACGTACGTACGTACATACATATATACATACATACATATAGGACAGCGAAATGGGGCATCATGACAATTTTAAATGTATGAATTCAAGCCAAATTCGGGTATATTTTTTGAAACTTTTAGTTTTAGGGTATATATCCATCTATAACAATTCAAATGAAACATATACCTTTGAAAAATATACTTGAATTCAAAGATTTGAATGAATTTAGATCACATACTTTGCTAATTTATATATATAATCAGCACATACCAGCAATCAAACTATCATCAAAAAAGAAAACACTAGTTTGAATTTCAGTTCAAACTTGTTTGAACTAGTTAGTAATTTGGTTAAACTCAATATCCTAAAATTTTCAAAAAATCACATGCAAATCGAGGGGAAACACCCATTTTGGATATATACATATATATATATATATATATATATATATATATATATATATATATATATGTGTGTGTGTGTGTGTGTGTGTGTGTGTACCTATGTATATATATGTATATATCAATGTATATATATATATGTATTTATCTATGTATATATATGTATGGTAACATATCTAGTGAAACCCCTTATCGTGAAAACTACATAAAACTCAGATCTATAAGTTTTCAAAAATTATCAAAAAAATTACCATACGTATGGGAGGTGAACTTCTACAATTCTGGAAAATTTCAAAATCAAACTCAATCGCATTTAAAATATACCAAAAAAACAATTTCAACTTGAATAATGATTTTCACTGTTTAACACTATTTATCTCGCTGTTTGTCTTTTCCATATCTTTAAAACGCAATTGAGTTTGGTTTTCAAATTTTTCATGATTGTAGAAGCTCATCTCCCCTACGTATGATAATTTTTGAGAATTTTTTAAAACTTATACACATCAGTTCACGAAGTTTTCATGGTAAGGAGGGTTTTCACTTGAATATGTTGCCTATATGTGTGTATGTGTGTATATATATACATATATATATATAGGCAACGTATCATATGCACACATACCCTTCGTGTACACCAACTAAAAAAAGTCATGAAAAATTCTTAAAAAAATTGTAGTTGTACTTCATAGATTACTCTACCTATGTATGAAGTTTCAAGATCAAATTCATTATATATCGAGAGTTACAAAAAAGAGAAAATTCTGACAAATTTAAAGTATTTAAACTTGTCGAATTTTCTCTTATATATATAATAATTTGAACCTACAATTTTATACATAGGTAGAGTAATCTATAAAGTACATCTATAATTTTTTGAAATTTTTCACAACTTTTTTAGTTGGTGTGCACGATGTGTACATGAAAAGGCTGTATGCACAGGATACATTGCCATATATATATATATATATATATATATATATATATATATATATATAAGCGTATTTGGTGCAAACCCTCTTTACAGTGCAAACTTGAAAACTACCAATCTAGGCAGGCCTTTAGATCTTTCCTAGACGGTTTAGATGCACAGAGGTGGAAGGCCTGGAATCCACTTATGCTAATTTGCACTAAACCCCCCCACTAATCCAAATCTATCCCTCACGCGTAGGCCCTCCGTCCCCTGCCTCCTCCCAAATCATCCTCCTCACGCCTTTGATGGAGCCTAAAGCCGTGCTCCTCCCTAAAAAGCTGGTGGTGAGGCGAGAAGAAGGCGCGTCTTGGCTGGTCCGGGTGGTCGGTGGCGAGGCGGAGGTGCGGCGGTGGGGCCTTGACTGGCGCCGAGGGAGGCGAGGTTGCAGATTAGTCGGCGGCCGTTGATGACCGGTGTGGCATCCTCGCCGACGCCTTCTTGGCGCATCCGCCTCCACGAACATCACTGTGTAGTTGCGTTGCATGAATGCGAATTGCAAATCGTCGAGCGTTGCCATATATGCTTTCGTGGTTGACTAGCTAGTCGGTGCAAGGAGAGAGATGGGAGGGACACTAACGGCCGTAGCCCTTGGGCGGCGGTGAGCTTGTCGGAGATGATGGCGGCCTCGAGGATGTTGCCAAGCGCTTCGAAGTGCTCGCGGAGGGTGTCCTTGCGTGTCTCCCACGCCAACCCGCCCACGAACACCTTGGTCAGCGTCGTGTCCCCGAACGCCGCTCCATCAGAGGCACGACTTTTAGGGCTCCATCAGAGGCGTGAGGAGGATGATTTGGGAGGAGGCAGAGGGACGCATCAGAGGTTAGCAGCTGCGCGTGAGGGATAGATTTGGAATTAGTGGGGAGGGGTTAGTGCAAATTAGCATAAGTGGATTCTAGGCCTCCCACCTCTATGCATCTAAACCGTCCAGGAAAGATCTAAAGGCCTAGATTGGTAGTTTTCAAGTTTGCACCACTACTACAAAACAACACATAGGTGGCGCCCTATTTGTGGCGGTTCTTTTGGAACCGTCACAAATACATGTATCGATGGCGGTTCTATATGGAAATTGGCGGGAGGACCATTTGTGGCGGTTGCATCAAAAACCGCCACAGATAATACTGTCTGTGCGGTTTTAAATAAA
The DNA here is from genome assembly GCA_036346375.1 of Guadua angustifolia. NCBI lineage: Eukaryota > Viridiplantae > Streptophyta > Magnoliopsida > Poales > Poaceae > Guadua > Guadua angustifolia. Next base: position 49,716,548 of record CM070507.1, on the reverse strand, counting down.
AACACGCCACGGATAATGGCTGAGACTATTTGTGGCGGTTGGTAGATAGAACAATCACAGATAATACATTTTCGTGGCGGGTTGGTTTTAGAACCGCCACTAATAATGCTTTCTATAAATATCCTGTTGCTTACTGTCATTTGGTCATCTTCCTCCCGAGAACAAAACTCGACTTTTGATTTCAGATTTTGTTTGGCCAAGATCTTGTGCTTCCACTTAGTAGAATAGTTCCAAGGTGTGTAAAATATGTCTCCTCTCTTCATTTCTAGTGTAAAATTGCCATTAAAAGGTTTATTCTAGCTTAATTAAGGTTTAGGTGCAAGGTCTACATTTAGTTTATTTTTATTTAGCTAGCAATTTGTAGATGATGAATTTATTACCTTCTTTGTATTAGATTAAGTTCTCTACCTTATTTAGATGATGATTTTTTGTCAAGCATATGTCAAATATATGTATTTACGATTATTGGATATTAATGATAAATAAATTATAGTTAATATAATAGATGGGTGATCATGAAGTATAAAATTATAGTTAATATTCGAAGGATATGTATAAAAATTACGTTGCTTTTCGAAGGATATGTATAAAATTTATGTATTTACGATTATTGGATATTAATGAAAAATAAATTATAGTTAATATGATAGATGGGTGATCATGATGTTAATTGCCTTGCATTTTGAGATGAGGAAATTTATTATATTGCTCTTAGAAGGATATGTATAAAAATTACGTAGTTAATATTTTTCTTAGTTACCATTAATTTTTTTAGATTAGCGCGTGTATATACATCTTGCTTCATTAGTGGGTATTGTTAGTGAATTTTTATGAAGCATATAAACCCAATTTATGTAATTAAGATTGTTAGATATATATATATAATTTTTGGTTACGTGTGAGTATATATTAAAATTAATTAATTAAGTTTGCAACATTTACTTAGTATTAATGTTGTCCCGTTAGTGCATATTGTTGAATATTGAATAACAATTTATTTAATTAAGATTTTTGGATATTAATAAATTGCTTAAATTAATGAACTGTAGATGGACGGGAGATGGATGTGCGATCGAACGAACCGTTGACCAAGAATATATCGACGGTGTATCTGTTTTTCTAAGAGCGTAGAGGAGAACGACTTGCAAAAGAAGACGAGTACATACATGTCCATGCATTGATTGCAAGAATGAGAAGATGTTTTGAACAAAAACCATATCCATTTGCACTTGATCCGGAGGGTTTTGTACTGGCTATACAAGTTGGACAAGGCACGGTGAAGAGGAGATTATACTTGAGCGTGATAACGTCGACGTGACAGCGGAGCCGGCAATGTGGCGGTGACATCAGTTATGGATCCGATGAGGATAGGTTGGTCGTCGATGGCGACATGTCTGCTCAAATGTTGCGCGATGCGAAGAGAACTACACTAGTCGAGAGAGTTTAATCAATTCACGGGTTTGATGGAGGATTGGAGAAACCTTTGTTCCCGGGTTGTAAGGAGGAATACATAAAGTTGCACACGGTGCTCTCGCATCTGAAATTGAAGGCAGCCAATGGTTGGTCCGATAAGAGTTTCACGGCGTTGTTACATCTCTTAGCGGACATCTTGCTGAAGGAAGCGTGTTGCCTAAAACCACGTATCTAGCTAAGAAGGTTGTATGTCCTTGGGATTGGAAGTAGAAAGAATACATGCTTGTCCAAGCATTTGTATACTCTATCGCAAAGACTATGCGAACATTCATGTATGTCCTGTGTGCAAAGCGTCGCGATACAAGCGTAAGGGCGATGGCAATGGGCTATCGAGGTGAAGAAAGGAGCTCCCATAAAAGTGGTGTGGTATTTACCGATAATACCTCGTTTGAAGCGTTTATTTGGAAACAAAAAGCACGCCAAATTGATGCGATGGCACTTTCGGAAGACCGTAAGAGGATGGAAAAGCGAGACACCGGTGATTACGCGATGGAGAACCATCGATAGACTCTTCAGGAGAACTTCGAAATGAACCGAGGAATGTAAGGTTTGGCTTGAGTGCGGATGGAATGAATCCTTTCGGTAACATGAGCGACATTCATAGCACTTGGCCCGTGACTCGTGTATATACAACCTTCCACCTGGTTGTGTATGAAGCGAAAGTACATTATGATGTCGTTGCTTATCCAAGGGCGAGATAACACAGCAATGATATTGATGTATACCTACAACCATTGGTGGAAGATCTTGTGATATTGTGGAGCGAAGGTGTGCAGTATGGGGACGAGTACAAGCGAGAGTACTTCACTCTCTGGCGCATTGTTGTTACGCACCATCAATGATTTTCTGCGCTTGGTAACCTGTCGGCCGTACTATAAAAGGAGCGTAAAGCATGCCCCGATGCATGGATGAAACGCTAGTGTGTGGCTCAACAACTCGAGGAAAGCAGTGTACATCGTCACGAAGGTTCCTTCTTGAGAATCATCCATACCACAATATGAAGAAATAATTCGACGGGACAAAGGAGGGCGGTTTAGCTCCAAAGCGTCTTCGTGGGGAAGAGGTGTATGATATGGTTAGGGATCTTCATGTTGTACTCGGAAAGAAGTCTTGGTAATACATCGCGGTCCCATCTTGAGAAGACCACGTGGAAGAAGAGATCCATCTTTTGGGACTTACCCTCTGGAAGGACTTGGAAGTTCGACCTTTGCATCGGCGTCATGCATGCAGAGAAGAATGTATGTGACAGCGTGGTTGGTCTTTTCTTGAATATTCCTAGCAAAACAAAGGATGGATGAAGGCACGAAGGGATCTAGAAGACATGAAGATCGAGCCGAGCTACATCCTCAAGACACTGGAAAGGCCGGCTTTACCTTCTGACTTGCTACACATTGAGTAAGAAAGAGAAAATAGAACTCGCAAGTGCACGCATGGTGTGAAAGTTCCGTCCGGTTACTCGCAAACATCAAAAGCGGTATCGATGAAAGATTTGAAGTTAATTGACATGAAGTCTCATGATTGTCATGTGATGATGACACAAATGCTCCCTATTGCAATTAGAGGTATTTTGCCTGACAAGGTCCGAGAGGCAATCACGAGGTTGTGTTCCTTCTTCAACACGATTTCACGAAGGTCATCGATCCCGTTGGACTTTATGAACTTGGTGATGTGGTAAAGACTACGTGCCAGCTAGAGATGTATTTTCCCCATCATTTTTGATATCATGGTTCATCTCATTGTTCACCTTGTCAATGAGATAAATATTTATGACCCGTATTCTGCATCGGATGTACCCATTTGAAAGGTATATGGGTGTTACGAGAAATATGTGCGTGTCGATCTCGTAGGAAGGCTCAATTGTAGAAGGTTATGCAAGCGAGGAGGTTATTGAGTTCGATTGTCGATTACATGGAGGAGGTCGAACGGTAGGAGTGCCAATATCTCGCCATGAGGGTAGGCTAGGTGGGAAAGGTGTAATAGGAAAGAAATCTACAAATTCCTACGATAATATTTTGTTCGAACAAGCCCATTTCACGATATTACAATGATCACTTGAGGTGTGCCCGTATATGGACATACACAAGGGTAAGCTAAGGAGGAAAACCGAGGAAAGTTAGAGATTTGGATAACAAAAGAGCACAATCGTTTGTTCAGGTCATTGGTTCGAGGAGCACATGTCCGGTGAAAAGCGAGTGTTACATTGAGTGGTTGGCAAAAGGGCCTTGGTACAATCACGACATGGCAAGGATATGACATCAATGGATATACATTTTACGAGAGCTCGGGATAGCAAGAGCACTTACCAAAAGCGATGGTGTCGTATAGATGCCTCACGACAACACGAGCGTCTGAAGAGCATCTACTACGGGTTCATAGAGGAGATTTGGGAGGCGGACTCTGCATTTTCAAGATCTGGTGTTTCGATGTCATTGGGTACGACTCCGAATGGTGTCAAGGTGGACAAATGCGGCTTTACTCTGTGGACATCGAACATGTCGGATCTGAGAGCGAACCATTACGTACTTGCGAATCAAGTAGCACAAGTATTCTACATAATCGACCGCGGATAAGAAGCGCCACGTAGTTCCGCAAGGAAAAGAAGGATCGTTGGAGTTGAGAATGTCGTGGATGAGGAAGAGTACAACCGGTTTGATGAGTTGCCTCCTTTATGATGACGACATCGTGCCCAAGGAAGAAACCACTCAAGAAGTTACCTATCATCGCGATGATCACAACGGGCGAAATTGTGAAAGAAAATAATTAGCTAGGAGTAATGGCAACATGTCGCCATTTATATGGAGTAATGGAAATGTGATGTAAGAAATGTACATTTCTATCGAATGTCGGAAATAAATATGCATGATTTTGATGAAAACTTGAAACTTGAAGTCTCGACTAAGCGATGGTGGAGTCTTGTTCAATTGAATTCAGGTTTCTATGGCTCTTGAGGAAATGTAGTAGCTTGAATAATTCTATTTACTCAATTTTTATGTGCTCTAGGATATAATCATGTATTGTCATATGCAACATGGTTTATTATGATTTCTGCAGTTTTTAGAGTTATGCATGCTTCCTGGAGTTTATCTGATTGTCATGGCGTGGGAGGGTATCGTGGCGGTTAAGAACAATAAAATCACAGATAACGATATCTGTGGCGGTTAAGAAAAATAACGTCAGCGATAAACGTTATCTGTGACGTTATTGTTCTTAATCGCCACAGATAACGTTATCTGTGTGCGGTTATTGTTCTTAACCGCCACAGATACTCCTCTACATATAGCTTCGGCCGTCATATACGCATACGCAAATTTCGCTTCCCGCTCCTGTGCCTAGCTCCGCCGCCACTCCAAGTGCCCTCCACTCCTGTGCCCTAGCTCCCGCCGCCGCCTCCGGCCGACTTCGCTCAGCGGACCGCCGTCCGTCTGCCGCGCCCTCAGCGGCGCCACCGTGCCACGCCCCTTCAACGCCCTTCAACGCACCGTCTGCGCCGCTAACTCCAAGCGGCCGGACGTCCTCGCCCTCCCGGCGCTGCCCCTTCGCGCCCTCCCTTGGCGCCTCCCCTTCAACCCTACCGGGTAAGCTACTAAGCCACAGAATCCTGCATCCATCCTTATCTTTGATGCGATCCTTAGGGTTCGTTCGCTTTCATTGAATATGGGAGCTTACCATGCTCGTCTTGAAAAGAAAGTGGTAGGTAGGCGGGTTCTTGTGAAAGACACGGTGGTGATTACATTTAGAGGAACCCTAGGGGCGTGTGTTGGTGTGGTGAGATTACCTTACGAGACTCGAGAGCGAGAGTGATTGCGTGCTTAGATTTAAGATTTATGTAATCTTGTTTGCTCATCACAATTATTGTGCAAAGAGGCTAGTCAATCAACTTGGGTACCAATTTTGGGGCAGTTGATTGCTTGGGGACTTTGCTTGTGGGGAGGCTGTTGTTACATGGCGAGGATGGCCTTTAAAGGCAACCCAACATCGAGAACAATTCAAATGAAATCAACTTGAGTATTATTGCTAGTTGTATGTCTCCATTATGGTTCATTGTTATGCATCTGCCAAGATACTTGTTTATGAGCTCATCTATTATGATGTTGTCATATATACAGAACTTGTTGGGAAGTACATTGTGGATGCCCTTAACTTGTCTTACTTGTTGCCTTGAATTGAGGGCGTGGGTGATGCTCGTGATGAACCTGGGTACTAGAATGATCAGAACCTTTATTTATGTGGTTTAGGCCTTGAACTATAGACTTAAATGCTTGAAAGAATTGCTTACTTGTCTTACTTGAAAGAACTACTGACCTGTTTGATATCCTGTCATTGATCAGTTCATTTCTGTCAGTACTACTCATTTGACTAGCTTCTGCTTGCTCGTAAAATGATTGAGATGGACTTGTTCTTGTTGGCTGATGTTAGTTGAGCTTCATGTGCATGATGTTAGTTGAGCTCATCTTCCTGGTGGTTCTGCACTTGTTCTTGTTGGCTGAAGGTTTGGGTGTTGCTCTATGATGATATTGGGTTAAGAATGATAAGAACAATTATTATGTGTCTTGGGCCTTGAACTGGTAGAACAACATGCTTCAAATTGTTTTCTCATATCCATATGGCATCTAAGTAGTTAATTTTCTTTCGCATATCAAAGGATGATACTTTCCTACCCTCCTTGGAAAATCAAGGCATTTTTATAGTCAAGAATCGCACATTTTCTCACTGTGGTAGAATAACATGCTTGAGAGTGTTGTTTACATCAACGCTTGATATTTCGATAAGTATACTCTCTTGTGGTAAGTCGGCTTGCTGTTCATTCAGAATCTGTTGATATTTAGTATCTGCTTTGAACTATCTTTGTTATCAATCGATCATAGATATTTAACAAAGTGAAATTCTGAACAACTCTTTAATTGTGCATGCTAAGGTGGTAAGGGTTCAAGGCCCTAGTCACTAAATAATTTGTTAGCCCATTTGTGATTGTGGTGAAAATTCTTATTTTCATCCAACCCCTAAATCTGAGAGCAAATCATTCATATCTCCTCTCTATGTTGCTAAGCATTAATTGTCTTTGTAATTGCTAAGTTCTATCTTATCTATGTCATTCTTGTTATTAGTGGATTATTCCATTTGTGACTCGAAATGAGTCATGGGACGAGCACTTTAAGGATCTAATTTAGTCCTCGGTTAGTACATCTTCTATCTTAGCACATCTTCTATCTTATTCCATTTGTGACTCGAAATGAGCCATGGACGAGCACTTTAAGGATCTAATATAGTCCTCGATTAGTACATCTTCTATCTTACTCCTCGGTTAGTACATATTTTCCTCGGTGTGCTAATTCAATATGATACACTTAGTTATTCTATCGGTTAGTACATATTTTCTTTCCCTCTCTGAAATATCTCCTTTCTATTGAGTAGTTCTAATGGAGCCCAAACCGAGCCTATAATAGAGGAGAGCCCAGCAGTACCTTACCCTCCACCCAACCACCGGTTGCCGAGGCCTCGATCGCTGTTCCGGGGCCTCGACAGCTGTTCCCGAGGCCTCCACCATTGTTCCCGGGCCCTCCTTCGCTGTTCCGGGGCCTCGACCGCCATTCACGAGGCCTCCACTTGTTGCAACACGCCGAGGACGAGGAAAGAATAAGAAGCTCAAGGCAGTACACCATCACGGAGGTCTCAGATATTGGGTCCCTGTTGCACCAAAAAAGCGTGACAAAATACAGGTCAACATGCGGGTACATCGTAAGGGAGAAAGTGCAAATCACCTATTTGGATTGGCATAAAGTGCCCCAAGCCACCAAAGAGGATCTGTGGACAGAGCTCAAAGGAACCTTCGCATTCCCCGAAGGAGTCGAAGAACTCGTGCGTCGCGATGCATTGATGACCATGGATGCGGCGTGGAGAAACTTCAAGGCGAGGCTGAACGTAAATTATGTGAAGCAAAAACGGTCAGCCGTCGGAGACTACCCAAGATTACAGCCATACTGGGATGAGTTCGTGGCGATGAAGCAATCTGAAGCAGCAAGGAAGTCTAGTGAGGACCACATTAGCATCGCAAGAAGGAATACTCACCCCCACAGACTTGGCACGAGTGGGTACACGGGTAAAATTGCTCAATGGGACAGGCAGGAATTACAAGTGATCCAACAGACTGGCACAAGTCCCTTGGTGGACTACGGATCGAGTGAAGCACTACGTGCTAGCGGCAGATCTCTTGTCTCTTGAAGTTTATCATTCAAGAGCGGCGAAGACGAAGCGATGGCGCAAAGAGTTCATCGGTTATACGCCCATCCACCCAAGGATCCTTCCACCCAAACGAGGAGAAAGACGAGCTATCGGTGCCCTCGGAAACAAAGAGCACCCGGTCGAACACGGCGTCGGGGTTAAGGTTCCATGGAAGATGGGATTCTCGAGCACGAAGACTCTTATAGGAGTCAAAAAGAGCTAAAGAAGAGCAGTGCAGCAGAAATGGAAAGTATGAAGGAAAGGGTTCTGCGAGAATTACAACCCACCATTCACGAACAAGTTCAACGACAAGTACAAGAAGCCTTGAGCCAGACGCAGCGGTAAAACGCTCTCTCGGCCCTTCGGTCGTCGCGGCGATTAGCTGGGTCCACGCCAGCACAAGCGGACCTAAACCATTATCCTGTGGACGACATACATGACCCCACACCCTGTCAGCTCAACGTGCCCGTGATGAACATCTTTCTACAGGCTGCTACAGGGGTAGCTTATCCGTGCCAACAAGGGGGTGTCCTGCACAATGCCCCGATAGCGCCAGGTTATGCAAAGGTCCAGGTGGACACGGTAGTTGCACAGTTTGCTGATATCAGGCTAGAAAAACCCGCCAATGACGAGATAACAACTCTGGGAGGTGCCGTCCACTCATTCATCCAGTGGCGCAAGCGTGACATCATCTTGGACCATGCAGTGGCACCCTCTCCTGACATCGTCTTGGATCATGCCTCGCCGACCTCTCTGCAAATGCAATCAGCGATATCGATCAAAGACACGAGAGTGAAATGGTGAAGAAGCAAGATAAGGTAGAAAAGAAATCCATTGAGGGCCCCATAAATATGGCCCTGTTTGTACTCCAACGCGAAACTCAGAACACACGGTACTTCAAAGGACAAACCTACAACCTCCGATCCCAAAAATGGCACATTAGACAAGCCGATCGGCTAGATCAGGAAGCCGGACCGAGTATGATGTCGTCCGAGAAAAAGTAAGGGCAAGGCAAAGTCGATGAACAAGAAAATCAACCAAAATTGAAATTCGAGGTTGGGAAGCCCTTAGTCACCGATTCGGTTAAGCAGTCTAACACCCATGATGCAAATGACTACATGCATGGTACATGGAGCGATCCAACCAAGACGTACTCGAAGGTGATCACCTGCGGTGTTCGTGAGGAACATTTTCACCACGAGGGCTATGGCTACTTCTTAATAGAATTCGATAACATGCACAACTTGTTCTATCATGCGCCCTCGCATATGTTTTTGAGATGTTGGACACTGTAAGTGTCTAATATACCAATCTTGGTCTACATTCACGTAATACCGATAAATGTCATGTCTAACTATTTTGTTATATAGATACGAGATTCAAGAACTACGAAGAACCAAGGGGCCAGTGGGATTCCTCGACCCGGGAACGGTTTGCCAAGAAGAAATCGAGAGAGTACCAAAGGAGGTCGAGGAGTACGTCTATAAAGCTTTGCTTAAACTACAAGACAAGGAGTTTATACTTGTACCATACAATTTTAAGTAAGTTCCTCACTAGCGAGTTAAATTACTCGTTGGTTTAGATTATTTACTCGGCGTAACGACTAATGGCTATGGCATCCAGATTCCTTTGGATTCTCGTAGTAATTCATCCGCATAAGAGCAAGATGTCGATCATGGATCCACTGGATAAACCTAAAGCAGACTATGAAGTGATGACACGTTTAATCAACGAGGCGTTCAAAAGATATTGTCAGAAGAGCAAGAGACACCGCCCATACCACAAAACCCTTACAATCCGTACTAAATTTTTGGTACGCACGCAAGGAATATTCTTATATCGTATTTCATAGTAAATAGCTCCTTCCACGACATCTTAGTTCATTCGATTTTCGCGATGTCAAGCAGAAGCAAGGAACTAATCTATGTGGGTACTTCGTGTGCCAGTACATGAGGGAAATCTTAAGTTGCACAATAAAAGACAATGATGTGGAGGTCGATCATCTTGACATGACACATCGATTCGCCACTCGATTTCTATATGCTCTCTTAATTCATTTTCCATACCTCTGACGCCTCAAGTGTCTCTGATAGGGCGCTTGCTGAAATCCAAGCCGTTCAGGGCCAGCTCGCCTACTTCATCATGAAGGAAATACTCAACAAAAAAGGCGAGTTTTATGACGAAGACAACAACGATCCACTCCTCCATACTCATCTCTCACATCGCGTGTCTCCAACATCCGAAGACCCGTAGGCCAGCTTCTAGTTTACGAAACTACGAAGGCTTTTGTTACTTCAATTCTATTTCATTACAAAGTGTAAATAACTCTTTGTACCTTTGAAATGGGACCCCCTTCTTTCCTCAATGCCACTTCTCTTGTCAGTGGTTCTGCTACTGTAGCATGTATGTTTGTCTTCTTGAGGAACACATGTACACACATGCGAGTGGCACTTCTAAATATTTCATGTGTTTGCCTTACATGGTTCTTTTTCATATGAAGTTATTTCATATGTTTGTAATAGTTTGATAAACTAACCAAGTGAAAAAATTACTTGGTTACTTTGATAAACTAACCAAGTGAAAAAATTACTTGGTTAGTTTAATAAACTTTCCTTGTATGCTCAGAGACACTGCATCAGACTTTGCATCGGATGTTTGTTGTGAATGGTGGTAGTGGTTTCAAGCTACTCTCGAATTCAGTGAAAGGTTTTCTTGATCCCTAAAACTGCCTCAAAAATACATGTGAGTTTAAATCATCTATGGAGTTCTTTTCTTGTTCCTGTCCAAATAAATACTATAGATTTTGATGGAGCCTCAATTGTAGGTCTTGGGAACAAAATTCCAAAGCAAACTTCTTCAACTAATAGCAAGGTACACATTTCCATTTAGAACTGTTTATTATAGTTTCTTAATCGTAAGGACTTTTTGTCCTATTGCCGTAATGATTAATTCTTTAAGGCTTTGCTTCTCGTTAATTTTGTATCTTGGATAACTTTTGTGATTGTTCTTGTAGTGGGTCATTGAAATATCGAGACAAGCTGGGCAAAAGAAGTGAACCAAACATTCAAGGTTTGTGCTTATCCTAAAGACTCTTAAGCGGGTTGTTTATTTTTCTTCCAAATTTTGGTAATACAATAAACTTTAATGAGGAAGTGTTCTATAATTTGAGCCCGATGACCATTTTATTTTATTATTTGGTTTGTTTGTCTCTTGTGCTCTAAAAGGACTCTTTGTGATGAATAGGATTCACACATGTCAAAGTAGCTCCGTTGTTTCATATTTATTTGGAACAATTACTATTTGGCGCTTTTATCCGTTGTGGTTAGACAACTCTGAATTTGAGATATATGTTAAGCCCGGTTTTCCGTGTTACCAATCTTCCCTTTGGTTCTATTTCTTGTGTCACCTTACTCTATTTACACTTCACGGTAACTCATATTTGTCCATTGCTCCTTCATGATCTTTTGTACAAGGACTACAATTTTGACCAAAAGTTTTCTTTGTCGACATCTAGCAATTCTGGTTTGGTACGACATTCATGTTTTTTGTATCATGTAACCATTCAGGTTAGCCATGAATCTTAGTGACACATCCTTAAGTGCTTTAGCCATGAATTGCTTTCATTTCATCTTTAGATGCCATACTCAAGCTCCCAAGTTGGATTTTACATCGCAGTTCGGGTATGTTTTTGTATTTTAGCTCATGTATTCATATAACAGAACTAGCAATCGCTTTGTGTCTTGTGGGAAAAGCGAGACCTTAACATATTGTCATTCATTCATTTGGTCTTGTTCTATCGATGCTACTTCACCTTTTGACCAAAACGTTAGCTATGTATGTATTACTTAATGCTTTGTTGAATGCAACTTCTTTTTATTTCAACCGATCAATATCGAATCGAAATCGACTATGTTCAGTTGTCCACTCTTAAGAGACCCGTTTGGATGTGCAGGTCTTTGCGAATCTTTGGAAAATGCAGCCGGATAATGCTTTGAGATCCGGATCAAGTGCTTGATCAAAAGATGATGTTTTTTTTTTTCTCATAGGATTGGTCGTGCGGCAAATGTCCTTGTAAATCTAGTCCTTGGGGAAATTTAATCGTAAGCGCCTTACAATAGCTTCTTTGTTAACATAAGGCATTCAGATAAAACTTTTTGTGCTTCTTGAAGAGTGGCTATGGATTTGACTTCTTGTTGCCTTTTGGGGTTGATTTTTTTCATGTGCTTTTATATAGAACTCTAGAAGGCCACCTATTTTGTGAATTATGCTTCAATCATATGATATCTCATTTGCCCCTGCTTTTGTTGCTTGCTAAGGTCAAGGCTTTGCCATTCACGATGAATATTGCGGAATCAGCATCATCTTCTAATGTAAACCGGCAACCATTTGTTAACTTAATTTCATTGTCTAGTTCTATGCTACCTTTGTTAGCCGAGAAATGGCCTACCACACCTCCACATACTCCTTTCTATGCCCACCACAAAGGTATGCATACACCTTCCAAAATTATGTCTTTGTGAGAAGTGTTTTCAGTGATAGAATGGTAAGTATTTATTTGCATTCTATACCGCTTGGATGTATTTACGCTCTCATCTTTTCCAACAATCCAGTACACATATATGCGTGATTATTTTTCATCTGAGAGGGCATGGCTAGCATCGCCGAGGCTAGCCACAAATGCCGATTTTTATTTTCCGTGTCGGCCTATCGGTGGCGGTCATCGATAGTACTACTATCGATGGCGGTTTTTGCTCGAACCGTCATCGATATCACGGGTATCGATGGCGGTTCGACCAAAACCGTCACAAATAATGTTATCTGTGGCGGTTCTAGAACCGCCGCGATAATCTGGATTATCGATGGCACTAAATTTGTGGCGGTTCGAAACCGCCATCCGATGGAAGTTTCGAACCGCCATCGATTATTTTTTTTTCAGGTAGTGCACGAAAGAGGGTTTGCACCAAATACGCCGCCATATATATATATAGGTGTGTGTGTGTATGTATCTATGTATGCATACATGATACATACATATAATATTCCATAATGAATTTAGTAAATATCAAATTCATGTGGCTAATCTAGACAACTTTTTTAGATATTGATAGCCCCTTATGAGCCAGATGGTGCGACATTATAAAATAAAGGTATATGCACTCTATGTTCAAGGACCTAATTATGGTACTTATCCTCCTGACACAAAACCATTGACATGTCAACTAATTGTTGCTTTAGGATAAGAAGTCCTCACTTTTCTAGCCTCTGATAAATGTGTTTTGCAAATTTAACTCTTCTAAATGTAATTACAAAAATAGCCTTATTCCAGACCACGGAAGCGTCGCCAAATGACACGTGTCACCTTCCACTCTACCGTACCTTGAGCTACAAGGCCTTGGTAGCATAGTGGCTTATCGAGTTATGGTAGCTCAATACCTCCTTCCATATTACTGGAACAAGACATGTGATACGTGTTGAGGAGTGGACTATTTTTATAATTACTTAGGAAGGAAGCCCAATTTACACACAAAAAAAATCAGAGAGCTAGAAGAATTTATTAGGACAACTCAAATCTTCCCTAGCATGTCAACTTCTCCGTGCAGGATGCAGCCATGGATGCAGAAAAGCAAGCTTTGCAATAACTCCATTGCGCGAGCATCCTCACCTACACAGCCTAGCAAGCCAAGAATACGAGAAAGATGATCGAACGCGAATGCTTACGTTTCCTCGCTAGCTCTACCCATGAGCTGTTCCCTGTCCCTGTACTTTGTTCTCCCTCTCACGAGCAGACCAAGCCAGTAAATTTAGAGTCTGGGCAAGTTGAACTACAGTCAAGAGCTTGTCCGAGGAAACATGACTTTCATGGTGCCTGACAGCGATTCAACTACAAAGTTCCACTATTTGTCATCGTTGAGCTCAGGCAGTGAGTGGCCCACCCTACCAAGAAGGTGGCTCTGCCCCTGTTCGCCTCTTGTTCCTCTAACCTATATCTTTGCTCCCATTCAGCAGCAGTTAGTACCTCAGCATCTGCTTTCTCATCAATAATTGCTATTTGTGCCTACAGGACTTGTTTTCCCTCGCTAAATTCACTCTTCCAGTTCGCAAGCTTTGCAGTTTGTTAACTAGAGATGTTTTAAAAATAATGGGCAGGTCTTCAGCGTGGAGAGAAGAAAGAGATGGCGTTAACTTGTACCGAACTTTTCTAGAGGACAAGACCAAGGATAACTTGAAGACGACAGACCAAACCGGATGGAACAATGGCGGGATGGAAAGATGAGTGGCCAGTTCAGTATTTATCTTGGCTGATGGCTGTATTTGTAACATCCCAGCACTATCAAGTGCCTGGAATGTCACCTCTAAATTTTTCACTCTGAAATAATACCCCTTCAGCCAAACCTGACAACAATGGTTCCTCTAAATTCTTCACAAAGAATGATTCAAGAATAAATATAATTGTAGATAAGGATAAATCTAAAACATTTCGTAATCACAATCTTGGAACCTCCGTCATAATCTTGGAATCTCACGCCAAAGCATGCTCGGGACCATGCATCTGATAACGCTCAAGACCATGCGTTCCAGAAAATGTCCAAAACCATACGTGCAAGAGCATCCTTACCTTTGACGATGATAATAAATATTAAGCATTACTTGAACATTTAAACCTTGACCAATAAAACTCGTGACTAACCATGTTCCAAGGGACTATCAATATTCTCTAAATATAGCATTGGTCAAATGCCTTACAACTGAACTAAAGTGCTAAGATTTATTTAGATTAACTATATAGAGGCAATCATCTCTGGTGCGTATGTTGTGTGTGAGCTACTTTCATCCTATGCATGTCACCATCCACGATACCCTAAAACAACTATTAAGCGAAGGTGAGTCCATGACTCAGCAAGAATATAGTAAAACGATAAGCAATAACAAAATTGTAACCATTAACGTGATCATCTCATCTTCACCCTAACTCATTATCACCTGTCTTCTATTCATGTAATGTGAATGGTCATGCACATGTATCATCATCTCTTTAGATTATATCGATATAGTGGACATGTTGGTGTGCACCTAAGCCCTTCCTCTTTCATGTGGAAATCTCAAACCCGTCCTCCTTCATACACGGATCTCATCTCCTCTCCTATGTAGTGCCTAGCAAAATAGGTTTTACTCTTCGTACTCCCATGAGATGCCCACACAAAGTAGACCATATATGTCCAATAATATTATATATTTCCATACTATGAATGCATATTGTTAGGGATAGATGCACGGTACGATAACTGGAGACAAAGATTTAACGTGGAAAAATCCTTACGAGAAAAAACCACGGGAAACAATGAACTATATCGCTTCAAGATTACAAGTATAGGGGGTTGGCTTATATAGCCAAAGAGTCCTAGTTGTAGACGACTTGGACTAACAACCTATTTGGATAGAACCAAAAGATATGGCAGTTAGAGATATTGAGTTATCTCTAACAAACCTCCCCTTAACTCAAAATCTATAACAAATTGTTTCCGAAAAACCCTGAAAGGTAATTAAGCACAAAAAATACAAGTACGTTAAAAGTCCAAAGGACTACTGAACGAGGAAGACTGGAACAGTCAAGCCAAACACTTGTAGTGCGAAAAATCACCATGGGTATGAAAGACTAGAAAGTCTTATCCAAATGCTTCTGATGAAGCGAGATTGAGCAAACCACCAGTAGGTCGAGAGAAAGACTGGAACAGTCAATCCAACACAGATATTAATAAAGCAGACGAAGAATCTGGGTCTTCAAGAATTCATAACCCCAGTAAAGTCTGAGTCTGTGCAACTGACCTTCTGAAACAAACACTCAATCATCAAACAGCATGAGCCAAGACATCACCTATGGTGCTGGGTAGATAGTGAAGAACACATATCATAGACTTTTGGCATGCTCCATGTGGAACATAAAATTCGGCAAACTGCCTACTGAAAATCCATAATATGGTTGTAACTGCTTAAAAAATACCAAGATGAAGAAAAACTGTTGTGCCATCAATAGAGTATAAATTGCTGTAGACCTCTCATGACGAGCAAAGACAACAAAAAGAACGTTGTAGTATCCACGCAGAAACAACTCCTTCTTGCACTTCAAACCTTCCTGTCAAACTGACATTAGAGCAAAACCTTCACTAAATAAAACTCCGAAGAGTATAATGCAGCCATCAGGGTGTCGTCAAATTCCAAATGAACGTTGCCAAAACCTTTATAATGGACAACATATCCAAACGGTGAATAAATTAAACACCAAGATAACGGTGATAAAACACCAAATTCCAATGAACGGCGATGAAACACCAAAATCAGTTGTCCTCAACTGATATATTTTTTTTCACCAAAGTCTCCAAAGTAAACGATGAAGTGTCGAATAAATTACCAATGATAAATTCCGTCTGAATTGCAATGAAATTCTCCAATAATAAGCATGAAATAGCGTGAATTGCCGGATTTAAACGAGCGGCACACGTCCCTGTCTCTGATGAATTTAATCGAGTCCATGCATCCGAATACCGATCCAGATAGTTGCAGCTTTTCCTTTGTCTCACGCTGGTGGAGACATCATGACAGCCATCCCACATACCGCCGGACGCGTCGGCGCTGGGCGCCGATAGTTCAACGAGGCGTGCCTCGCCTCAAGCTCCGCGAGCAAGCGGTAGACGTGCCAGATATGTTTCTAGTGTGCCGTTGGCAAAAACCGAGAGAGAGGAAGAAGAGCACGTGGCAGTCTGTAGAAATCAATCTACTAGTTGGACCTGGACCACGTACCTTAGTTGATGAAAAAAACATGCATGCATATACGATACATGCATGTGCTTCCTTGCTTATGAGTTCTCGGCGGATTCCGCATGGCACAGATGCTCTCGGCTCGGGTGATCTTCACGCGCGGGAGCTAGCGGACGGGCGCAGGCGGCTGGCGCGGTGGCCAGGCGAGCCGTCGGAGGAGATGGGAGCCGACTGAAGCGGCGCGGCCGGCGTGCAACGGGAGACGCGACGATCAGAGCTCCAGGAGGAGCGGCGGTGCGGCCGGCATGCGTGCGCAGATCCGAGCGGTCGAGCGGGCGATCTCATAGCGCGATGAAGACGAAGCGGCGGCGGCGGTAGATCGAAACCCCAGGTATGTGCGGCTTGCAATAATCTGAACCCAGTGCGATGAAGGCCGGCGGTGATGAAGATCGGCAACAGCCGTGCGGGTGCCGCCCGGGAGTCACCTCCTCCCGGGTAGCAATTTGATGAACCCTAGCTAGTTCTGATACCACTTGTTAGGGATAGATGCACGGCACGATAACTAGAAACAAAGATTTAACGTGGAAAAACCCTTACGGAAAAAAACCACGGGAAACAATGAACTATATCGCTTCAAGATTACAAGTACAGGGGGTTGGCTTATATAGCCAAAGAGTTCTAGTTGTAGACGACTTGAACTAACAACTTATTTGGATAGAACCAAAAGATATGATAGTTAGAGATATTGAGTTATCTCTAACACATATGATGCCATAATTTTTGTTATTCATCTATTATTCACCACTACCCATTAACATCATATAACCATCATCTTTCAGTAAACATCATTAACATGAGTATTCATATGATAAACATGGTAAATATACCATATCATAGAGCTATCAAAGCATATACACCGTCTATCATTTTACCATGTACTTGCCTCTTTAACCACGTGAAGCGGGTTGATGTGTAGTTGACATCAACCCTGAAGTTACTCATCCTAGAATAGATACACAATCTCAGCAATGTGTCATAACAGTATGTAAAATTCAAACAAAACAATATCACTCCTACGCACAATCCCGACAAAAATAACCTCCTCCGCCGAACAATTCTCCTCTGTTGTCCGATGGTCAAACGGCATAACTTCTGGCTCAGGAATTCAAACATAGCAAACCCTACCACTTTGGAAACTATAGAAGATTATCTAGTTTTCCGTAGTTATGGATGTTTTAATTTGGCCATCTATTAGGCAAACAAAGCAGACTAACACAGCCACAACCATCAGCGACTAATTTGGTTGGTTGGTGAGATGTGGTTGAATGGAATGGGATGGTGCTATACCATTTAGTTATATTATTTTAGGTAAATAGAATAGTTCAGCATCTATAGAAAATATTTCTCAAATTTGTATCACACCATTCAGAATGGGATAGTTTCATTCAAGTTACCAAACACGTGGATAACATTTTTCTTAAATCATTTCATATATGTATCACTTGGTACAAACAACCAAACACACCCGACTCTTAGGCTCTAATTAAGCACACACCCGACCCGCCCAGGTTTCTTTTTTTTCCTTTTTTTCGTTGTTTCTTTCTTCTTAATTACAACTAGGCTCCTGGGGGAAGAAATAAGGACCGGATATTACATTATGTTCTCTCTGTGTAGTTGGAGCGGATTGCAGCCCTGCGTAGGCTACCGTTTCCACTTTTCTGTTACCGTTGGTAAGGTCTGCTTATCTCTCGCGGGTTTAAGGCTCTGGCAACATATTTCAGTGGACTTTTACTTCGTTCTTTTAATCTTCTCGCTAGAATTTGGGTTTTCCTTGCTGTGGAAAAAGAGTCTGCAATGTTCAACTGAGCTGTTGGATCTGAATAGAACGGCTCTAGTTGTGATCAGTAGGACAAGTATGATTGCCAGACAGACAGAATTTAGTGAAGAATATCATCAATTTTATTAACACACACAAGAGCAGCAAGAGGTGAAGACTTTCAGCACAAAACCTGCCGTTGAGAACTTAGAACTTTATACTAAAATTTATACTGGTCAACGCAAACTCAGAGTAATACAATGTCATCCAATCAAGAATAGATTGGCATACTCAAACATTACTGTATATATATCTAACTCAAACCTCTATCGATGTTGGAAACAAAACTATGAACTCATTGCTGCCTTTCTCTAGTGAGCTTCTAACCAAAAAGCCGCAAAGCTATACAACACACTGGCATAGTCGTACATTGTCAATTTATTTCTTGACAGATTCCACCATATATATACACTCAAGTGATCATGTCAACATACCAAATGACTCATTTATTTCATAATTTGCAGCATCACGGAGGGAGTTACAGGTTGGACGAGCGATTGGCGTACTCCTGGACCATCGCCCCAAAGAGGGATGGTTGTTCGATCAACCTCGCTGGTGCATCAAATTCCTTTACCAGACCTGAACAGAAATAGATTTTAGAAATGGAATTCTGGAACAAGAAATAACAAGACTTAAAGAACCAACTGAAAAACAGAATTTCACTTCTTCGAACCAGACCTAGCAATAGATATAGATATACAAATTCTCACTTTAATCTAAATAATAGGAAAAGGCAAGTATCAACAATGAAGAGCACTTAAAACCAAAATGTGTGCTTTCTATTAATAAGTAACATAGACTGAAGAGGCCAACCTGCGTCCAGCACCAAAACTCTGTTACAGTCCATGACTGTTGGTATTCTGTGTGCGATGCTAATGATTGTACATGACGAGAATTCTTGTCGGGTGATCTTCTGAATCATGGAATCAGTTTGAGAATCAACTGAAGCAGTTGCCTCATCCATAAATAAGATTTGAGTCTGCTTCAATATGACGCGACCAAGACAAAGAAGCTGTCTTTGGCCTAAGCTCCAGTTCTCCCCACTATCAGCCACTGTGAAGAACCAAATTAATGAGTATATATTAGCACTCTTAACAGAACAAAAGAAAAGAAAATGCTATGACATCAGTTATGCTATACGCTTCCTTTTTTATGCACATATCATTGAGATATGTTCACAACAAGAACAGCAAAAAAAAACATTAGTTAGCAGATAATTTGCTAATCAGCAGATTTTTTTTTGTCAGCATACTTTTTTATTTGTAAAATGACCAATCAATTTAAGTTCTTTTGAAAATTGATAGTTGTGTATTTAGGTCGTAGCATTTGGGTTCAGCTATTAGGCTGTGAATTTATTTTTAAACTTTTCTGTTTTCAAACTTTTCTATGTTCATTTAGCACCTACCATAGTAAAGTGTCTCCAAACTGAATAATTTGTTTAGACATGGAATAGCATTAAGTTTTTCTTGTATATGGTACCTTTCATTTGATGAGGATTGATCACCGTAGGTACAATTTGTGATATCTACAGTCTACAGGTCTGTCAATTATGGAAGTGAGTAACCATACTATTTAATCCATTTAATGTTTTGAAAAAGTACGGTAGTTCGGATTTGTAAATGATCTTAATCAGCAACTAGCCAACACTTCTGCAGACAGAACTTCTGGAATAATATTTAATTAATTAAGCCTGAGTGGCATATGCAACTTAAGTCAACAAAAATACAATGGAAGCATATAAATGGCACACCTAGAGCATCAAGTTTTCCAGGTTTTGAAGCTACTACATCTTTCAGCTGGCAACGCTCCAGAGCCTGCAAAGATGTGAATTAATTCTCATGGCTAATTAGCGCAGCACATCCTGAAGGAGGGAGGCTGAAAGAAACATGTTTCTCATACCATACCTGCCATATTTCAGCATCTGAATATTGCCCAATTGGATCAATGTTACTTCGAATTGTTCCTTCAAAGAGAACAGGTTCCTGAGGAATTATGCCAAATCGGGACCTAAGATCATGCAGACCCAATGTGCATATGTCTATTCCATCAATGATCATTTTCCCCTCCGCAGGTTCTACAAGCCTGAACAATGCTTGGATCAAAGTTGACTTGCCACTGCCTGTCCTTCCTACAACTCCTATCTTTTCACCACCATTAATGCTTACAGTAATGCCTTTCAGAATTATAGGTGTATTTGGTCGATACCTAACCTGAAAGGATAACAAATGATGTGTTCAATCGTTGTAGACAATCCCTAATTACAAAGAAAATGTTTGAATGCATCCCCAACTTTATTGGGTACAAGATAGACCAGTAGTTGCATCGAATTTATGTGAAAAAGTAGTCGCTGTATAAATAAATAGTACAAGATCATGCATATCTAAGTACTTTACTCTTCTAACCTTTAGACCATTGATGTCGATATCTCCTTTAGTGGGCCAATTTGGAGAAGGAAGGCGGTCATCTATTTTCCACACAGCCTCAGAAGGAAGAGTGCTGAACTGATTTACCCTCTCCACAGCAACCATATCATTTTCTAACATG
This sequence comes from Guadua angustifolia, assembly GCA_036346375.1. Taxonomy (NCBI): domain Eukaryota; kingdom Viridiplantae; phylum Streptophyta; class Magnoliopsida; order Poales; family Poaceae; genus Guadua; species Guadua angustifolia. The sequence goes on along the minus strand of CM070507.1, from coordinate 49,695,682 downwards.
CAGCTAATGGATATTGCAAAGTACACCAGAGAATTGAGGGAAAGGCCATATGAAAGAGACATGCCCACAAATTCTGCAACAACATAGCAAACATCAGTTCCTCCAGCCTATGAAAATCTTGTGATCATAAATCTACAAAGACTACTTTACTCAGTATACCAGTTTTTTTTAAAAAAAAATTAGCATCGGTCGATCAATTACGCAAAGATTAAATGAGACAGAACAGCCATGTTTATATCTTTCAACCTATTTACTAACATCCAAACAAACTAAAAAACCAGAGGACTTAGCTGTAACGTTTTTAAATTCAAAATGCAGTGCAGTATCCTTATATTATGGGTTTTTGATTAATGAAGCTGTTAGGGACAAGCTGCTCAACTTGATGAAGCAGAAATGGGTACCTTTATCCTGAGATGATATGGCTGCTTTTCTATGCTAAGAAAAAGATCAAATCTATTATATATTTAATTGGTACCTTTCTTGATAAAATTGTTAGGCAGGCTGATCATGAGAAGAGCAGTTATTGACAATACGAGTGTTCCAATCAGCTCCAGTCGGAATCCAAGCCATTCGTTTGCTGCATAGTTGTGGAAGTACATGCGCAAACTTGAATTGATTCTGTTCAAATTCTCCTCGAAAAATTCCTTCTCCTTCTTGAAACATCTTATGGTTGTAGCACCTAGAACAGTCTCCGAGAAGTGATCAATAACCGGTGCCTTTGTTACTCCTTCAAGTCGAGTTAGCTCCCTGGAAGTTGCAAGATAGTGATTCTGCAGAAATCAGGCAAAAATTGCAAATTAGTTCTGTTTCTCTGAGCGGAACTAGCTAAGGTATCTAAGGTGAATTTTACTGTAGGAGCATACCCTGTACCAAATGTTCAATAGTAGAAGTGGAATTACAGCTATAACTGATGGCCAGGCGACCTGACAAGTAACAATTGTGGTGCTTAATACTGAAATGTACATTGAAATTGTCAGACCAACAAAAAAGGCCAGATCGACATCAATGGTCGTTTGGTCAGATGATGCCTGAAAAAGACAAGGGCCATCATATCATTAGAAGATAAAAGAATTGTAGTGACACTCTTTCCAGACCTCACAAAAGAAAAACTGAAAAATTACTTTTTACTAGTTGTCAGAGTAAAAGCGGTGCACAGTATACATGGGCAAACTATTTTAGAGCATGCTAACAGGAGAGCAGCATTCTTTACACCCATTTAAGTAATAGGAGGGGGGAATAGAAAAAATAAGGTTTTCTGAAGAATATATAATCATTTCAGAGGTAATCTGTTGTAAAGTTGGGGGCAAATGGGCAAGTAAATCTTATCACCAAATAAACCATAAACAGGTACTTACCCGACTAAGAATCCTTCCTGAAGGCGTGGTGTCAAAAAATGACATTGGGGCACGCAAAATGCTGTCAAACATCTTCTTGAAAAAGATCTGAGCTGTTTGAAGTCCCAAGATTGTCTCAAGAAGAGTCTTGATTACTTGAAGGACCATTGAAACAGCAGCTATGGCAACGTACACTCCGATAAACAAGGACGGATTAAATGGAATGCTGCCTGATGTTTCATATGACAGCCAATAGTCACTAGCCATGTCACAACCTTGCCATACCAATGAGAAAGCAAGCATGCCCACAACCCCCCACCAACCCCAAGCCTCTGTCATGTAGAGCTTGTACACACGCCAACTTACTTGACCACTCTCTCTTTCCTCTTCTTGTATAATCTTAGAAGTAGCTGCTTCTATATCTGGCACAATGACTACCTTCTCACCCTTACCAATGGATCTAGAGCGAAGAGAAGGGATTCTGATTACCGCAGCAGGCTGAGAATGTGAAGTTTTTTCTACTTGTCGACTTTGTTCCACCAGTTCCATTGAACTATCATGAGCAGCAACAAGAACTGCAAAATCTGAGCCTGCTTCTATAAGTAACTCATCATACTTTCCTGATTGCGCAATCATACCATCTCTCATGACCTGCATATTTCCACATGGCAAGAAATATTTATTAAAGATTAAGTCAAGTACACAGCTGCAAGTTCTAGCATTGAGCATTGTGCCCTTTTGCAAGAAGAGATGATTCAAAAAGTAACTACCTTAAATAGTTACATATAAATCTCTTCAAAGGAATAGCTGATAACATGACTACATGACAAACATGCAAACAACATAAAAGAAAATGATAATTCTTTCAGTGATCAATTATATCTTTAGACCTACAGTTTCAAGTATATGAAACGAACATGATTACGCTATGGTTCAAATTGTAACATCTAACTTACAAATATGTAACATCTAACTTACGAATATATTGTCCACATTATGCAAGAAATCCACTTGGTGAGTTACAAGTAAGATGGTCTTTCCCTTGAGCATGCCCCTTAGACATTCCTGCAGAAGAAAGCTCATTGTTGTGATACTACGCAAAATATGGTGGCATGATAATAAATATGAAGATGAATCTGCTAAAAACATGTATAATTACTTGGACTAACTACTTTATCTGGAGGGTTTCTACCTTTGGTCTTTTTTTCCCTGTCTTTCCTAAGCTAAAACTTAACCAATCGTGACCGTAGCCACTAGCTGTGATCCCTTGGATATAATCATTTCTACAATATTTCAACATGGGTTGAGTTTGTCCTATCATGAATTACAATCTTTGTTCATCCATTTACTACTCTATCAAATGCTGTAAGGCAGGGCTTGTGTGCACGCAGAGAAATTGAAGACTCAAACTCTAGTCACATGGATCAAATGACATATGAAGCCACCTGAGAGTGAATCTTATTGATGCAGCAAACTACAAAATCTGCTTGACATAGTACAGTAAACATAAGTAGATGATTAGCAAGATACTTCTCAGATAACAACAAACTATTCGACTCATAAATCAGTTCTGCAAGATCAGAACAAGACCATAATAATAATCATTATGACTAACTTGGAGTATATTCTAGGAATCTCACAACAAGCAGGCTGGAAGTACTGCAGGGGTCAGGACACGACAACACATCTAACAAAGCTTAAAAATATTGCCATTTGAGAATTAATTAATATATTTTTTTATCATTTCGAAATGAGTACAGGTGAAACAGTATGAAATGTTTAAAAATAAAGATTTTACCTTAAATATTTTCGAACCAGTATGTGCATCAACAGCACTAAAGACATCATCAAGGAGATATATATCGCAATTTTGATAAACTGCTCTGGCAAGCTGAATGCGCTGTTTCTGCCCACCACTGAGATTGATCCCTCGCTCTCCTATTTCAGTCTGGTCACCAAATTCCATCATTTCCAAATCCTTTCCCAGGCAGCAAGACCGTGTAACTTCTTTATATCTATCAGCATCCATTGGCTGTCCAAATAAGATATTCTCTTGAATGGTCCCATTTTGTATCCAAGCCGTCTGTGCAACATATGCAGTGTTCCCACATACCCTAACCTGTCGAAAATGCAAAAGAATTAATCAAACAAAGATGAGGGTACAAACAACAGGACAGCATATACGCGATGAAATTTATCTGCACAACAAACAACAGGACAGCATATACATGATGAAATTTATCTGCACAAATTATACTGCTATATAGACTTTCTGATGCTTTCTCTGTGAATCCTCACTAACTGCCGAAGAAAGTTTATCATAATTTTATTCTTTGCTGGAGAATATTGATACGGCCGATGGATCTTAGAAATGAGTCTGTAACTCTGAATACCATAGCTCTAAATCCCCAGCTATCATCATGAGGAATAATGTTTTACTACTCTAACTGTGCCAGAAAAGGAACAAAGAATGTCTAATTATCATGCACATAACAAGTAAAACTACTCAAATTATATCTATAGACTGTTGTCAATGAGGAAGACAAGACTGTAAGAGCATGTAGTCCTAGAAAGCAATATGTCTTCTCCACACAATCTCAAAAGAACACATAAGTTTACACTCCCTCCAAATTGTAGGCTGACAATGGAATCAACGGTTGGCCATTTGACCAAACATAAAGCAGACACAAAACACCGTAAACTAGGTCAATCTGATAGAGACATTTTGTCAGACACGTCGTGGGCATAGTTGGCAACTTGGCATGTCAAACAAGGAAGCGTACTTAGATTGTTGGATTTGCAACTAACTTATCTCTGAAAAATACAATCTGGATACCACTTATCTCTGAAAGTTCTCCACTTGACAACAATGCCAACTTATCACTGGCTGTATGTTGTATAAGCGGCCAAGCCGGTAAATTGCACATCTTCTGGTGATTCCAGAATCCCCAATCCAGACAAGTGGCAAATAATAAGAATTAAGAACATGGACTTGAAGAGACTTCTCTAGGAGTGTGAATTACTAATTGGTGTTTAACCAGTGTTTCCTACCCACTGAGCCTTGGGCCAGTACCTACTGCCTACTATGTTGGGGGAAAAAAACTGTAACTCTCCATTGGAGCATTTGATCTTGCACGCAATTTGCATCCATCTACCCTGATTTCAACCATTCAGCAGGAAGGAAATATCTTATGTCAAAGTGAACAAAAACCTACAAAACCCTCGCATTTGATCTTAAGAATGTTGCTTGAATCAATGAGCAAAATGCACAGTATTGACACTAACGATGTTTGTTCTGTATAAGAACTGTCACACACTCACCTTGCGGAGACCCTTTCCATCTCCCCCATAATGCAGGACAGGAGGGACGACTTGCGGATCAACCGTCCCAACCACCGCCACAAGTTCGCCCCTCCTTACCTCCATATTAATCCCCTTCAGCACTGTCTCCAGCACCGGTGTCTCCTCCACATCTTTCTCATCCTCCTCGCCCTCATCGTCATTGTCTTTGTCTTCATCTTCTTCATTATCCTTCTTGCCCCTCACGTCCCACGCGAACACACCATCGCACACCTCCACCACTACCCCGTCCAGGCCAATGTCATGGACACGCTCCACAGTAGCGTCGTTGAGCTCTGCGTCAAGCAAGTACCTGTCAAGTCTTCCCAGCGACACGGTCGCCTCGTCACAGCAGCAATTGCCTCCGGAAGCTCTGCATAGGTCCATCGAGCATTCGGAAGAACGCAGTGGCCGTGAACACCTTGCCGGCATCGAGCTTGACACCAGTCAGCACACACGTGCGAACACGAGCACGGTCATGGCGGCGGGCGCTCCAGAGCACGACGGTGTTGGCGCACATGAAGTACATGGATTTGGCCAGCCACCCGAGCTCGGCCTCCTGAGCTCGCGAATCTTGGCACCAAACGTCTCCTCCCAGGCCTGCAGCTTGATCACTTGCATGTAGTTGAGCAGCTCAGTGATGGCCTTCATGCGCTCATCGCGCTTGCCGAGAACGAACTGGTACTCCAGGTTGCGGCGGTTGGCGAGGGCCACGACGACGGTGACCACGGCGATCGCGGCAACCGCGGTGAGCACGGCGGGGCCGAGGTGGGTGTAGAGCAAGGCGAGGGCGACGGTGATCTCCAGTGGCATCAGCCACAGGTTGTGAAGCTCGTGCGTCACGTTGGCCACCTCTTCTGCGTCCACCTCCATGTAGTTTACGATCACGCCAGCGCCGTGCGCGCGCCGCGCGCCCGTCGACAGCCGCAGCGACTTGCGGTACACCGCCGCGAGCAGCGCGGCGTGGATGCGCATGCCCAGCTTCTGCCCCTGGAACTCGTAGTGGTGCGACGCCAGCGTCTCGGCGGCCTTGCCGACGAGGAGAATGACGACCAGCTGCAGCCCCTCCGTCACCTCCCCGCCGCGTCGGACGAAATCGACGAACCTGTCCACGAGCGACGGGCCAATGTACATAACCGAGAGGTGCGCCACGCCAAGCACGGCGGTGAGCAAGAACTGCGGCCAGAAGGACCGCAGCAGCGCGGTGAGCACCGGATGCCCGGCCTTCGACCCCGGCACCGGCGCCGGCCAGTTTGACACGAACAGCGTGTATGCCACCTCGGCGGAGTCGGCCGGCGCCACCGGCGGGACTTCATCGGCGCCGAGAGCCGCTCTGGAACCTTTGGCGATGAGTGGGTTGATCCAGCTGAACGTCGCAAGCGAGAGCCACGACGCCGTCGCATACGTCGTTGCCGCCGCGGCATGATCAGAAGCACCGGTTCGTTCTTCCTCGTTGGCCGTCGCCGCGTCACCGAGGCCGGTGGAGCCGGTGGCGGAGAAGTACAGCAGAGGAAGCGACAGCACCAGCCCCGCGAACGCGATTGGGTCGTCGGGGAGGATGGGCTCGCCGGCGGCGTAGCGGGCAACTGCGGACCCGGAGAAGAGCACGGCAAGACCCGCGGTGGCGAGCCAGAATAGGCGGAGGTGGACCGGGTGGGCGTGCGCCCCCGCCGCCTTCTCCGCCGCGACGACCCCCGAGCCTGCGAGGTGCGCCACGAAGTGCGCCACGAGGAAGGCGCACTCCGTCGCGAGCCATGCGGTCCGCGGGAGGAGCAGGAGCGAGAGCGCAAGCAGCACAAGCGACGCGGCCGCGAGGGCCGTGGACGCCGCGAGCGCGAGCCTGTGCTGGAAGCTCCCGCGCTGGGGTAGCGCAGACGCGGTCGTCGGTTTCTCGAGGAGGGGTTCCTGCGCGTGGTTGTTGTCGCATTCGCTGATGGCGGCAGCGGAGGTGGTGTTGCGGGAGCGGGAGAGGCGGGCGCGGATGGCGAGGGCGAGGGCGGCGAGGAGAAAGAGAAGGTCGATGGCGCCGAGGAGCGCGCGCTGCGGGCAGGGGGAGAGGAAGAGGAAGGCGAGGCGGTCGGAGAGGGAGGAGGTGTCGGACGACGGCGGCGGGGAGCAGGCGGTGGTGGCTAGCCACCACGGGAGAGCGGAGGCCGGCATGGTGGTGGCGGGTGGGTGGTGTGGTGTGGCGGCTGGCTGTTGTTACATTTGGGTCGCTGTGTGCGGCGACGTTGCCGGTAGGAGGCTGGGGAGTTTTTGTCTGGGAATAGAGGAAAAGCGCCGACCGAGTAGGGGAAAAAGTCTTGAAATCTTTTTGACTTCAAACGGAAGCTTATGCGCGATTTCGAACGGAAATTTGTGTTAACAATCACCCGCTGGTGAGTTCGGATGAAGTATCCCCGGATATTGGTCCTTGGTTCTGGGACATGGCGGCCACATACCACGTGTTTATAACGATCTTTCTAATGTTGAGAAGGAGACGTAGATTTCTAATTTTGCAAGACTAAAAGCAAAATTTGCAAAAACAAGTTACCCCAAGAGAAAAAAATTACAAAAACTCCAATTTTGAACGGAAATTTACATTAAGAATAATTGACCAGTAAGCCGGGATGTCGTGCCATGAGATATTGGTCCCTTTTTAATTGTGGCAAGCATCTATAATTCTTTTATACCACAGCAATTGAATCTACCAGACACCCATACAATAGTAGATAGACTTATCGTGCTCCTATACTGCAGTAGGTGGACCTACTATGGCCTTATAAACTATAGCAAATGGACCTGTTGTGTTCCCATACCACGGTATATAGGAGTGGCAATGGGATCCATTCCCCGATCCCCGGCGGGAAATTCCTCTATTAGGGGATGGGTATGAGAAGGAATCGTCCCCCGCGGGAATGGAAACGGGGAAAATTATTCCTCCGTCGGGGATGGCGGTACAGGGATGGGAAATTTTTTTCCCCGCGGGGACCCGGTTTGGGATCTGAATTTAGTTTAGTCCAATTTAGTTGTTAGATTGCAAACATATTCTCTAGCACATCATATTCACATTTTCATAAACGGGACAACACAATCTTCAATGAATGCATGCATTCTTTTTTTCCTTGTTTGTTGATATGATTTTAGAGTTAAAATGGCTATAAAAGCTCTTCTTTTGTGTGAAATTTTCGCGGGTATAGGTCCTGACAGGCCCCGATATACCCGACGAGGTGGGAACAGGATTTTCTTCCCGAGGCGGGAACGACAGGGCGAGGGCGAGGAAAATTTCAGATCGCGGGGATGGGAACAGGGAGGCACTCCCCGGCGGGGAATGCCCCCGTTGCCACCCCTAACAGTATATGGATTTGCTATGGTCCTATATACATGCCATGCCGCCTTTCGACCTTTCTATAAGAAGGAGACTAATATTAATAATTTTTCAAATTTAGAAAAATTACACCAACAAAAAAAAAAGAAAAAAAAGCAAAACTCTGATTTCCAAATCGAATTTATGGTAACAATCACCGGTCCGGACGAAATGTCCCGAGGGACATTGATCCCGCTTTATCGGTAACTTTAGGCCATTCCCAGTGAAAGTTTTAACTGAGTTTTATTCTCATTAAATGACATGACACATCATTATATTTAGTGACATGGCAAAGTAATTATGAAGAGAGAGATAGAGAGAGTTTAATGGGAGGTGAGAAAGTTTCATCTAGATGAAACCTGAGATACACAATTACCTAGACAAAAACTGATATAGCACTCTTAAAAACTGGGAAATGAAATTATGCATTGGGAATGGATAGAATAAGTTTGCACAAAAGCACAGTACACGTGTAGCAGCGGTGCCGACATTCGTGGCACCACCGGTCGATGTCGGAGCAGGTAACAGGGCTGTTTGGCGGGGATTCAATTTCTCCAGGATTCGAGAATCTTGTGAAGTGAAAATTTTAACTTCATCGATTCATGAAGTCAAGCCGTGAAGTACATTAAGAGTGTTTAGATAGATCATCTTGTTTACATTTTAGACCAAAAATATAAACTTAATTCACTTTATTTTAGCCTCTGAGTTTGAATTTGAAAAAATTTGGAATCTGAAAGCTCTACCAAACAGGCCCTAGCCTCGTAAGCTTTCTTTGTCGAGCCTCTCGAGCTCGTGTGGACACGCCGCAGACGGGTCAACGAAGGTGACGCGGCGTCGCGGAATTCTGCTGCTCCGGGGCAACCACGGCCGTGGCTTTCCTCGCTCCAAAAAGATTTGGTCAGTGCTGTTGAACCATGCGTTCAAAGGCTAAAAGCTGGGAGAGATTCGATGATTTGATCTATTTTGATTTGTATAATTGATAATTTATTCAATTTTTCCAAAGGCTAGCACCCATTATATTGCTAGTCTAAGGCCGGCTCGCCGAGGATTACGAATTAAACAACAGTGGCAGGTGGGAGATAGAGACACCACGTGCAGTGCATCCGATAGCCGTCGGGGTCGAGGAAACATTTTAGATATCGACAGCCCTACTCTCCATCTAGGCTTAGTAGCGGTGTTTTGTGCTGTGCTTGCTTCGGCCGGCCGGAGACGCGCGTAAGCGTCCGCCGGCGTCACCACGCCATCTCGCGTTGACGGCACTGACTCTTAGCCGGTAAGGAACGATCGAGGATCGTTGCTTTCCCGCGTTGCATGTGTGTTTGGGCTCCTTCGGTGCTCACGTACAATCGCGGAACTATTGTTATAAGGTTTGGATCACTGTTTCATAAGACAGTTAGTTCATCGTGATTTTTTTTTTGGTGAACAGGATCCAAATCGGAATGGCCCAACAGGATCGAAGGATCTTATTGTATGGATGGAGATTGATTTTTATAACGTTACCCTATCACTGTTGTGACATTCACATCCCATATATTTAGAAAAAAGAAATAAAAATTATATAAAATTGCAGGGTGACAAATTTACCAACTAAAACTTATTAAAATTTAACATTTGGTCACCAAATTAAGTTTCAATGTTTTGGCCAAAGATTGGCAAGAAAATAAACTAGAGAGCCAAGGGAGAAGGGAATCTTGCCAAAATTTGTTAGCAAACCAAATGCTCGACAAATTTGCTCAACGCTATTAAAATTTGGTAAGTAAACATAGTAAATATGGATGCGTTTGGTTGGGTGTACGAAGATGAATGAGATGGGATGGTACAGGATGGACAGAATGATCTTGGATGAAATGATACATTGAATGTGTTTGGTTGCCTGAATGAAATGATACAACATTTTGTTTGATTGCTTGGATAGAATGATACAGGATGGTACGAGATGATGTTTGGTTGAATGGATGAGATTGGATTGAAAGATGAGGTTGGTTTGAGGTATGGTGCAAGTGAACGATCCGGTCCTGGACTAATTGGTTCAGCCAAATTGCCCGTACATGATGGTGCAGCATCTTTTTAGAATATTTTAAAAATCTGTACCATCTCATACTGTACCAAATGATTCCATTCAGCCAATCAGATGCAAAGATAGAATTAGATCCTGTACGGGACGGTTCGGTTCACCCTCGTACATCCAACCAAACGCACCGTATTAAAAGCAAATCAAACAACCCCAATATAAAACCATCCATAAACTGCTACAAACATTTCCACAAATTTCCAAAAGGAATAAGTTCATTTTACAATTTTGAACTCTGACCTTGATTCAATTTTCAATCCTGAACTATGAAACCGTCCACTTTACAACCTTAACCTCTCAAAACTGTCTAATTTACCTTTTCAACCCAAATCAGGGTGTTTTTCTCTAACATGGCCTATTTTTAGCTAGTGATGTAGCCACACTAGTCAACATTCGACTCAAATCGACCAACCTATCAGTGACACAAAGAAAGAAACACAAAGAGATCGAGAGAAAGTAGAGAGCAGAATAGGGGAACAGGGACACTACTATGAATGGTGATGGCGATGGTGAGCAGCGGCGTAGGAGATGCAGCCAATGGGCAAAATGGATCATCACGGTCTTGGAGAAGCGATGGGAGGCGGTGGCGTGGGCGGGGGAGAACGGTGGCAATGCTGGTGGTGTTGGGGTGGCGGTCATGGCATGCACAGATTGTAGCAGCAACGCTTCAGCAATGCCCTTTGGGGCATGGTTGCACATTAGCACGATGACATAGAGGGGAATCCAATGGTGATGTTGGCATGGCTTGGGATGGCTGGAGGTGGCAGAGCAATGGGAGCTAGCACTAGAGAAAAAGGTGGAGCAATGGCAACTCTCAACAATGATGCAATGACCAAATTGGTGTGGGGAAAAGTTAGGGAAGGTGGTTGAGACACTACAGGTACAAGGAACTCTGATAATTCCATACACCGACAACTCATCCCTGTACACTGCTGCAACCTCCCCTATTGCTCATTAGAGCAGCAACTATGAGGTTCTCTAGCTCAAATAGGCTGGAGCTCACATCGCTGCCATAGTCGATGTCCAGTTCAATGTCCATCATCCTGAGCAGCACTTTCTCCACCTCAACCATCGAAATTACCAGCATCGCCCCATGACCGCAATGCTGAGGCCATCTACTGTTGTGTCGAGGGCTACTTGCTGAAGAAGATGGAGCAAGCTAGAGCACGCTGCCAGGGTTCTTGGTGTGCTAGGATGTGTGGATGGGGTAAAGGTAGTGGAGGTAGTACTCAACCTTGGAAGATGAGAAGTGCCCACAGTCAGGACAGTCTGCAATTGTGGTGCTCATCGGTGTCGGTGACACGTGTGCCTAGTGGCTGGTGGCCAAGGAGGGGTTGTGGTAGTAGTAATGCAAGGCTGCCTCTTACTGTAAGATCAAGGATAACCGACTAGAGGGGTGAATAGGAGGTTTTTAAATTTATCTACTCTAAAAACAAGTTTTAGACATCACTAAGCACAAATGACAATTTTAACACTTTTAATATCAAGCAATTCTAGTGATCACTAAATTTTCTCTTTTAAACAAGTACTCCAAACACTAAATTACTCTAAGCAAGGTATTCAATTAGCTAGAAATGAAAAGTTACCCTAGGGAATAAGAAATACAAACCACAATGGATGAACACAAGAATTTTATCCCGTGGTCTCGGAGACTTGCCGGTCTCCCCTACTCCACGTTGAGGTGGCTTGAACTTCTTCAAGCCGGCTCCACTCGCTTGAGCCTTCCTCGATCACTCGTAGTAGCTCTTCCCCACTCCGAGTAGACGAGCTCCTTGCCTTCACAACGTTCGGGCCTTCATACAAACTTCTTTGTGAAGATCATGAAACCTCACGCCTCCAAGCCGTCTAGAAGGCGGCAACCTCCAAGAGTAATAAGTATTGATGCTTGCTCGAGGTTGAAATTGAGTGTCTAAGGCTCACACTAAATGCACCACTCATTGCTCATAACTCTCTCAATGTATGAATTTTAATGCTCCAAGAGTTTGGGAGACTAGCAAGAGCTCAAATGTATTCAATGAGGACCAAAGAATACTCTTGAATGCAGGTGAGGGGGTATTTATAACCTCCACCAACCAAAAGTAACCCTTGCTCAAAAGTTACCCAAAATCGTCTTTGAGGGGGTCATCGCCCCTTGGCAAGATATCGCTCCTCTATACCCAAGTCCTTTGTGGAGCAATTAATACCCGGTCAATGACCGTTGGTCACTAGGCCGGTATTACCGGAGGAGATGCGGTAGTATCGCTCGCCGGTATGACCGCATGCTCTCCAGTCATACCGCCCTCCCAGGTACCAAAAACACCTTCTCTAGAAAAAAAGGCAGGGAGGGTGCGGTACCACGGCGCTGGCGATATCAATATGTACTCGGTCATACCGCCCCTATTGCACCAAATGCACATTTAATTTTATTTTGATTTTATTTTAAGATCATTTATTCCTGAGATGTCTAATTGAGTATGTTTTGAGCCTCGACACTTTTCTCGACATCAAACTTATGACAATGACCGCTCTTAATAGTACGGCACCTATTCTAACAATCCGATCTTTTTCTCTTCAAACACCGAGATTGGTAAAAGCTATGAAAATATCCTTAACTTTTATACCTTAGTCATCTTGCCTTGTTGCGTTGATTTTTTATTTATTGAGTCGATGCTCTTATGTCCATCGCATCTTGAATTAACCTATACTAAAAAATACTCAAGTAAAAGATGTTAGCCCTTTAAAATTTTATTGTTATTAATTATCAAAATTTAACCGAAATTGACAGTCTAGATGCTTTCACCTACTTCTTTGCCTTTGCGGTCCTTGCTGCCGTTGCCAAGGTTCTTGGTGTGCTACAATTCAACGATGGAGTCATAGATCAATGAGAAGGATGGCTGGTTAACCCGCTGCCTCAGCCTGGGCCACGCCGGCACCTACCTCATCTCCATCGATCCTGTGCGCGCAATCAATTGAGTAGACAGCAGACAGTGTGTGGGGGCAATAATGATATAGGACTGTAAGTCTGTGAGAGAGGAAGAAGAAAGAGGTAGAAGCTCACACGATGACCCAACTCAGATTTAGGGCCTGTTTGTTTCAGCTTTAGATTCTCTAAAAGCTGATTTTGGATTATGGTTGTAGAGAAGCTGGTTCTTTAAAAGCTAGAATCTAGAAGCACATATGAAGTGGATTGTAGATTCTAGTGTATATGGGTGTGCTGGATTATGAGAATCGGATTCTAGAATCAGGATGTTTGTTTTCGATTCTGCTTTTGAGGCCAGAATCCAGAATCAGAAGCTAAAACAAACAGGGCCTTAGTGTCATCTGGCATCCATGTGGACAACACTCAGTAGAAAACGACCCTGAATATATGAACTCCATTATACGCGAGAGATTTCCCGCACGGCCAGGTGGTCCACGTGTCACCATACGAGTTCTTGAAAAAACCCTCCGTTTCTTCAAAATTACGAATAGGTCCTTTGCGATTTTTATGAGACAAAATTTTTTTTTCCCTTCGCATTTGGGTCCCTAGAACGGTATTTTACAGAAAAGCCTCCCGTTAAGTTTAAATCACGAACAAGCCCTTTTCTAATTTTTCAAGATAGCGAACAGGTCCAAAAAAATAACAAACAGGTCCCTGCTTCTTACGTTCAGATCCTTTCTCCGTTTTTCCCGGAAAAACTTTTAAATCACCAAAAACCCGGAAAAATGTTTTCATCACCAAAAAAACCGGAAAAAATGTTTTCGTCACCCAAAAACGAAAAAATGTTTTCGTCAAAAAAACAGATTCATCGAAGTTTATAGCAACTTATGGATTTGCCAGCGGGTCATAATCGGGTTTTTAAAAAAATGTAGATTCATCCGAAGATTTATAGCGACCCATAGATTCACCGGCGGATCCTAACGATCCATTTTTTTTAACAAACGCAAAAAACCAAAAAACGAAAAAAAACAGATTCATCGAAGGTTTATGTATTATTACTCGGTGAACCCGTGGAGTATTAGACTCGACAAAAGAAGGTTGTCGTCCCTAATAATTTTTCGCCCTTTTTCCTCTAAGCTATTTTTCACCAGTGGGTGGTTTTACGAACATGTATTATTACTCAGTGAACACGTAGAGTATTAGGCTCGACAAAAGAAGGTTGTCATCTCTAATAATTTTTTCCCTTTTTCCTCTAGACTATTTTTGACTGGTGATTGGTTTTGCGAAAATAAAAAAAGATTCGTCCGAAGATTTATAGCGACCCATAGATTCGCCGGAGCGTCCTAACGACCCATTTTTTTTACAAACGCAAAAAAAAAACCTGGAAAAATATTTTCGTCACCCAAAAAACCCGAAAAAAATATTTTCGTCACAAAAAAAAACTCAGATTCATCGAAGGTTTATAGCAACTTATGAATTTGCCAACGGGTCATAACCGCGGGTTTTTTTTTAAATGTAGATTCGTCCGAAAATTTATAGCGACCCATAGATTCGCCGGCGCGTCCTAACGACCCATTTTTTTTAACAGACGCAACAAAAAAACCCGGAAAAATGTTTTCGTCACCCGAAAAACCCGGAAAAAATGTTTTCGGCACAAAAAAAACACAGATTCATCGAAGGTTTATAGCAACTTATGGATTTGCCAACGGGTCATAACCGCGGGTTTTTTTTAAAAAAAAATATAGATTCGTCCGAAAATTTATAGCGACCCATAGATTCGCCGGCGGGTCCTAACGACCCATTTTTTTAACAAACGCAAAAAACCAAAAAACGAAAAAAATAGATTCGTCGAAGGTTTATGTATTATTACTCGTTGAACGCGTGGAGTATTAGACTCGACAAAAGAAGGTTGTCATCTCTAATAATTTTTCGCCCTTTTTCCTTTAGGCTATTTTTCAACAGTTGATGGTTTTGCGAATATGTATTATTACTCAGTGAACACGTAGAGTATTAGGCTCGACAAAAGAAGGTTGTCATCTCTAATAATTTTTTTCCCTTTTTCCTCTAGACTATTTTTGACCGGTGGGTGGTTTTGCGAAAATAAAAAATTATTATTTTTCGAGCGCATGCTATCGAAATTCAACCGGCGCAGCGTAGCGCGCTTATCTACCTAGTTGAGTTGAGAGGGTAAAACAAACGATTTCATAAGTTCAAGGTCCCGATTTAAACGGATTTCAAGTTTAGAGTTAAAAATTGAACCGAGCTCAGAGTTAAAGGTGGTAAATCAGATTTTTTTCCCCAAAAATGTAACTCCCTTCATACAATGCAACATTACACAACAAAAAACAAAACCACTCTAAAATAAACACAGCCACCAAAAATACAAACCTTGGAAAAAAAAATGCTACAAGGAAGGAAAAACATAACCCCTGAGGCTTTGTTTAGAGGCCCAAAATCCCAACCAGTCTACATAGATGAGCAATGACATTAAACTAAAATCTTGACCTATCTACATAGATAGATTGGAATTTTAGGCCTTCCAAATAAGCCCTAAATATGGTGGTGGAATACCTTGGATAGGGAATACCGATGGTGAGGATTCGTCTCAAGTATACTTCTCCAAGATTGGTCTCACATCTATTTCTTCTGAGCGGACAAACCATTGTGAGGATTGGTGGTCTGGTAACAATCCTGAAGCAGCATTCCAAAGCACCTGCGGAAAGGCTTCAATTCTTCTGTCATCCTCGTTGCATGGTTGGTCAAGAAGGAAATAAATAATCAAGTCTTCAATAGTGAGACGACTCTGGTGGCTCTGCTTGTCCAAGCAATCGAGGATGAGGGTCTTGAATCTTGATTGGAGATTAGTCTGGTTAAGAGTTTAGATTATTTTCTCTAGTTATTATCAAGTAGTTTCCTATTTATGTTTTAGTTTTTGTGGTTGCGCCCAGAAGTGGTCCTTTGCTGCTGAGTGCCGAAGCCCACAATCCCAACAACTACTAAGAAGTAACATCATGCATACCACAGATCCAATCTACCTCCCCTTCTCCAAATCCCTAAATCAATTAGAACAAATCTGCACAGAGGATCAGGACTTCAGAGAGTACCTGGTGGCAAGCAGTAGTTGCCAGGACGATGTCACATGATGACATAGTGAGCTAGCAGCGGAGAATGCGAGGCACAAGATCAGGACAATCTGCTGATGCCAATGGTCGAGGCGTCGAGCTGTCGAAGCTCAGGACCGGTTGCTGTCATTCAGGGTCGACCGCCGACATCTAGCCACCGAGGTTCTGAGGGCCCGAGGCTAAGGTGGACCATTTAAATTTATTCGCGATCATCGTATCTTGACATAATATCCAAAACTGTCGTATCGTATGATATTATAGAATCTATTATCGTCATAGTATCGTGGATTGTTTCTTAGTCCCCACAAGATAATTAAATCTTAGATGTGTATGAGAGTATGAATTGTGGGCCACTTAGATGATTCAAGTTTCAATGTCTATGATTTAGTGCTAAGTGGTATCTTCCTCAAGATCTGAACTTTCTTCTCTCCTCTTAACTCTCTTGGCATCATCAAAATCTTTATGTGGCGTCGTTAAATAAGTATATTCTAACGACCTTGGGAATAGCCTTAGAGGCGGCCGAGACCGAGAGGCGAAGAGAGTCGGGCCAGTGTGCGACCCACGAGGAACTGAGGCATGCATGGGGACTAGAAAAGACAAGCTCTTGCATTGTGCCTTGAGACTTGAGTAGCACCAAACCACCGAGAAGAGTTGAAGATGTGAGGTGAGTAGTTCAGTACTAGTACTATTGTGTTCTGATCGGCCGACCAGCAGCTGTGCACTGAACCGGTGCCATGCTCAGCTCAGCTCTACTACTTTCGATTATTGATAGCTGCTGATTGCTCTGGTGAATTGTTGAATGGTGTTAACCTGTTGGTAATTTGATGTTGACTGATTGGAATTTGTAATTTAGTTTAGTACTTTAAGCTCACCCTCTATTTTTATCATGAATTCGCCACTGGTTGCCTCTTTTCCTTTCTTGTGCTAGAGTTAATTGCAAGTTTCCCTCCCTTCGACTCTACCATGTCGTACTTTTGCTACCTTTCTCGATGGAATGACACACAAATTTCTTTTATGTTCTTAAAAAAAATAAAACCTACATAAAAAGATACGCAACCACTTAATATTTAATATGTAGCAAAATGCAACCTGAAAGACCATGTGGAGGTCTATACCTTTGTGTGATGAATAATTGACTAGATTAAAGGTTGATCCAATGAGTAAAAGATTAGATTAAAGGTTGATCCGAATTAAAGTTTGTCTTGACACATTTTGATAAGTTCTCAACCAAGTCGTATTTCTTTGTTGAGTGCTTCAAGCTTCTCGACTGATTTTCTTTGCTAAATGCCGAGTGTTGCCAGCCTTTGCTGAGTTCCTCTAACTTTTCGACTGGTCTTGTCGATATTTATGATCGGCAATAAAGAAGAGTGAACAGGGCAAGGCGGAAGATCTGAGCTTGATGGTAACGCAAGACACAAGAAGATTTATCCAGGTTCAGGCTCTCTGATGGAGATAATACCCTAGTCCTGCGTTCGGTGTTTCTTGGTGTATGGGAGTGTGTTCTTTCTTACAAGTCCTCTCTCTCTTTCTCTCAAGCTCCCTTCCTCTTTATCTGCAGAGGAGGGTTGCTGCGTCTGATAGTGGAGGTTGTTGAAGCGTAGCGAGGGTGGTTGGGCCGCAGAGGAGAGGCTATCTCATGGCCGGCCGACCATGTATAGTAGCATCTGAGGCGAGCCGCCCTTCTTGGCGCAGCGCCGCCCACCTAACTATTGACACCTTCTGCGTCATTCTGGCAGTCATCTAGAAAAAACCTTGACGATAAGCTTTGCCCACCAGAGTGCTTGATACTGCATAATGTCCGTAGATCCCCGAGTGAATTTCTCTGAGGAGGTTCTTCCCTTCTTGCTCTGATATGCACCGCCTGAGGACCCCGGAGGCACTCTTTTGAAAGAGCTCCTCCTCGACTACCACGTAGCATTTACTTCACCGCGTGATGCACTCAGCTTGTACGCGATCCTCAGGAAGCTCGTCCCTCAATAGATAATCCAGATAGGGTTTTGTCTAGTCGGGGTTGATGACAAAGACTTCTGCCTCGGCCGACTTCTCCCCTGATTTGCCCAACTCCCGCTGTCGGCTTGTTATCGGCTTGTGAAGCTCTTCCACGAAGATTCCGACTGGAACCGTGGCCCGGCTAGAGCCTAGCCTGGTGAGCTCGTCTGCTGCCTCGTTGTCCCGACGGAGCACATGAGTGAGCTCCAGCCCGTCGAACTTGTCCTCCAGCTTACGCACCTCTGGCGATATCACGACCATCTTTGTCATCAACGCACGACCACTCCTTTTGCACTTGGTTAATCATCAGCTGAGAGTCTCCGCGAACCGTCAATCGTCGAATACCGAGTGACATGGTGATATGGAGACCGTGTATGAGTGCCTCGTACTCGGCAGCGTTGTTTGATGCCGGAAAATGGAGTTGAAGGACATATCTCAGCCTTTCCCCCGTCGGCGAGATGAGCACCACGCCAGCCCCCGCACCACTTAGCGTGAGAGAGCCATCGAAATACATCGTCCAGTATTTAAGGTCCTCCATAGCTGCGGGATCTTGTAACTCTGTCCACTCGGCGACGAAGTCGACGAGCGCTTGCGACTTGATGGCTGTCTGAGGTTTGAAGGAAATTTCGAAGGCCCCAAGCTCAACCGCCCATTTCGCGATTCTCCCAGTGGCCTCCCGATTATGTAGTATATCCCCAATCGAAAAAGATGTAACCACCGAAATTGAATGCTCTTGAAAGTAATGCTTGAGTTTACAAGAGATAAGCAGTACCGCATATAGAAGCTTCTGCACTTGAAGGTACTGCGTCTTGGATTTGCCCAATACTTCGCTGACGAAATAAACCAGGGGCTGAAACCTCTGCAGGTGTCCCCCCTCCTCCCGCTCCACAACAATTGCAGTGCTGACTACGTGAGTCGTTGCCGCTATGTAAAGCAGAAGGGGTTTCTCTGGCGCTGGCGCGACCAATATCAGAGGTGTGGTCAGGAGCGCTTTTAGATCCTCAAAAGCCTGTTGAACCTCGGGAGTCCATTGAAAGTTGTCTTGTTTCTTCAAGAGTTTGAAAAATGGCATCCCCCGAGTGCCCAGGCGAGCAATAAACCGACCGAGTGCCACCATGCACCCCGTGAGCTTCTGGACTTCCTTCTGGTAAGTCGGCAGTTTTATTTTGAGAAAAGCGTTGATTTTCTTGGGGTTTGCCTCGATACCGCAATGAGACACGATAAATCTGAGCAGCTTCCCGGAGGGAGCCCAGAAAACGCACTTCTCGAGGTTGAGCTTCATCTTGAAGGCTCTTAAGCTTTCAAACATCTCGAACAGATCAGATATGAGATCTTCCTACGCTCGGGTTTTAACAACAACGTCGTCTACGTATGCCTCCACGTTGCATCCGAGTTGAGTGTGAAAACACCGTTGTATAGCACGCTGGTAGGTCGCGCCAGCGTTTTTCAGCCCGAATGGCATTGTGATGTAGCAGTACGCACCGAACGGAGTGATGAATGAGGTCTGGATGAAGTCTTCTTCCTTCAGCCTGATTTGTTGGTACCTTGAGTATGTGTCTAGGAAACTCAGGAGCTCGCACCCGGCGGTCGAGTCTACTACCTGATCGATGCGGGGCAACCCGAAAGGATCCTTTGGGCAAGCCTTATTGAGATCAGAATAATCGACACACATGCGCCAACTTTTATTCTTTTTGCGTACAAGGACCGGATTCGCCAACCAGTCGGGATGATATACTTCTTTTATGAAATTAGCGGCTAAAAGTTTGGTGGCGATCTCCTCCCTGATAGCGTCACGGCGATCTTGTGCGAACCGTCGGAGCCGCTGCTTGGTGGGCTTTGTTTTTTCGTTAATATTGAGAGAGTGCTCGATCACCTCTCTAGGAACACCGGGCATGTCGGATGGCTTCCAAGCAAAAATATCCCGGTTTGCCCGAAGGAAAGCAACGAGTGCATCTTCCTATTTGGGATCAAGCCCTGTCCCAATCAAGGCCGTTTGGGTCGAGTTGGACGGATCAAGTATCACCTTCTTGACTCCATCAGGTTTCATACCCGACTTGGCTTGCTTTACAGTCAGGACATCGCTTTCGCCCTACGGAAGGGCAGCCGCCAACCGGATCTTCACAGCATCGGCCGTCGCCACCAGCAACTCAGCCAGGTCACAGCTTTCCCTTTCAATCTTATTAATGGTAAATGTTTAAATGCCAAAAAGGGGGAGAATGTGTTCCAAGTAAATCTTTTCGGTTCTTCCATTTTTTTTGGTGCTTAATGCCAAAAGGGGGAGAATTAGGAAGCTTAATATCATTTGGTTTAAAAAGTAAGCTTAATATGATTAAGGGGGAGAATTAATATGCATATGTGTTCAATTCGTTTAAATTCTCTCAACATGTTAGTTTTAATCCAAATATGCTCATTAAGCTTGGATTTGTCATTAATCACCAAAAAGGGGGAGATTGTAAGTTCAACCTTCATTAGTTATAGTTTTGGTGTTAATGACAAATCTAATGACAAATCTAATATTGAGTTCATCCCCTAATGCGATATTGTTCTTAATGACATATCTTATATCGAGACTAACATGTTTGTTTAGAATGTCCTTGTTTAGTCTCATCGCATTGAAAAATAGAAACCCAAGGTATGTTTGCATATTCATCTTAATATTAGTTGCATACTTTGGAGTCAAGTTAAAGTATGAATGTCCCGTTATATTAACCACAAAATGTGCATCTTGTTTCCCAATCCATATATTACATGGATGCTCATATTTAGGGGGAGTTCACACTCTAACTTGAAGAGTCAATTTAAATGATAATTTAAATTGAGTTCATTTGTCTTGTTAATCGTTAAAGAACACTTCATCATGTGTTGATGGTGTTTTGTGATTAATTAGGACAAATGGATAGTTCTTAAGTATAATTAAGCATGTGTTGCATTATTATACTTAAGACACATTTACAATCATTTCAATTGATTTAGGTTGTGCTCAATTGATCTAAAGGCATCCATTATGTGTTAATGGAGTGCAGGAGATAATTGAGACAACCATGCATCTTGGACTAATAAGTTTCATGAGTTATGTTTGAGTTAGGTCCAAAGATGAATGAGATAATGAAAACGGGACAAGGACGGCATCATGAGTTGATGGGCGTCAAGAGTGGATCCCGAAGAGGAGTCGAGTAATGATCCCGGGGGAGTATCGAGTAAAGATCATAAAGACCCCAAAGGGGATTGCTTGTGCGCGGCGGCGAAGGTATAATTAGATAGGCTAAGGACTTTTGTAGTCTTTGTGTCTAAGGTTTTACCGCCGTACTATTAAGAGGGGTTGCCTCTTTCGCTTGAGCTTCATCATGTGTTGGTGATCTCAATCCGCGTTCACTCAAGCTCAACCATTTGGATTTGGTTTTTGCATAAAGTTTAACCATTTGGCATGTGTTGCGAATGGGTTAAAAGTTATGCTTGGTTGTTTGGTTTATGCTCTGATTTGCATGTGTTGCAAAGATGAAAGAGTATATGCTTTTGGTTTTCGCATTATGCTTTGATTTGCATGTGTTGCAAATAGGATAAGCTAATGCGTTGACGTTTGCGTGAAGTTCACTTTTGCATGTGTTGCATTAGTTGAAGCTTCATGTTTTGGTTCGCAAAACAAATCTTTCTAAAACCGTGTGGTTGCTTGGAGCTAAGTTTTGCATGTGTTGCAAAAGGAGAGAGCTCAAGCACGATTTGTGTTTGTATGGGGCTAGAGGCTTGCATGTGTTGCAAGTAGAGAGCTCATACGGTTGATGTGTTTTTAGTTGAAGTTTGGTTTTGGTGTTGCATTGAACTAGAAATTGCATGTGTTGCAATTAGAGAGTTCATGCACCTTAATTGTGTTGCTTGGAGCTAGACTTTTGCATGTGTTGCAAAGAGTAGTGCTCAAGCATGAAATGGTTTAATGTGTTATTTGCAAGTTCGTTGTCGAATAAACTGAGGTTTATGAGTCAGGAATCCCGAGCATGTGAGTGGGGCTTGCAGCGGTGTTGGCAAGTTGACCGGGTCTTGTGTTGACCTTCACATGGCTAGGGGATTAATCTCATAAACTTCGAGTTTGATTTATATCGTTTTGCAAATAGATTTTGAGTTGTCGTGAAATGTGTTTTCGCTAATTGGAGTTATGGTTTGGAAATGTGTTTTGCAAATGAACGTTGGAATTATGCATGTCGATCCTAGAGCATGTGTTGGCATTTGCAAATGTGTTTTGCAAAGTGTCGGGGTCATGTGTTGATCCTTACATGTCTAGTGGGTTGATTGCATAAGTTCTCGGTTTGCTTGCGAAATGTGTTTTCGCATTTTGGGTTGAATTCTTTGAGCATGATTTGATTTGGTGCAAATGTGTTTTGCACGAGTGGTTGATCATGTGTTGATCACTAGTTGGCTCAAAGAATGGCTTTGGTTTTTGGAGAATCGGTTTTTGCGAAGAATCTGGAGTTTTCTCTGAGCAGGCGGTTGGACCGGTGCCTTCTTGGTGGGAAGCGGTTGGACCGGGTGGAGGCGGTCGGACCGGCCTGGTCGGTTGGACCGGCGGCGTCTTGGTCGGACCGCCTCCCCTCCGTGCTTTGCCTCCTGTGCGTTCGGTTGTTCTTATTTGTGTTCTCGCGTCGCGCATAAGCTGTCTGACCGGCTTTGAAGCGGTGCAACCGGGCGGCGCGCGGTCGGCGACGGCCGTCGGTCCGGCCATTTGCTGATGTGGTGCGTATTTTCGAGAAGCTCGTTTTCGGTGTTTTGCTGATTTGTGAAGGCGGTCGGACCGGTCGAAGGTTGGTTGGACCGGCCGTCCGGTTGGACGGGGTGCATGCGTGCGGCCGGCCATGTAACAGTCGGTTTTCCGGCCGTTGGCATGTGATGGCGGTCGGACGGCCGAGGCGGTCGGGCCGGAAAATCTTTATTCTGCCGTTTCTTGCCCCCCAGCGGCTAGTTTCTTTGGTGGAGGCTATAAATACCCCTTGGGGGCTTAGAAGCGATGTTGTTCTTGTGTTTGAGTATTTGGGAGAGGTGTTGCATGTGTTGCACACTCTCATTTGATTCTTGAGCTTAAGTGAGCTAATTGCATGTGTTGCAATTAGGAAGTAATTGAGAGCCTCTTGTGCATGTGTTGCGCTTGAGGGAGGCCTTGTGCATGTGTTGCACTTGGTGATCACCGGGGCGCATCGTTGTGCTCGGTGAAGTTCAAGTGAAGGGCGGCTTGTTGCTCTTGGAGGTTGCCGACTCCTAGGCGGCGTGGCGTCGTCTGACGGGAGCTCTCAAGGTTGTGAAAGCCCCGCGAAGTTTGTGAAGGTTCGGGTTGAGCCTACGCGAGCGTGAAAAACCACGACTAGTGGAAAGAGGCGGGTGCTCGGCGGGAGCGGTCCAAGCGTGGGCTAGCCTCAACGTGGACTAGGGAGACAAGCAAGTCTCCGAACACCACGGAAAAACGTCGTTTGTCTCTTGTCTCATTTACATTCAAGTATTTACATTGTTGATATATTCATGATTGCTTGATTGTAGAATTGCTTAGTATTATTGATTAGTTCAATTTAGCAATTCTAGCTTAGAGACATAATTTAGTTAGTGCACATAGTGAGCCTAGTTTATTTAGGCTTTAATTGTCAAAACCTAGATTATCGCTTCCGCATATAAATTAATTAGGTTTTGATTTAGGGGTTGAATTAGAGCTATTGTTTAGTGAGCGATCGAATTTTGTAAAACGCCTATTCACCCCCCCTCTAGGCGCATCCTCGACCCTACAAGTGGTATCAGAGCCACGGTCACTCTCATTTTAGGCTTAACCGTCTAGAGAGTAAAAAGGATGGCGCCTAGCGGTTTAGTGCACTCTCACGATCCACTCATGCTAAATGAATCAAATTATGCTCAATGGAAATTATTTATGATCGATTATTTTAAATCCATGAGCCCACAAATTTGGTGGATCGTAGATGTCGGCATTTCTTCTCCACTAAACAATATTGCTCCAACTAAAGGAGAGGAGAAATGTCTACATCTCGACGCTCAAGCAACTAACGTTTTATTTAGCGTTGTGAGCGTAGATATTTTCAACCTCATTTGCAACCTCTCAAGCGCTCATGAAATGTGGATCAAACTTCAAGTTAAATTTGAATCATCCACAACAATTGAGGATTGCAATGATGATGAGGAAGTGTCGGTTGAAGATTTTTCAACTTCAACATCAAGTGTTGAACCGACATCTCCTTCAACCTCAACCTCCGCCTCGAGTGACGACGAATCTTCACTTATATCAAAAATTCGTTGTTTCATGGCAAAAGGTAAAGATGAGATAAGTGATGATGAAGGTGAGCCCTCTTATGATGAATTAATGAATATGCTAGAGGAGCTCAATGAATTTCTTGGAAAGGAGAAAAAGAAATATAAAATTTTGAAGTTAGAACATGAATCACTTCAAAATGATTATGATGTTCTAAAGGAAAATCATGAGAAACTCCTTTTCAAGGAATTTAGTAAAGCTAGTGTGGATATTGCCACTCAATGCAATTTAGTTGATGAATTGCCTAATTCAATTCCTATTACAAACAATTCATCTAATAAATGCATATCCACTTCTAGTGATGATTTAATTAATATGCCTTGTTGTTCTAACGAAATTGCTTCTAGTTCCTCTATGCCTTTAAATACTAATCTTGTAGAGGAAAACAATGAGCTTAAGGCCCAAGTCATTAAATTGGAAAATGACTTGAAGAGGTGCGTTAAAGGAAAAGCCCTCCTCGGCGAAATCTTGAGCAAGCCAAGGCGCCTCAAGATAGCGAGACTCGCTCTAACTCCAAGAAGGAGAATAGCAAGGCGAGGCATAATCGCGACACACGAAGACAATCAAATGCTTCGCATGCAACAAGAAGGGCCACCTCGCCTCCGTGTGCCCTAATCAAGTGGATAACAAGGCCACAACACCAACCAAGAGGCAAACCGGCAAGGAGCAAGTCGATCAAGAGGGGGCCAAATAGCGTGACGTGCTTCAATTACCGGGAAAAGGGACATTTCGGTAAGGATTGTCCCAAAGGTACTACCCTAAGCCCATTCTCATAAATGATAATTATTTGCTTAGGAAGGACAAGAATGGCAATGTGTTAGCCAAACTTGTCAAGTCCCCATGCTCGCTAAAAATGATATTCATTTGCATAGGAAGAGTATTTCTAGAAATATAATTGCTCAAAATAATAGATTTCCTAAGAATAAGAAAATTCATGATAATCATATGCTTAGGAAAAATAATTATAGCAAAACATTTGCTAGAAATGCTAGATCCTCTAAGTGTTCTTACTATAATGATTATCATATGCTTAGAAGAGATCAAACTAGAAATAATTTTGCAAAGTATCATTGCCCTCCTAAGCCATTTCATAAAAATGCAAATCATTTGCCTAGGAGGAATAATTATTGCAATTCTATTTCTAGTCATGTTAGTCAATTCAAAAATGCTAAAATCAGGACCATTTGGGTTCCTAAATCCATTGTGACTAACATTGTCGGACCCAACAAGGATTGGGTACCAAAATCCGCCTAAAAGAATTTTAGGCAATAAAGAGATGGATTGGACGCTTGCACATCAAGAGGAGAAATATTACATTCGTCTACAAGTGGTGTCAAGCATGAAGAGAATCAAGTCCATCATGAGCCAATGCTATCTCGGTAACAAGTATTTAAATTGATTACTATTATGTCTTCTAGCCTTGTGTAGGTTTGGATGCATTGATATAAATGAATAATCAATTTAGATTACTTGTTGTAAGACCTTGCTCTCGCCTCTTATCTATTCTCTTAATTGCAAATCTTGAGCAAGTTTAGAAGTGGCACATTTAGGGGGAGTGTTAATTCATAATCATGTGTACCACATCCCTGCGTGTGCCCATATTAAATATAAGTGCATATATATAATTTCAAAATCAACCATTTAGCCAAAAGTCAAATTTTGTATACTATTAGTAAACTTGTGAAAAACTAGTTGAAAAATGTATATAAATGTTTTTGAAATGTTTTCCAATGGTTTTGGCTTTACAAAAACTAATTTCAAAAGAAAATAAGTTTTTAGCCCAAAAACTAGTTACTAGTATCTTCATTTTGATTTAAACTTATAATTTTTATAGAATTAAAAGCAAAAATATTTTGAAAGTATTTCTAAAACAAAAATCCTAGAGTTGGTCATTCTTAACAACTTTCGTGTTCAAAAGATTTTCAAAAGACCAACCTAGCAAAAGTTATTTGATTTTGAAACTCGCCGAAAAACTATATTAGACCCGTAATGGTCATATCATTGCACTAAGTGAGTTTCTCCATTTGGATCCATTCTTGTGTAGAATTGTGATTCAAAATGGTATTTTAGACTCATACACAAAATTCAAATCTATATCTCACCCTTGCTTTCATTTGAATTCTTATGCAAATTGGATTTGACTTTTGCTTCTTCAATTTGGACTATTTAGGTCAAAAGTCAAAAATCATATTTAAAAGAACCCAACTTGTGAAAAAGCTTTGTAAAAGTATCCTATTAAGTATTCCAAATGTTTTACAAGCTTTCAAAATGAAAATATTATGTTAAAATCTAATTTGGCTCAAAAACGATTTGATTTGAACCAAAATAGCCTAGATTAGCAATATGTCAAAATGATGGCATTCAGGTTGGATTTCATATCAAATCTTGGCTATACACATTCATGATACACCAATCTAAGCCATGAAAATCAAAATTGCATGAAATCCAAACCGAAGTGCATTTTGAGGCTTTTTGTGAAAATCGATTTTCTTTTATGGCTCAAAGCGCAAATTGCCATATCTTTTAAAATAAAATTGATTTTGAGAAAATTCTTTTTGCAAAACCTTCTAATTAGTCCAAAGTTCATCCATGCAAAATTTCAAATCAATTGGACTTCGTTTGAATCATTTTTTGATAAAATTTGCAAAAATTTGAAATGTCTCAGCCTGTCAGGGCCGGTCCAACCGCCCCCCTGCGGTTGCACCGCCCTTAGGGCCGGTTGGACCGGGCATGGGGCGGTCAGACCGGCCATGGCGCAATCTGTTCTGAAATTTCAGATTTTTCTCGACTTCGCTTTGGGATATCTTTTCATTGGTACTTCCTTTTGCACAAATTCTTTTTGCAATAGCTTCTTACTATCCCAAAGTTCATTTGTGGAAAATTTAAAAAAAAATTCTAAAATTTGTTTGATCAAGTTTTCAAGTAGTATCAGTTATGAGCACTTTAATTGAACTAAAGAGTGATTTTCACTTGATCTTTTGAAAAGACAAAACTTGTGCAATTTAAATGCAAATAACTCCATGATTCATTCATTGAATATCTTGGGGAGTTTATTCATTGCAAGTTTTGGGCACTTAATTGCTTCCAAGTGAAGTCATGTCTTTAATGTGCTCTGATACTAAATCTTTTGGATTTTATCGATTCTTCTTGAGCTTTCAATACCCGTAAGTATATGATGCTCTGATTATATTGCTCTGATACCCATCGATGTTATCGATTATTCTTTCAAGTGGTTTCAATTCTTTGTGAGTTGATCCTAAGTGGTATCAATCGAGCTTTTATTCATCCATATGCTTACAAGTGGTATTATTGAGTTCCTATTTTCTACAAGTGGTATCATTAAAGTCATTGCTCATTCCTTCTAGTGATATCCTTGGTTAAATAAATCTTTACAAGTGGTATCAGTAAATTCATTATTTCCTACAAGTGGTATTTTATTACCTCTTTGTAGCATCATTGCGATACCCACATTCTTGATTAAGATTTTTCCTCTCAAGCTAAAATTGTAAGTTCAACCGCTTAAGAACTCTCTGTGTGAGATTCTTTATGAGTTGAAATACATTAAAGAGGAAATCTCTTGTTGAGCATTGTTCTTCATGAAAATTTGAAAATGCTCATCTCTTTTGGATTTTCAAGCAAGCCCTTGAGATTAAATTTACAAGTGGTATCTAACTTCTCAAGTGGTATCTATTTCGTTTGGGTTCCTCGTTTACCCTCTTAGGCAAATTGTTGGATTCTTCAAAAAGAATCATGTTAAAAATTTGCAAAGCCTAATAAAATGAGGAGTGAGTTATTTGAATTATTCATTTGAAACTCATTAAAATATTTCAAATAACCCGTGTGATACCCTTCCTTCGTTGTCTTTCATGCATATCTTTACAAGTGGTATCCATAATTGCAAATGCTTATTCTTCCTTCTAAGTAATATCCAAAATCCCGAATATGGTCTATTTTCGAGTTTTTTCTTCTTTTGGTATCAGGCCATATTTCAAATGAAAACTTGTTTTATTCCTTGTATATCCTTTTCATTTGGGATTTCATTGCCTATCTTTTTCATTTGGCTTAAGTTCTTCAAATACCACTCCAAGGTCATAAGTATGCATTCTAATTCTTATATGACCTTCATTAAAAAGAAATGGTTAAATGCAAAAAGGGGAGAATAATTAAATAAAATGGGAGAATGTTTTTCAAATTTAATAATGCCATAAGGGGGAAATACTGATAAATCTTATTAATGGTAAATGTTTAAATGCCAAAAAGGGGGAGAATGTGTTCCAAGTAAATCTTTTCGGTTCTTCCATTTTTTTTGGTGCTTAATGCCAAAAGGGGGAGAATTAGGAAGCTTAATATCATTTTGTTTAAAAAGTAAGCTTAATATGATTAAGGGGGAGAATTAATATGCATATGTGTTCAATTCGTTTAAATTCTCTCAACATGTTAGTTTTAATCCAAATATGCTCATTAAGCTTGGATTTGTCATTAATCACCAAAAAGGGGGAGATTGTAAGTTCAACCTTCATTAGTTATAGTTTTGGTGTTAATGACAAATCTAATGACAAATCTAATATTGAGTTCATCCCCTAATGCGATATTGTTCTTAATGACATATCTTATATCGAGACTAACATGTTTGTTTAGAATGTCCTTGTTTAGTCTCATCGCATTGAAAAATAGAAAACCCAAGGTATGTTTGCATATTCATCTTAATATTAGTTGCATACTTTAGAGTCAAGTTAAAGTATGAATGTCCCCGTTATATTAACCACAAAATGTGCATCTTGTTTCCCAATCCATATATTACATGGATGCTCATATTTAGGGGGAGTTCACACTCTAACTTGAAGAGTCAATTTAAATGATAATTTAAATTGAGTTCATTTGTCTTGTTAATCGTTAAAGAACACTTCATCATGTGTTGATGGTGTTTTGTGATTAATTAAGGACAAATGGATAGTTCTTAAGTATAATTAAGCATGTGTTGCATTATTATACTTAAGACACATTACAATCATTTCAATTGATTTAGGTTGTGCTCAATTGATCTAAAGGCATCCATTATGTGTTAATGGAGTGCAGGAGATAATTGAGACAACCATGCATCTTGGACTAATAAGTTTCATGAGTTATGTTTGAGTTAGGTCCAAAGATGAATGAGATAATGAAAGCAGGACAAGGGCGGCATCATGAGTTGATGGGCGTCAAGAGTGGATCGAAGAGGAGTCGAGTAATGATCCCGGGAGTATCGAGTAAAGATCATAAAGACCCCAAAGGGATTGCTTGTCTTGTGGCGAAGGTATAATTAGATAGGCTAAGGACTTTTGTAGTCTTTGTGTCTAAGGTTTTACCGCCGTACTATTAAGAGGGGTTGCCTCTTTCGCTTGAGCTTCATCATGTGTTGGTGATCTCAATCCGCGTTCACTCAAGCTCAACCATTTGGATTTGGTTTTTGCATAAAGTTTAACCATTTGGCATGTGTTGCGAATGGGTTAAAAGTTATGCTTGGTTGTTTAGTTTATGCTCGATTTGCATGTGTTGCAAAGATGAAAGAGTATATGCTTTTGGTTTTCGCATTATGCTTTGATTTGCATGTGTTGCAAATAGGATAAGCTAATGCGTTGACGTTTGCGTGAAGTTCACTTTTGCATGTGTTGCATTAGTTGAAGCTTCATGTTTTGGTTCGCAAAACAAATCTTTCTAAAACCGTGTGGTTGCTTGGAGCTAAGTTTTGCATGTGTTGCAAAAGGAGAGAGCTCAAGCACGATTTGTGTTTGTATGGGGCTAGAGGCTTGCATGTGTTGCAAGTAGAGAGCTCATACGGTTGATGTGTTTTTAGTTGAAGTTTGGTTTTGGTGTTGCATTGAACTAGAGAATTGCATGTGTTGCAATTAGAGAGTTCATGCACCTTGAATTTGTGTTGCTTGGAGCTAGACTTTTGCATGTGTTGCAAAGAGTAGTGCTCAAGCATGAAATGGTTTAATGTGTTATTTGCAAGTTCGTTGTGCGAATAAACTGAGGTTTATGAGTCCGGAATCCGAGAGCATGTGAGTGGGGCTTGCAGGTGTTGGCAAGTTGACCGGGTCTTGTGTTGACCTTCACATGGCTAGGGGATTAATCTCATAAACTTCGAGTTTGATTTGCTTATCGTTTTGCAAATAGATTTTGAGTTGTCGTGAAATGTGTTTTCGCTAATTGGAGTTATGGTTTGGAAATGTGTTTTGCAAATGAGCGTTGGAATTATGCATGTCGATCCTAGAGCATGTGTTGGCATTTGCAAATGTGTTTTGCAAAGTGTCGGGTCATGTGTTGATCCTTACATGTCTAGTGGGTTGATTGCATAAGTTCTCGGTTTGCTTAAGAAATGTGTTTCGCATTTTGGGTTGAATTCTTTGAGCATGATTTGATTTGGTGCAAATGTGTTTTGCACGAGTGGTTGATCATGTGTTGATCACTAGTTGGCTCAAAGAATGGCTTTGGTTTTTGGAGAATCGGTTTTTGCGAAGAATCTGGAGTTTTCTCTGAGCAGGCGGTTGGACCGGGTGCCTTGCGGCTGGGAGCAGGCGGTTGGACCGGGTGGAGGCCGGTCGGACCGGCCCTGGTCCGGTTGGACCGGCCAGGCGTGCGGTCGGACCGCCTCCCCTCCGGTGCTTTGCCTCCTGTGCGTTGCGGCTGTTCTTCGCTGTGTTCTCGCGTGCGCGCAAGCGGTACGACCGGCTTTGAAGGCGGTGCAACCGGACGGCGGTCGGTGCGACCGACCGTGCGGTCCGACCGGCTGTAGTGTGGTGCGTATTTTCCAGAGAAGCTCGTTTTCGGTGTTTTGCTGATTTGTGAAGGTGGTCGGACCGGTCGAAAGTCGGTTGGACCGGTCGTCCGGTTGGACCGGGGTGCATGCGGTGCGACCGGCCATGTAACGGTCGGTTTTCCGACCGTTGGCATGTGAGGGCCGGTCGGACCGGCCGAGGCCCGGTCGGACCGGAAAATGCTGTTTCTGCCCGTTTCTTGCCCCCAACGGCTAGTTTCTTTGGTGGAGGCTATAAATACCCCCTTGGGGGGCTTGGGGGCAGTGTTGTTGCTGTGTTTGAGTATTTGGGAGAGGTGTTGCATGTGTTGCACACTCTCATTTAATTCTTGAGCTTAAGAGTGAGCTAATTGCATGTGTTGCAATTAGGAAGTAATTTGAGAGCCTCTTGTGCATGTGTTGCGCTTGAGGGAGGCCTTGTGCATGTGTTGCACTTGGTGATCACCGGGAGCGCATTCGTTGTGCTCGGTGAAGTTTAAGTGAAGGAGCGGCTTGTTGCTCTTGGAGGTTGCCGACTCCTAGGCGGCGTGGGCGTCGTCTGTGAGAGCTCTCAAGGTTGTGAGAAGCCCGTGAAGTTTGTGAAGGTTCGGGTTGAGCCCACGCGGCGTGAAAACCACGACTAGTGGAAAGAGGCGGGTGCTCGGCGGGAGCCGGTCCAAGCGTGGGCTAGCCTCAGCGTGGACTAGGGAGGCAAGCAAGTCTCCGAACACCACGGAAAAACGTCTTTTGTCTCTTGTCTCATTTACATTCAAGTATTTACATTGTTGATATATTCATGATTGCTTGATTGTAGAATTGCTTAGTATTATTGATTAGTTCAATTTAGCAATTCTAGCTTAGAGACATAATTTAGTTAGTGCACATAGTGAGCCTAGTTTATTTAGGCTTTAATTGTCAAAACCTAGATTATCGCTTCGCATATAAATTAATTAGGTTTTGATTTAGGGGTTGAATTAGAGCTATTGTTTAGTGAGCGATCGAATTTTGTAAAACGCCTATTCACCCCCCTCTAGGCGCATCCTCGACCCTCTGAAGCCCCTGGGTTCATGAGAATGGGCCGAGATATCCAATTTCTGCAGTGAATGGCTAGGAGGCGGGATGGTTTGCGAGCTTGAGCTGGTCGGTGAATTTGCTGGCGAAGAATTGGCATGCCAGCATCTCTTCACGGCCGCAAGCATCTGGAGGGTAGTAGGCCAATAAAATCCTTGGCGAAAGCGCTTTGAGCAAGTGTCGGCGAACATATGGCTCCCGCACATGCCCCCATGGATATCAGAGAGCAGGGCGCTCCCCTCTTCCTGAGTGACGCACATTAGGAGAATTCCGTTTTTGCTTCGGCGGTATAGGTCCCCATCCACCAGAGTGTAGCACCTGGCCTTTCGTGCTATCCTTTCAGTAGAGGCGACAATGTCGACGATCTCCCGGTCTCGCAGGAAGGCTAGGATGGGGTCCATCCATTGGCCTTCCCGGCCAAGAGTGGCGATCACACGGTGATCACCCGGGTACTCAGTTGGGCCGGGCTTTTCCCCGGGTGCCGCATCAGCAGACCGCCGTCCTCCCCACGTGGAGTGGGGGCAACGACGGCTGGGCCGTCCTCCCCACGTGGAGCAGGGGCAACGACGGCGGAACCGTCCTCCCCGCGTGGAGTGGGGGCAACGACGGACGGTCATGAGAGTCTTTCTTCAAAGACTCTGACCGGAGCAAAGACTCTTGAGGATGCGAGCTGCGAAAGCTCGTCCGCCAGATGGTTGTCATGTCGAGGGATATGGATATATCCCAGTCCTTCGAAGTGGCGCTCCATTTTCCTAACCTCCGCCAAGTAGGCGGCCATGGTAGGATCATAGCATTGAAATTCCTTCCACGCTTGGTTGATGACCAGCATGGAGTCGCCTTTAAGTTGGAGGCACTGGATGCCCAACGTCGAGGCGACACACAACCCTGCCAGCAGACCCTCATATTCAGCAATGTTGTTGGTAGCCTTGAAGTCGAGGGTGACCACGTACTGGAGGATGTCACCGGTCGAAGAGACCAGGACCACCCCAGCCCCCGCGCCTTCAAGTCTGAAGGAACCGTCGAAGAACAAGGTCCAGGGGGAAGGCGCGGGTGCTTCTTCAGCTTCAAGAGCGGCGGGAGTCCACTCGGCAACAAACTCGCCAACGTCTGGCTCTTGATGGCGGTGCGGGGCACAAATTTAAGACAGAATTCCCCCAGCTCCACCGACCACTTGGCGATACGGCCCTCTGCTTCCCGATTATGGAGGATCTCTCGCAGGGGGTAGGCAGTGACCATTGTGACTTCTCGCCCTTGAAAGTAGTGCCGTAGCTTCCTAGACACCACCAGGACGGCGTACAGCATCTTCTGTGCTTGCGGGTACCTAGTCTCCGCTTCGTGTAGTACCTTGCTGATGTAGTAGACTAGCTTCTAAATGCCTTCTCTCTCGCCACCGATCTTTGCGCTCACCTTGCCGGGGGTAGCGGCGATATACAAACAATGGTTCACCGGTGAGGGTGACCAAAGACAGTGGGGAGGAGAAATCTTCTTCAAGTCTTCAAATGCTTGTTGAGCCTCCTCGATCCACTCGAAGTGGTTCGTTTTCTTCAGCGATTTGAAAAGAGGCGGGCTTCTCTCTCCGGTCGAGCGATAAACCGCTGAGGGAAATAGCGACCGATCGGGCATTGCACTGCTTGAGTCGGACCCGCGGCTTCATGTGTTCGATGGCGCAATCTTATCAGATTGACCTCAATGCCCTTTGGACATGAGGAACCCCATGACTTTCGGAGGTACGCCGAACACGCACTTCTCGAGTTGAGCTTTAAGCAATTCTTAGGAGGTTGACAAAGGTTTCCTCCGGTCTTCAATCGTTCTTCGCTCTTTTTCACTTTCACGACCGGTCGTCGACGTACACCTCAAGGTTGCGCCCTATACGTGGACGGAAAGTGATATGCATGGCGCGCTGGTAAGTAGAACCAGCATTTTTTTTAACCAAAAAGCCATTCTGACATAACAATAAACACCCATGGGTGTTACAAAAGCGGGTTTGTCTTCTTCTGCCGCCATGCTAATCTGATGGTACCCAGAGTACGCATCCAGAAAGCACAGCAACTCACATCCCGCCGTGGAATCGACGATGAGATTGATGCGCGGCAAGGGGTAAGGGTCCTTCGGGCAGGCCTTGTTGAGGTCGGTGAAATCAACACACATTCGCCACTTCCCGTTGGACTTCTTGACGAGCACAGGGTTAGCAAGCCACTCAGGATGAGAGACCTCACGAATGATCCATGCGCGCAGCAGCTTCTCTACCTCCTCCCGAATGGCGTCTTGATGCTCCGGTGCCTGGCACTGGACCTTTTGGCGGACCGGGTGCACCTTGGGGAGCGTAGCCAGTCGGTGCTCGATCACCTCCCTAGGGACCCAGTCATATCAATCGGTTGCCAGGCAAACACGTCGGAATTAGACCGGAGGAAGGTGACGAGCGCGTCTTCCTATTTGCGCTGAGGCTGGCGCCAATGAAGACAAACTTCCCGGGCCTGCCCGCACTCAAGGAGACCACCTTTACCTCGCCGGGCGAGCCGCGGGTCTACGCCTGAGGGCTTCCCGGGAAGGCGGCATCAGCCGGCTTCCCATAGGTGGCACCGGCCAGGTCTAGTGCGTGCTTGTGGCCACGGCGGTCGTCCCGTCGCTCGCGGTGGTCACCCCGTCGGTCACGGCGGTTGCGCTTCCACGACCGGGCGTCTTCACGCTCGCGCTCGGCGGCCAGGACCCGCCTGGTCTT
This sequence comes from Guadua angustifolia, assembly GCA_036346375.1. Classification (NCBI taxonomy): domain Eukaryota; kingdom Viridiplantae; phylum Streptophyta; class Magnoliopsida; order Poales; family Poaceae; genus Guadua; species Guadua angustifolia. Next base: position 49,660,725 of record CM070507.1, on the reverse strand, counting down.
GGTCACCTCGCGCTTCCGCGCCTTCTTGCTTGCATGGCCGGGTCCCCTTGAAGTCCTGGCTTCGTCCTCGCCGCGTCCTCGTGCGACGCCAGATGCTGGCCCCCGAGCCTCCTTCACCCACGCGCACTTGTGCGCCAGGGAGAAGAGCTCGGAGGTGGTGGCGATGCCGCGGGTCGCCATCTTTTCCCGCATCTTGCGGTCGCGAACGCCTCTTCGAAAGGCGATGACGACCTACTGCTCAGAAATTCGAGGAATCGTGTTGCGACAGTGGCAGAATCGTCGAATGAAGTCGCGCAACGACTCCCCTCTTTCCTGCTCGAGGGCATGGAGATCATCCTCCATGCCCGGCTGTGCGAAGGAACCTTGGAAGTTGGCGACAAAAAGGTCGCACAACTCCTCCCACGAGTGCACTGATCCTCGCAGGAGATTCAACAGCCAGGATCGGACGAACCCCGTCAAGGCCGTTGGGAAGTAGTTGGCCATGGCCTTTCCAGACCCGCCAGCGGCACGCATCACGGTGGTGTAGATCTGCAGGAACTCCTCTGGGTTGGTGGTGCCTTCGTGCTTCTCGATGGAGGCCGGGCGAAACCTTTCAGGCCACACCACACGGCGCAGCCATCGGGAAAAAGCCTGGCATCCGACACCATAGGGGGGATCCTACCGTCCACCCCGACCCCAGCCCAGAAACCGCGCCGAGGAGGGCGGACCATGACTCCCCAAAGAGTCGGAGAGAGAACCTCCTCCTCGCTCTGAAGGTGAGAGTCCTGGGAGGAACTCTCACCCCCAGGGGCCATCCGTCCGTCGCGAGCGCGGCAACGGTGCAGGTGATCACGCAAATCACCACCGCACCACCAGCGCCAGAGCTCCAGATGGGCCCTCAGGTCCCCACGGCTCCTCGCGGAGCCGGGACCTTCTTCTCGCATGCCCTTTCCATTACTCTGGCCCGCCTGGCCAGAGCGCTTCCCAGCAGGGCGGCTGGAAGCTTGAGTGCGCTCAATGGGCACCCTTGGTTGAGTGGTACCGGCAGTCCCAGACCGGTCGGGCATCCCTACGTGGAGCTCAGCCGTATCCACAAGGCCAGCAATATCTCACAGCCACGGCGTGGCCGGGGTGTCTCCTGCAAGTTCCACCGGAGGGTGGTCCAGGAGGAGACGGACCTCATGCAGGTTCTATGCTAGAGTGGCGGCCTCCATGGCCAGCCGACGCCGAATTGAAAGCTTCGGCCCCGCTGGTAGGCGCCACCGCCCTCTGCGAGGCGGCGTGGCGATCCTTGTCCGGCGAGAGTGCCGGGACGTGTTTTGGGCGCTGCTAGCCTTCGCCACATCTTGTCACTGCGAGTGTGAACCCGCCATCACCGGATGCGAGGTCCTTTCGGACGAGAGACCATAATCCACCGGAGAGATGGCTGGGTGAGCCAACCACTAGCCCCCTACTTGGCGCGCCCCTGTTGGCGTATTTCACCTGACAAGATTCTGCTAACGGAGTGACTACTCCCTGGACGGAAAATATGGTTCGGTAGAGGGCATCTTCGTGGCTGGAAACCCTAATGTCTCTCGACGATGGATCTCGGGAATCAGCAAACTGATGGACACAACGGTTTACCCAGGTTCAGGCCCCCGGTGTGGGTAATAGCCCTACGTCCTGCTGGTTCTTTGTTGAGAAATGGGGAAGTGTTTACAAGGGTTCTCTTCTATGTCTGCTTCTCTATGCTCTCTACTCTAGCCGACCGGCCCCCTTCTTCATGCACCGAGGCGCCCTTATATAGACGAGACAACCTGGGCAGGGGGACGGTGACGCTATGCTTATCTACAACACATTAATTGCACTCATCATTCCAACCTTCACGTCGACCCACGACTCATTTATTACACACGCCTCCGTGGCCCTGTCCTTCGAACCTCATTTAATGTCGGTGAGTGGCCTCGCCCGGTCCGTCCGGGACATGACGCTCCCGCGACGGGTTTGGTAATAGGCATCAGAGGGATGAGCCGTCGTCGTGTCGGTAGCAGAGTCCTTCATAATTAAAGACCCTGACACAAGGTGCCAGGGGAGGAAAACTTCGAGGCGAAGCCTCCCTCTCATTCTTCTGGTTACCTCCGTGGCCTGACAAGGGGGGCCCGAACACTCGCCCTTGCCGAGCCGCCACGCGCTCGCCGCACGGCGGCGTGGAGTGATCGCCATCTTTGCTCGCCCGAGGCCACGTGGGCTCTCCGCCCGTGAGCGGCGTCTTGGGGCGCCACACGGGCCACTCGCCCGGCGAAAGGCGTGATCGCTGTCGTTGCTCGCCGAGGCCACGTGGGCTCTCCGCCCGGCGGCGGTGTGCTCGCCCGTTGCCCGCAAGGGCGCCACGCTGAACGCTTCGCCCGTGGCGGCGTGATCGCCAGCTGCTCACGAGGGCCACATGGGCCCTCCGCCCGTGAGCGGGCGTGCTTTCGCCCGCCAGGGCATAAGCGGGCGAGCCACTTCTTGGGCCTATTACTCCCACGGCAGAGAGGGTACCCCGGTGCAAGGTACACCGACATACACTTACTCATTATAGCACGTGACTAAAGTTTGCAAATATGTTTTGCAAAATTATTGAAGTCCATGCATTAATTATTTATAGACTCTTCCTAGCTCTGTAGTCATGATCTTGATTAAGTCTATGTTAATGATTTTGAGAAATTAGATTTTAGCATTGTGCAACTACATTAGAGTTTTAGTGCTTCATGGAAATATCTATGATGTCTTAGATCTTGAAAATAGATGAAAGTTGTAGTCCTCTAGATAAGCCTTCTATAGAGTTAAAGATCACCTAAATTGGACTTTAGAGTAAAAACTTATTGTCCTTTTTAGACTATGCTGCAAGTTTATCTAAATTTGGTGATTACAAATGTCTGAATTTGATCTAGGACATTCTGTGCTTTGGAGACGATTTTGATTATAAGATTCAAAATGTCCAAATTATTGAATTTAGAATGTCCTAATTTGCCTTCTACAACGGCTAGATTAAACATGGATTTGTGACCATTGAGAACTCTAATTTTGCCAATTAGAAATGTCTAAATCGGGTAACTATGAATGTCCGAATTAGAGAATTTGGAATGTCCAAATTTGCATTTATAGAAGATTTTTTCTTAATGGCTAGTTTTTTAGGGCTATAAAAGAGGTCAAATATGGAGGTTTTGATGAGCCCACACTCATTGAAGGTATACATTTGAGAGCAAAGCTTTGAGAGCTTATAGAGCAATCCTTAAGAGATTTGAGAGACATTTGAGCTAGAATTTCTTGTATGTGAAATCTCTTGGCGTACTATTTCAGTCTATTGAGCTAGTGCAAAGTGAACGCCTCTCTACTCAATTGTGTATATGTTGCACCTTGTGAGTAAGGAGAGAAGAGCTCTAGGTGCATGTGTTGCATCTAAAGGTGGATTGAGTATTCACTTATGCATGTGTTACAATTAGTGTGGATTAAACAAGAGGATTGGTTTATTACAATATGGAAGCATCATGATCTAGTGATCTTCTCAAGAAGCTTGTGAGAAGACCTAATGTGTTGTGAAGATTGGAGCTTATCTACCTCGACGAGTAAGAGCTACTACTAGTAGATTTGAGCTATTTGGTGTAATTCATGGAGCTGGTCCAATTCATTTAAGCTTAACTCAATGTGGACTAGGGAGACCGACAAGTCTCTGAATATTAGGGTAAAAAAATCGTTTATCATTATGATTTGCTCTCTTGTGCTTCACTTTCTTGCAATTCACATTCTTAGAATTAAATTTTCTTCTCATCATCCTAGGATTGTAAACTTTGACTTAGACATAGGTTGTTAGTGAGAGACCATGTGGTAGTCTACTTATGTTTGTGATGAGTAATTGACTGTGTTTGAGCTTGTAGTGCTCAAGTTTGAGTTTAAAATAAGTTTGCTTTTGTTTTGAGCAATTTGAGTTGAGTGGTCATGCACTAGAGTGGTTGTGGCTGTGAGTAAGTGGTCGTGGCCTTGACTAGTCGTAGCCTTAAGGGCCCGTTTGTTTCCGCTTTGGATTCTCTAAAAGCTTATTGTAGATTATGGTTGTAGAGAAGTTGATTCTCCAAAAGCTGGAATCCAAAAACACATATGAAGTGGATTATGGATTCTAGCGTATATGGATGGGCTGGATTGTGAGAATCGATTCCTAAAATCAGGCTGTTTGTTTTATATTATGCTTTTGGAGCCAAAATCCAGAATCAAAAGCAAAAATAAACAGGCCCTAAGTGGTTAGGGCACTCTTCAGCGGTGATGGCCTTAGTTGGTTATGGCCTTAAATGTTCGGAGCACCCTTAAGTGGTCATGGTTTGAAGAATGGTTGTGATCCAAGGTGGGATTCTTAGACATTTGACCAGTCAACGATCTTTGTCAGATAAATGTTGCATGATGGTGTGTGTATCATGTGATGATTTAATTGTATATGTTGTTGGATATTGCTATGTGATATATTTTCTTGTTGGTGATAGTTGTAGGACTTTGGAGCTGGGTCATGGTGAGGCGGCAGTGACAGGGACTAGGCTAGGAAAGCTGAGGTTCAGACGGTCAAGGTGACACCGGAAGATGATTGAGGACAGGGTGTTGCTACAAGCTGGGATAATAAGTGGATAGAGGAGATGTTAACTTAAATCCTACTCAAGTGAAGGAGGATCGTTGGATCAAGGGTTCGCAGGTGTAGTAACGGTTAAGTTAGTTGAGTTTTAAAAAGCGTGCAAGTGTGTGTGTCAAAATCTATTATGTTGTGGAGTTTCGGGTTTGCTCATGTATGAGTGATGGATTTAATCCCAATTATTGATGAGGCTCCTTATGGTCTAAGGAAATCAGATTACTCCAAGTAAACTATAAATAGAGGGGTAGAGGGATTTCTCTCCCCAAGGGTTTTATGGTTTATGAGAAGGATTTTGGTTTCCTTGTACTATTTTGAGCTTTGCCCACCTAGTTATGTGGCTTCGTTACTATTCCTCTCATGAAGAAATAGAAATCATTTTCGTGATCAGGTTCTTGCTCATTTGGTTGCCCTTCCTTTTTGAGTTATGATTTCTCTTTGATTTCTTTCTCTCTTGTTCGTGCATTGTCGAAGATGAATGATGGATGAATGAATCTTCTACAGATCATATCCCAATCATCTAGGCGAGCTATAACTCTCTCTTCTAAGTTTCTGCAAAAAACCGATATTTTTGCTTGAAAAGAGAAAGATTTTTGGCAAATCATGTTCTTGCTAGTTTGAGGGTTGTTTTCTTGTTGTCCTTACTTGTTGTGACATGTGGGAGACCATCTAGAGTTATCTTGATCATCAAATCCCCACAAGCAAGCTCAGGGTGAAGCTTTTAGTTTTTGCTCGATTTTGGTGCTACCATTTTTAGACTAGAAAAATTTTGGAACTTTAACGTCAATCCTTGTAATTGAAGGTTGAGTAGGTTTCTGACATCCAAAGGAATGTGCATACAAAGTTTCACGAGTTTTGGATCGCCAAACAAAAGATACATAATTCTATGATTAGAACTCGAGCTTTTTTATTATTTACCCTGATCTCATTGTTCACCCGACCTGGTTTTACTATTCATCTGACCAGTATTACTGTTCCTTTGAATAGTTGTTGCTGTTCATCTAACCTGTTCCTGCCATGCTTTTTTAGTTAGAAAAGTGGTCTGAATTTTCTTAGAAAATTTTTATTTAACTCCTATTCACTCCTTTCTATCGCTATTTTAGCTCTTATAGTAAATGCATTTTGTTGAGACTAATTGATTTAGATTTCAATTGTACAAAGATTCAAGTTTCTTCTTATAAAACCAGTTTTAGCCAAGGATAATTTTAAAACTGCCAATCCACCACCAGTCAGCCTCCTCGACCGTACACTCTCCCTCTCTTCTTCTGCCTCGTCTTCCTTTCTCTCTTCACCATGGAAGTCATCAACCCCAAGCTCTGCAAACATGCGCATGGAGATCCTGATGGGGACGGGGATCCCGATCTTTCGGTGAGATGATGATACGTCGATTTGGGGGTGTGATGGCACCGAATCTAGGGCTTCCAACCAGCAGGTCAGGAGCTTTGCAATCACAATGTCCTTGGTTGGGATGTCCTCATCAGATCCCCACTTGAGTTGCTTTCGCGGGGCTTCTAGGCACCATTGGCTTTGCATCTCATGCCAGTGCCACCGTTCATCTTCGGTCTCCCTAGACGTCGAGCTCACCAACTGCAGTCTCTTGGCCTTCGCCAGACTCCTCCCCCTTCCAGCCGGTGCCGCCGTATCCCCACCTCCAGCCGGCCTCCTCCCCTCCTCCTGCTAGCAACTCTGCATTCCCACCTTCCACCAGCATCCTCCTGTCCTCGCTCGCGACACCACTGCATCTTGGCTCTGGTGAGGCGGATCCAGCCAAATTTGGTTGGATCTAGAGATAGCGCAGCGTAAAAATAAAAAGGGAGGGGAAGGAAGAGGAGAGATGGTGGATGGTTATGTTCTGAGGGGGAGCTGAAGGGTGGCGGTGAAGGATGGGAAGGGTAATAGCGTGCTTGGTAGACTAAAGAGAGGCAGAAGACATGCGAAGAAGAGAAGAAGAGGCATCGGCGAGGAGTCCGCTGAGAGAAGAGAGGGAAGAGAAGAGGAGGGAGAAGGAGAGCAGCGACATATAGAGCTCAGCCAATCTGCCCTCTAGTCAGTCTGGATCAGTAAGAGAGAGGGTGTGGTCGCCATGGTGAGCTCAAGGAGGAAGAAGAAAGGCAATGTTCTAACATGTGGGACCAGGGTTAATTTGGGCATATTGAGAAAAAGGAAACAAAGTAGAAACTCGATGGCATAGAAAGAATTGAACTTTTTTTCAGTGGCATATTAGGAATCGGATTAATTTTCAGTGGCACATAGGGAATTTTCTCTTTTATTAACAAATAGACCTAAGTTGTCTGGCTAAAACTGAAGTTCACATTGAAGTTACATTCAAGCTTGAGTACCAAAATGAAATTTCAGAGAATGAGTTTGTTTCTTTGTACTTTGAACACCTTGTGTAAAAGTTGATGCACCCAACACTCCAGCAGCGAGCATGACATTTCTACCCTTTTTTGTTGGGACTAACTAGCAACTACCAAGGACACACAGCATATCACAAAAGGGGGAAATACCACACATAATGCCCGCAAACTCACAAAAGTTTCCTCTAGAATTTATTTTTCCTGTCGCTAGTCGTATACTTGTATGCCTAAACTTGTGCTTCGTAATTTAATTGGCTTTTCCAGTAAGATATGGAATCATCATCCATCTGTTGCCTGAGTGCTAGAAGAGCGACTTGCGTACTCCTGAACCATTGCCCCAAAAACTGACGGCCTTCCCAGCAACTTGGATGGTGCATCAAACTCTTTCACCAACCCTGAAAGGATTAAACACATACAAAGGTCGAACAGAAGAGCAAAATCTAAATACTAGGAAAAAAAATTCAATTCCTTGCAAGATAGCAGTTCCAGTGTTCACTGCCAATGCATTTTTTTTTCTTCTTGGAAAGGCACTCTGGATAAAACTACAGATAATCCGTGTATAGCATACCTGCATCCAACACCAGAACTCTATCGCTGTCCATGACAGTCGGTATTCGATGCGCAATGCTGATGACGGTACATCCGGAGAATTCCTCTCGCATAATCCTCTGGATAGTTGCATCCGTCATGGTGGGATTAGCTCCGCATTGTTTGTCTAAAGTGAGTTGAAGACTAAACTACGAACTACTTTGGTGGAGGCTATTGTGATTTCATCGTAAATTGACCATTTTGGCATAGATTCCAGTGAAACACATCATCATTCTGCGTTAAATTAATATTAGCGATACATGAAAGTAATTCATTCCACGCTACTAACTTTGGTCCAATCAGTGTCCTTCTCCATAAAATGTCTGGTGGAGATGATATTAAGACCTTAGCAATAGTTGCAAACTTTCTTCTAACAATGTTATATAATCTCGGATATTGATCTTTAAGTGGACAATTTTCAAGCCAAATATCCTCCCAGAACCTCACCTGCGATCCATTGTTGATTTTGAAGGTGCCAAAGCAAAAAAAATCTTGCTTTACCTTCATCAAGCTGGATCAGAAATGAGAATCTCCAGGTCTCCACTCAGCTTGAACAAGCGGCTTTGAACCTAAATATTTGTTCCTAAGAAACTGTTGCCAGGTACCTTCTGATGATAAGAGTTTAAACAGCCATTTGCTTAGAAGTGCGATATTCTTAATATTCAAATCATGGATCCCAAGGCCTCCTTGGTCTTTTGGTTGACAAAGGATGTTCCACCTAGCAAGGCGATATTTTCTCTTGTTGTCGTCCCATTGCCAATAGAACCGAGAACGGTAATAATCTAGCTTCTTAAGAACTCCTTTAGGATTTGCAAAAAAGGACATCACATACATTGGCAAACTACTCAACACTGAATTAATTAATGTCAGTCTACCTCCCACTGAAAGATGTTTTCCTTTTCAACTACTAAGTCTCTTTTCAAAATGTTCTTATATCATTCTCCAATCTGAGTTTTGTAATTTTCTATAGTAAATAGGAATGCCTAAATACTTCAGAGGGAGATTCCCGTGCGTACAACCAAACAGTTCTATGTATTGTTCTAAGAAATTTTGAGCATCACCAAAGCAGAATAACTCACTTTTATGGAAATTTATCCTGAGACCTGAGATTTGCTCAAATACACAAAGCAAGAGCTGTTACGCGCTTTCTCCAGATCATTTTCCATAAAAAGAACTGTATCATCTGTATATTGTAGGATAGACAGGCCATCATCAAGCAAGTGAGGTACCACCCCCCTTGCCCCTGATCCTTAGCCCTTGTAATTAGAATTGACAACATATCCGCAACAATATTAAACAATAAGGGCGACAAAGGATCCCCTGACGGAGTCCCTCCTTTGTTTGGAAGTATTTTTCAATCTCCCCATTAACATTTACCGCCACACTGCCTCCCGAGATGAAAGACTGAACCCAAGAAATCCACTTAGGTGAGAATCCCTTCATTCGTAAGGCTTGGAATAGGAACGGCCATTTAACTTTATCATAGGCCTTCTCGAAATCAATCTTAAAAATAACTCCACTCAGTTTTTTCCTATGCAACTCATGCAAAGTTTCATGCAGTATGACGACTCCCTCAAAAATATTTCGTCAACGCATGAAAGCTGATTGAGTTGGGCTAACAATTTTATCCGCAACCAAGTTTAGCCTATTCGTGGCTACTTTCGTGAAAATTTTGAAACTCACATTGAGAAAGCATATTGGCCTATATTGCTGTATTATATTAGCCTCTTGAACTTTTGGTAGGAGGGTTATTACACTAAAATTCAGACTGAAAAGTGGTAAATCCCCAGCATATAACTCTTGAAACATTGAGAATAAATCCCCTTTGATAACCTCCTAGAATCTTTGATAAAATTCAGCCGGAAAGCCATCAGGGTCAGAAGCCTTGTTATGTTCCATTTGATAAATAGCATCTTTAACTTCGCCCTCAGTAAACTGAATTGATGTTCACATTGAAGTTACGTTCAAGTTTGAGTACCAAAATGAAATTTCAGAGAATGAGTTTGTTTCATTGAACTTTGAACACCTCGTGTAAAAGTTGATATACCTAACACTCCAGCAGCGAGCATGACATTTCTACCCTTTTTTGTTGGGACTAACTAGCAACTACCAAGGACACACAGCATATCATAAAAGGGGGAAATACCAGACATAATGCCCGCAAACTCACAAAAGTTTCCTCTAGAATTTATTTTTCCTATCGCTAGTCGTATACTTGTATGCCTAAACTTGTGCTTCGCAATTTAATTGGCTTTTCCAGGAAGATATGGAATCATCATCCATCGGTTGCCTGCGTGCTAGAAGAGCGACTTGCGTACTCCTGAACCATTGCCCCGAAAACTGACGGCCTTCCCAGCAACTTGGATGGTGCATCAAACTCTTTCACCAACCCTGAAAGAATTAAACACATACAAAGATCGAACAGAAGAGCAAAATCTCAATATTAGGAAAAAAATTAAATTCCTTGCAAGATAGCAGTTCCAGTGTTCACTGCCAATGCATTTTTTTTCTTCTTGGAAAAGCACTCTGGATAAAACTACAGATAATCCGTGTATAGCATACCTGCATCCAACACCAGAACTCTATCGCTGTCCATGACAGTCGGAATTCGATGCGCAATGCTGATGACGGTACATCCGGAGAATTCCTCTCGCATAATCCTCTGGATAGCTGCATCCGTTTGAGAATCAACGGAAGCGGTTGCCTCGTCCATGAACAAGATCCGGCTGCGTTTGAGTATGACACGGCCGAAGCAGAGAAGCTGCTTCTGTCCTACGCTCCAGTTCTCCCCCATGTCGGCGACTGCAAAGAACAAGAAACAAGCAGACAGTACTCATCTGTTGTTCTTACTAAAGAAAACAAAAGAAATGACTAGATTGCACTGAAAATCCTCAAACTTGTGCAGTTATATCCAACCCATGAAGTTGAATTTTTAAACCAACAAGTTTCTCATTATGTGGTTTAAAACAAAAAATCGCTTTTTGGTAAAATAGCAAACCTAGTGCATCAAGCTTATCAGGTTTTGCAGCTACTATATCTTTTAGCTGGCACCGCTCAAGGGCCTGCACAGGAACAAATATATGCTCAATAGAAACAAGAATTACTGATGCATCCCACAGAAAGTAGTTTATGCATTGAAGCACACAGCAGCTGTAATCTAACTTGTACCTGCCATATCTCGGCCTCAGAATACCGCCCAGTTGGGTCAATGTTGCTTCTTATGGTTCCTTCAAAGAGCACAGGCTCTTGAGGAATCACACCAAAGCGTGACCTCAGATCATGAAGGCCCAAAACGCAAATGTCTACTCCATCGATGATGATCTGGCCTTCTACAGGCTCCACAAGCCTGAACAAAGCCTGGACTAAAGTTGACTTGCCACTGCCAGTCCTTCCCACAACTCCGATCTTTTCTCCACTGCTAATGCTTATCGTAATTCCTTTCAATATTAGAGGTGTATTTGATCGATACCTAACCTGAAAAGAACAGTATTGATATGGCTCACTACTCTTCATCACCTAGAGTACCAAACAGATATATATATATTTTTTTTAAAAAAAAACTAACTAAAGGAAAATTCAACAAAGGAAAAGAAGAATTGTTGACCTTTAGATCTTTGATGTCAATATCTCCTTGGCTGGGCCAATTTGGTGAGGGAAGACAATCTGTCACTTCCCATGCTGCCTCAGAAGGAAGAGTACTGTACTGATTCACCCTCTCCACAGCGACCATATCATTTTCTAGCATACAGCTTATGGAAATTGTATAATACACCAAGGAATTGAGAGAAAGACCATATGAAAGAGACATGCCGACAAATTCTACATTGGAAACAATAAAAGTCAATGACATAATGTTTTTCAAGATCATAAAGAAATAAATAGAGAACACATAGTAATAGATCTTTTAATAGAGGATCTAAACCTTTTTTAGTATTTAGCTTCAACCACACAATAAAGCAAATGCAATTTTGTGGAATCTTAAAACTTGATATGCTTTCAATCATAGTTACCAGAAACATAGTTCATCTGAGTTGTGGTACAGGATTTGGGTTCATTGTTTGCTAATTTTTCTTCCAATTTCCACTGCGAACACGAACCCGTACCCTAAACCGGTTCAGGTTTGATGAATCCGGTTCGCGATTCTCGAGGGTTTATAGCAAATCCGGTAACTATGCTTTCAACTATACCAAATGACCGATTTGTGGTTGGTCATTGATGCTATCAAGATTAAACTAGCCATAAAGTATTGCATTTAAAATTTCGATATTCGTATACTCAGAACAACTAGCCATGCTATCCCATTCTAACCCGTGATAAAATTCCATACGTTTAGCAATTCATTAATTTCTAATGTATTCTTCCTAAAATACTTGATGGAAATTTAATATACTTTCTAAAATAACTTGGGATTCAAGAGAACAAGTCAATTTATACCTAAAATAAAAATACATAAAACATGGGGACCATCAATTCTACTCCTATTACATTCACTTTTATAAATACTCAGTTAATGAAACTTTTAATATACCTTTCTTGATGAAATTGCTAGGCAAGCTGATCATGAGAAAAGCAGTTATAGACAACACAAGTGTGCCAATTAGCTCCAGGCGAAATCCAAACCACTCATTAGCCCCGTAATTATGGAAAGACATGCGCAGATTAGAATTGATTCTGTCCAAGTTTATTTGGTAAAACTCATCCTCCTTCCTGAAGCACCTTACAGTTGGAGCGCCCAAAAAGGTTTCCGTGAAGTGATCAATAACTGGTGCCCTTGTTACTCCTTGAAGACGAGTTAGCTCTCGAGACGTGGCAATATAACGATTCTGAAAAAAGTGAAAAAAAATGAATGAAACCCAATTTATTATTATTCAGTTAGGGGTGTTATATTAATTTTAAGCAGTGTGAACAATGATTTCAGCCCTCTGAGATGTACTGTAGTACCCGGTACCAGATGTTCAAGAGCAGTAGGGGAAGTACTGCTATGACTGACGGCCATGCAACTTGACAAGTAACAGCAATGCTGCTAACTACTGAAATGCACATTGAAATGGCAAAACCAATATAGAATACAAGGGAAGTGTCGATTTTCATCTGGTCCGATGATGCCTGAAAAGTTTACAGAAGATTAATAATACTTCCCCAAATGATTGTGTATTGTGTACATGCTGTGAAGCAAATTAAATTTATGGCTACGCAAGACATACCCGGCTAAGGATCCTTCCTGAAGGAGTGGTGTCAAAAAATGACATTGGAGCTCGTAGGATGCTGTCAAACATGTTGTTGAAAAAGACCTGGCATGATTTAAGCCCCAAGAATGCCACGGAAAGAGTGGTGATCACTTCAAATAGAATGGAAGCAGCAACTATCGAAACATAAACACCAAGAAACATGGAAGTGTCAAATATGGTGCCTTCTGATGTTTCATATGACAACCAGTAGCTACTAGCCATACTGGAGCCCTCTGACAGCAGTGATAAAGTTAAAATGACCAGAACTCCCCACCAACTCCAAGTCTCTGTGATGTATTTCTTGTACACACTCCAACTTACTCGGCCACTCTCCTTTTCCTCTTCCTGGATCAGCTTAGAAGAACCCTCTTCTTTGCTTGGTGCAACGGCCGTCGTACCACCGTTTTCGTTACCAGATTTGGAGTGGACAGAGGGGGTGTTTGTTAATCCAGTGGTGGCCTGAGGACTCCCAGCGTTCTGAACATGGCAGTCTTGCTCACCTGGCGCCTCCATGGAACTGTGATGAGCAGCAACAAGAGCTGAAAAATCTGAGCAGGATGCCAGTAGCTCGCCATAGTTCCCAGACTGGATGACTACCCCATCTTTCATTACCTGCATGTTTGCACACAAGATAATATTGGTTAATTTCCGTTTACTTTCAGTAACATCAACATGATATCTTTCGAAGAATATCATAAATATTGCATATCCTGATCGCTAAAGTAAAATGAAATAAGTAGACTCAAAGATACACACCAATTCTTTGGGGACCAAAGGTGTTTTCCTTAATTCTTGAACAAAAATAAGCATTTATACTGTGCAAAATGATTAATTTTTTTTAGAGAGAGCACTATGATTAAGTTATTAACAAAATATAGTAGTCTACTTTTCTGAAGTATGAATGTACTAGTACTCTATTTCCTCGAAATGCAATACAGACGGTTAGAACATGAAACTTACTAATACAGTATCCACATTTTGCAAGAAATCCATTTGGTGGGTCACAAGCAAAACGGTCTTATTCTTGAGTATGCCCTTCAGACAATCCTGCAGAAAAAGGGTAACTGTTAGAATACTTATTAAGAAATGGGCTATAATACTAGTAATAATTCTGTACTTCTCAGAAAGAACTTCTTTTCTACCTTGGTAATAACAAGAAAACTATTTCAAACAAATAGCATTGGGAAAAATCAAGTACAGTTTGTTATAAATGAATTCCATGACTCTGCACAACTTGGACATTCTTCCTGAAATGCACAGTTTGTTATGCAAGGTTCCTTTTAGTTAGCCAAAATGGTAGAAGAGCCAAGAAAGAAAGGAAAATACAACACGAAGAAAAATAATATTTATTAAAATTAAATAGAAGAAAAGAGTAGGAGCAGCGCTTCAATGCTTTCCCACTTAATACAAATTGCACAAATCTTGAAATAAGCAAAGGGGTAACTAATCAGCATCTACCTTTCATTCATGCTTTAATATTTGTGTAACTGTTAAAAAGAAAAGCATGGAAGCACTCCTCAGAGAGTAATGGGAAGAGCAATATAACTGTTTCCTGTTTGTTGCTTTTAAGAAGCCAACATAAGAAGGAACAAATAAATATTGGTAAACTAAATAAAATCTAACATATATGATTATGAAACCATTTCAATTCCTATATTGTTTAAAATCTTCTATTTTGGTACAAAAAATAGAAAAATGCTAGTGTATCGTACAGAAATCATGTCTTTTGTAACTTTGACAAAGTATTTGTGTCAGACATCCCGTTGTGAAATTTCTTCATTAAAAGACAGAGATACAAGTCACTAGGTGAGGGGTTTCAATCATTGAATCCATATTTTTGCAATTTCATCCCTCAAATGTTTATTTTTAATGCAAAAGCACCCCCAAAAGCTGAAGCTGCTGAGGAGGAGCTTTTCAGCTGTGGCTTGACTTGACTACCTCCTACCTCAGTCATTCTGCCTTCTCGACCTCCGCCACCCCACCTCACCACCTCCACGTCACCTCCCTACTCGGGCCACAGCTTCGCTATGTTGTTACCTCCCGCTCGGTGGGCCCCAAAAGCTACAAATGAATAGCAGTTAGTTTGCAAACAACATAACAAGAAAAGCCACGACCGCTTGACTCACAATTTGCTTCTGACCAAACAAACCAAAAGCTTTTTTTATTCAAATTGCAGCTCCCCAAACAGGGCCATAATTTGCAACCCATGGATTGAAGGGGTAAACCCCTGCTCAACAGCGAAATGAAGTAAAGACATACAAGTTAGACGTGACAGAAGGACAGACAGAGCGCGACGCCTACCGGGTGCCGCGACCCCAGCGCCGGCCAGTTAGACGTGAACAAAGCGTACGACGCTTCGACGCGGTTGCCCGGCGACACAGGTGGAACGTCGTCGGCGGTGAGAGAGTCATTGGCATACCCCTTAAAGATCAACGGGTTGATCTAGCTGAACGTTGCGAGCGAGAGAAACGATGCGGCGGCGTACGACGTGGCGGACGCCTCGGCGCTGGTGTTTTCTGGTTCACATTCATGGGCTTCGGCGTTATGGCCAGTGAAGCCAGTGATGGCTAGGTACGCCAGAGGCATGGAGATGAGTAGGCCGGCAAAGGCGAGAGGATCATCTGGGAAGAGGAGCGAACCGTCGGCGCAGCGGACCACCGCCGAAGCGAAGAAGAGCGCGGCGCCGAGGACGGTCACAATCCAGAAGACACGGAGGTGCAAAGGCTGGGTGGCGGCGGCGGCCCCTTTCTCTGAGGCAACTAACCACGCGGCCATGACGTGCGCGACGAAGTGGGCGGCGAGGAAGGTGGATTCCACAGCGCGTCATGGCGTGCTCGGTAGGAGGAAGAACGCGAGCGCGAGGAGGACGACGGACGCCGCGGCGAAGACGGCGGACGCCCCAAGCGCGACCGCGTAGTGGCCAGTGGTCCAGAACGGCGGTGGCTTCGGCAGCAACGCCTCGTGCTCGGGGGAAACCCCCATGTCGCCCCTGCGAAAGCGGCGGACAACGAGGACGAGCGAAACGATGAAGAAGACGAAGTCGACAACGCCGATGAGCACGCGCTGCGAATATGATGAAAAAAAGAGGAACGCGAGCTGGTCGGCAAAGGAGCCGGACGGTGGCGGCCAGCACGCCGTGGTGGCCAGCCACCACGGGAGCGCCATCTCGCGTTTGCAAGCACTGGGATTGCGCACCACTCGATTTGGTTCACTTTCCTCAATCACTTCTTAGTTCTTACACCGTTTTAAAACATAATTTTTGACGTGTTTGATTCGAGGAATGAGTCAACGGGCTTTTAACCACCTTTCAGGTAAGTACCGCACAAATTATAAAAGTTTAAAAAGGTGAAAGTAGCATAGATAAAAAAAAGTTTAAAGAGTATTTAATGATACCTCATGGTTCTTTTAATAATAGTAAAAAACTACAATGAGTCCATATCAAAAATTTATGAAGATGAACTAAGGGCAATCTCAATGGAATGACTAGGATAGTTTTCATAGCATTAATTAGGTTGCCATGTAAGCAAAATGGTGATGTGGAGGTAGAGTTAATGATGAAAGAGAAGGAAACCATTTCTCATGCAAGAAACCATTTCTACACAAGTACCAAGAAAGGGAAAAAGGGGATTGGGTGAGAAAATAAGAGAAAAGAGGAGATTTGATGAGAGTTTATTTTGAAGAAACTATCCATTAGGAGCATAGTTTCTACATGTAGTGTCTAGATGACATAGAAGTTATAGAAACTATATGTATTGGGACTGCCCTAAAGGCTCCTTTCGAGACAGCTTCTATTTAGTTTCTGTTTAAAAGAAAATCGGATTATTTATCGAATAGAAGGATTTTGGATAGTTTCTCTCACAATCAGAAGCTATCTTTTACATAGAATTAGAATTCGAGCGCAGACTTATTCTCGTCGGCCCAATCCTCCACCTCCACGCATAGCCAGCCCAGCCCAATTATCCAATAATCAGAAGCAATTTCTCCTATAATCTAGAATCTGTACAATTAGAAGCTATCTTTAAAAAGGCTTTAGGCTTATGGCATAAAATCAGGCGCAGCTCAGATAGCGAAACCGTAGAAATAATGGGCTCCATCAACTGGTTTTAGAATCAGATTATTTTTCACACGCTAGTTGTCTCTTCTATAAATCTACTAATGTTATCTATGTTCTTAATTTCACTATATTTATCTATGGTCTCGATCGTAAGTATCCGTCTCAATATATTTATCCATCAAGAAAATTTAGGGTGCAGTATTGCAATTTTTCTACTCCTACCTCCATTTAAATTCTTCTCAGGAGATTAAATGACTGTGATATGTCATTTAATAGGAATATGTATGGTCATTTCTCATTAACTATTTCTTATATTTAGTGCTTTCTTGATCTATGTACATAGTAGATTGTAAACAAATATTGTGAAACGGAAGGAGTATTAGTGACTGAAATTGTAAAATTTCACTAACCATACAAAGAGTTGTTTATAGATCTACAATTCTCTGTTAAAAATATATGATAGTTTAGATGTTGATACGGTCTCTAACATGTAACTTTGATCATTGCTTTTATATAAATATGTTCATAAAGTAATATAAAATTATTATATCATGAAAATATTTTTAGCACCAATATAATGATATCATTTTCACATAACCATATAAATAGCTTTTATATATTAATGATTAAAGTTAAGAAAGTTTGACTTTACCTTGTTAGAAGTTCGAACAGATCTACAGTGTATAGGCCGATACCAAATGACGCTGATATTTTTTCAGTTCAATGCACATAGTTTTTTTTAAGTATAAAAGTATATAATCATTTTATTATATATATCCTGACTTCCCAATGGACTTTTAATTTGTCTGTATATTTCCATCGATTGGACATCCAAACAACCAACAAAAAAGGGTCGGTGACTTTGACGGAGAAAACGAGGACGAGGTGGTGATCTGTCCTAGATTGGTGGGACCGGGCATGGTCTAACACATTTGGATGTTGCATGGTGTTACTTCCTCGCACTCTTCAGATGCTGACACGTCTTTAGACTTTCGAAAGTAACAGGTCATTCACAGGAGACGAAGGAAAATAGGAGTTGGTGAAAGAAACACAAACATCGTTGAATCAGCGTACAAGTGAAACCGTCAAATATATTTTTTTTTGGCTTTTTAAAAGGTATAACCCTCCATATAACTAAAAACCAAAAGTCATTGAAGAGAGATTTTTTTTGCTTATTACTGATTGGTTTTAGACTAATAATCTAAAGTTAGATAAAATTACCTATCTCTATCACATACAAAATCCATTAGCTTTTAAACTATTTAAGCCAAAAAAACTAGTTTTAAGTTATAAATCAAAAAATCTAAGTCTAAATAAATAGGACCTAAGATGAAGAAATGAATACAGAAAACGCTGACAAAAGGGATGGAAAGGCAAAATCCTCATGTGATTTGATTTAAAACCAGGAGTGCTGACAGTGTTAGAGCTCCCTGTCTCTTCAGATTGGAATCTTCCATATTCGTTGATATCAACACTATAGCGGGCGAACGAACACAAGAAGTTGTGAGGTCGTGGCTCGTGACACGGATACTAGCTAGAATCCCACAGAACGAATCAATACGTGGATCAAAATTTTCATATAATCAGTATCCTAAATATTGAATTATGTAGGATACTATGCTCGGGATATAGTAGGATCATGATCTAACTGCAAACTATACCAACATGTAAATTTGAAAATATTGATGTTCATTTAAGTTATACTAGTTTAACTTGCTTTCTTTCTGCTCCCTACCTGCTGTTCTAAGGAGGCCTTTTCTCGAGGGATGTCCCCACTTGAAGACTACCTCCAAAGCCGTTTGATGTGCATTGTCGCTAGGGATGAAAAGGATCGGATAGTTTCCGATCGATCCGGACAATTTTTGGATACAAATTCTATCAGATCAGATATTTATCAGATAGTATCGGATTGGATATAGATATGGATTTTTTTGTCGGATATAGATACAGATTCTATAACTCACTATCCATCGGATACTAATTCAGATAATCCGGATATTAATAGGTCGGATATCCAGATATACATGTGGGCTAGGCTAAAGCTACTCTTTTGACCCAAAAAGGTTTCTTGATTTTAAAATCGCTTTCTAATTTAATTAATCCACAAATTAAGTTTCAATTATTAAAATTGGCAAACTAACTCCAAAAATTATGAAATTTTTAGAGAAAGTTCCAAGCACAATGTTCCACTTTAAAAAATATTTTCAATATTTTATCGGATTTTAATTTTTTCAAAAATTCAAACACCACAGTTCTTAATAGGAAAATATTTTAAATAAGTAGCTAAAAATGCATAAAAACTCATAAATATATATTTTATTATTTTTAACATAATTCAACAAAGAATATAAATCTTGGGTCAATACATGTAAGTGTTATATATTTTTCTAGAGACATGGTATCTAAATATTATCAAACTTTTAGTGTATTCTATACTTTTGTGTTTGCTTTCATTTGTATCTCTGAGTAAGGATTATTTTCATTTTTTTGTTTTGATCTATGTGTATGATGAACTTATCGTATGTGTGTATGAACTAAGTCTTACATAATTTTGTTTGCGACATGGTATCTAACTATTGTCTAAGTAAATGAAAATGCTTATATTTGTTCAATTCTTAATAATATTTTGATCAAATCAACTAGTTATGTGTTTTTTTATTTTTTATGTACAATCTAACGTCTTATCATGTTCCTATAAATATTCGAAACCATATCTGATTTGATTCGTATGCGATCCGTATCTGTATTCGATATTATCCGTATTTATATTTGTATCCGTACTATCCGTATCCGTATTCGCATCAGAGATAAAATATGAAAATAAATATGATAGAGCTATTATCTATTCGTACCCGATCTATTTTCACCCCTAATTGTAGCACTGATGGACAGCATCAAGGATAAGCCCTACGTGAGGTGACTGATGTTACGTCTCTACCTCTAGTCACAAAATAAAGTCGCTTTAGAATATATGCAGTCAACTATTCTAAGCTTTGGTACGGAAGCTTGATCAATCCGATGAGAATCGCGATGCTAACTAGGCTCTGGTACGGCGCTTTGGCACTGTGTGTTTATATTTATGTTTATATAAAATATATGTGTTTTTCAAAGTCTAGTAGAATCGCGACTCTACGATTCGATTCTTAGTGGGCAAGAATCATCCACTTAGGATCGTGATGCTGACAATCTTATTAGAAATATCTCTTCTGTAATCGTGTTCATCACGTTCTCAACAACCTAAACCGAATAGGTCTCTTCTATCAGAATTGTATAAGGACTCGGTTAAGGTTGTTAAGCATATCTTGTAAACCACGGTGAGGGTGATTCTCATCAATCTATATAACACGTACAGCGGCCCTGCAAAGGGTTCAACGCTTCCTCAAACATCTTACATGGTATCAGAGCCTACCTCAAATTTTCATCTAGCCATGGCAGGTTCCATCTCCTCAATGCCCATTGCTACGGCGCTTGGGCTTCCAATCTCAGAGAAACTCAACAGGAACAATTTTGTCCTCTGGAAGATGCAGGTTCTGCCGGCCATCAGAGGAGCCCAACTCGAGGGCTTTCTTGACAGCACTGCTGCAGCGCCGGAGAAAACGATCGACGTCAAGATCGGCGACAAAACCACGAAGGAATTGAATCCCGACTATGCAATATGGGTGGCCAAAGATCAGCAGGTTCTGAGCTATCTGGCGGCGACCATCTCACGCGAAGTCTGGACGAAGTCGGGCGGCAAGAAACAACAGCAGCAGATTGTGGGCAACTGTTGGAGAAATCTTCTCCGCCAGAGGCGGGCGCGTGCCATGAACACGCGCATCGCCCTCACTACCACGAAAAAGGGCAGCATGACTGTCGCTGAGTATGTTGGGAAGATGAAGTTCCTTGCTGACGAGATGGCGGCGGCCGAAAAACCTCTTGAAGACGACGAACTCGTCTCGTATATCCTGACGGGACTTGACATGGAGTACAACCCCGTTGTTTCAGCCATCCTGGCACGTGTTGAACCCATCTCCTTCAGCGAACTACAAGCTCAGTTGATGAGTTTTGAAGGACGGGTGGATTTGTGGCAAGGAGAGTTGCAATCCTCCGCCAATTCTGTGTCTCGCGGGAGAGGAGGCAACAGTGGTCAAGGAGGTCATGGTCGCGGCCAATTTGGAGCAGGGAGCTCGAGTCTTCGTAGTCGTGGCTCCAGAGGACGTGGTCGCGGCAGAGGAAATGGAGGCGGTGGACGCAAGCCCCGGTACGAGGGCAGGTGCCAAGTTTGCCTAAAAGAAGGGCATAGCGCCGCTACCTGCTGGCATCGCTTCGACCCTGATTTCGCCCCGGACGAGAGGAACGTCAATGCTGCCACCAACTCCTATGGAATCGACACAAACTGGTACGTCGACACAGGTGCCACCGACCACATCACCGGCAAACTGGACAAGTTGACTGTTCACGACAAGTACAACGGCAACGACAAAATTCGTGCTGCAAACGGTGCAGGTATGAACATTAATCATATCGGTCATGCAATTGTTCGTACTCCTGATCGTAATTTACACCTAAATAATGTCCTTCATGTTCCCCAAACACATAAGAATCTTGTCTCAGTTTGTCGACTCGCTACTGATAACCGTGCTTTCCTTGAATTTCATCCCGATTTTTTCCTAATTAAGGATCAAGCCACGAGGAGAACAATCTTGGAAGGCAAGTGTAAAGGAGGCCTCTACTCCCTTCCTGCGCCAAGCAAGGAGGTCCTCAGCGTAGTTGCCCCGTCTTCATCTCAATGGCACAGTAGATTGGGTCATCCTTCGTTTCCCATAGTCCAAAGAGTCATTAGTAAGAATAATCTTCCTTGCTCCAAGGAAGTGAGTAAAAGGTTTGTGTGTGATGCTTGTCAGCAAGCAAAGAGTCATCAGCTTCTGTATCCTCAGTCAAGTAGCGAGTCTCAGTTTCCTCTCCAATTAATTTTCTCAGATATATGGGGTCCTGCACCTGAGTCTGTCGGGCGTAAGAAATATTATGTGAGTTTTATTGATGATTTTAGCAAATTCACTTGGATATACCTCCTCAAACATAAATCTGAAGTTTTTAAAGTCTTCCATGAATTTCAGACTCTTGTTGAACGTCGCTTCGATCGCAAAATCATAGCTGTGCAAAGCGATTGGGGTGGAGAATATGAGAAACTGAATTCTTTTTTTCGCCAACTTGGCATCACACACCTTGTGTCTTGTCCTCATGCTCACCAACAGAATGGGGCTGCTGAACGTAAACACCGCCATATTGTTGAAGTTGGTCTATCTTTGCTAGCCCATGCATCCATGCCTCTGAAGTTCTGGGACGAAGCCTTTCTTGCTGTTTCCTATCTCATCAATCGCACTCCCAGCAAAGTTCTAAATTACTCCACTCCCTTGGAATGCCTCTTCGATGAAAAACCTAATTACTCTATGTTCCGTGAGTTTGGGTGTGCGTGTTGGCCTAACCTTTGACCCTTCAACACTCGCAAACTTGAGTTCCGTTCCAAACGGTGTGTGTTTCTTGGCTACAGTAATCTTCATAAAGGTTTTAAATGTCTTGACATTCCCACCGGGCGTGTCTACATCTCCAGGGATGTTATTTTTGATGAAGCAGTTTTTCCTTTCTCTGATCTTCATCCCAATGCTGGTGCTTTACTTCAAGCCGAAGTGCATGTTCTCCCCTCGCACTTGCTTAATTTTCCTCTACATCAGGGTACTTCAATACATGATTCTGATGTGATTAATAGTTCATCAACACCTTTTGTCAATGCTAATAATTCTGCTGCAGAAAACCTGGCTGCAGACCATGCAAACTTTCGTGATTTCATGCGGAGGAGATCGCTCAGTCGGCGTTGATCCGCCTGGCCGCATCTCGCCGGGCGCCACACTCTGATCGCTGGCCAGCACATCTCTGTGCAGGGCGCACGCGCCGGTTTTGGCGAGCCGCGGCTTGCCACGTCGTCGACAGCTGCGCCCTCCAAAGACGCAGCCAGCGCCTCGGTCGCTGCCGCGAAGAGCAGAAGCTGGTGACCTCCGCACATGCAACCGGTGCTTCCGAGTCAACATCGAACCGGCCTGCTGTTGAACACGTTGTGTCGTCGGATACATCTGATTCTGCTGCTGAACACGTCGCATTGCCAGATGCATCCGAGCCAACTCCGATTCATGCATCAGAAGAAACTGGGCGACCTCAAACTCGTGCACAGAGAGGTATACGAAAACCAAAAATCTATACGGATGGGACTGTCAGGTATGGATGTCTTGCTACAGTTGAAGAACCATATGATTTAAAAGAAGCACTAGAAAATAAGGATTGGAAAAAGGCTATGGATACTGAGTATGAGGCACTAGTCAAAAACAAAACATGGCATCTAGTTCCTCCTAACACTAGCAGCAATATTATTGATTGCAAATGGGTCTACAAAATAAAAAGAAAACCAGATGGCTCAATAGATCGATACAAGGCCAGACTTGTTGCAAAGGGGTTCAAGCAACGCTATGGCATTGATTATGAGGACACTTTCAGTCCAGTGGTAAAAGCTGCTACTATCAGATTAATTCTATCTATTGCAGTATCAAATAATTGGAGCCTTCGCCAGCTAGATGTACAGAACGCGTTTCTTCATGGAGTCCTTGAAGAAGAAGTGTTCATGAGGCAACCACCTGGGTATGTTGATAAGTTGCAACCAAATTATGTCTGTAAACTTGACAAGGCATTATATGGGTTGAAGCAGGCACCTAGGGCCTGGTATTCACGCCTCAGCATGAAACTGCAGACTTTGGGTTTTAGACCATCACGAGCAGATATCTCTCTTTTCTACTACAATAGAGAAGGGATCAATATTTTTCTACTTGTTTATGTTGATGATATTATTGTTGCTAGCTCCTCACAAAAGGCTACAATGACATTATTACAAGATCTGAAATCTGAGTTTGCACTAAAGGATCTTGGGGAGCTTCACTATTTTCTGGGAATTGAAGTCAAGAAGGTACGTGAAGGGATACTCTTGACACAAGAGAAATATACAACTGATCTGTTGAAACGTGTTGGAATGTCCGATTGTAAACCGGTCAATACTCCCATGAGTGTAAGTGAAAGATTGACAGTACATGAAGGAGATCAGTTGGGGATGACAGATGCAACTCAGTACAGAAGTATAGTTGGAGCTCTACAGTATCTAACGTTGACTCGACCTGATATCTCATTTGCAGTAAATAAGGTATGCCAGTTTCTACATACACCCACCACAATTCATTGGACAGCTGTTAAACGTGTATTGAGGTACTTAAATATACGATTGGTTTGGGACTAAGAATACATAGATCCCTGTCAACTCTTGTTAGTGCTTTTTCCGATGCTGATTGGGCTGGGTGTATAGATGATAGAAGATCAACAGGAGGATTTGCTATTTTCTTGGGATCTAACCTCATCTCATGGAGTGCAAGAAAACAAGCTACGGTATCAAGGTCGAGCACAGAAGCAGAATATAAATCTATGGCTAATGCTACGGCAGAAGTTATGTGGATACAGACTCTATTGCATGAGCTAGGAATTAAAGCTCCGAAGGCAGCCAGATTGTGGTGTGATAATATTGGAGCCACGTATCTCTCAGCCAATCCAGTGTTTCATCCTAGAACAAAGCATATTGAGGTTGATTTCCACTTCGTCAGGGAAAGAGTGACACAAGGACTTTTACAGATTCGTCTTGTGTCAACCACAGATCAAGTTGCAGATGGTTTCACCAAGGCATTACCAGTCCGACAGCTTGAAGAATTTAGGAACAATCTTAACTTAGGTAAGTCATGATTGAGGGGGAGTATTAGAAATATCTCTTCTGTAATCGTGTTCATCACGTTCTCAACAACCTAAACCGAATAGGTCTCTTCTATCAGAATTGTATAAGGACTCGGTTAAGGTTGTTAAGCATATCTTGTAAACCACGGTGAGGGTGATTCTCATCAATCTATATAACACGTACAGCGGCCCTGCAAAGGGTTCAACGCTTCCTCAAACATCTTACAAATCTTGCCAGTACATGGTCCTTGTGAATGGTTAGCAGCTCGGAATAAACACACTTGAAAACCACCACCGAATTCCTGGTTATGCTCAATCTGATGGGCACTATCGATCCAGTGGAATGCACTTTATTCTTTAAGACTACGTACGTCTGGTTTGGTGTTAAAATAATTGGGTTAGCTAGCCTTAGTAAGCTACCAGTTTTTGTTTTTGCAACTAACATGGTCTAAAATGTTGTTTAGACAATAGGTGGATAGATTAGCTCGGTTAACAATAGAAAAAAATGTAGAGTTCAGTTGGGTTGGGTTAGCTTATTCCACCTTTTAGGTGAGTTAATTTAATCCTAGTTAAGTGGGTTAAAAGGTTTTGATATAGGAGAGGTGCTTCTATATGTTTTTTTTGACGATTATACAAATATTAAAGTATGAATAAAGAGTAGATGGTGATTAATTACCTCTTCGCTTATTTTAAGATTTGTGCAAGTGTTTGGCCAGTTAAAACCCAAACACACCTCTTAGCTCTGAGCCAAATGCAGTCTAGGTGTGCCATTTCGACAATTCACCCATACATTAATCGTTCCGGAAGCAACTTCCAAGCTCGCTTGGTCTTTGCCTCGTAGAATATTATACTCCGTTGGGTCAAAGTTCTTAGAAAAGATGGACGTGTATTAACAAGTAGTACATGCAAATCCTATTCGTCAAGTGTACAAAATTCCAAAAACGCCAACGTCTAAAAATTTGGAAAGGTATAAGGCGGCTGGTGAGTGTTCAAGTCATTCACGGCAGTTGCGTTACTTCGGTGCCAAGGCAACTTTCTAAAGCTTAGGTATAAATAGAAAATGATAAGTGATTTGTCTTAAAAAGCACTTTTTAGTAGATTATAGAAATATATTACAACGGAAACACGCGATCAAAGTTGAAGTTTCATGAATTTTGTCGATGGCTCATTTGTCACTGTTTTGTGATTTGATGTATTATTAAAGTCGTTTGTTGTAATATTAACATAACTTTGTTGACTTGATTTGAGGTCAATTATGAACAATCCAAAATGATTGGTTCAGGCTAACCCGTCAGTCCACTTGCCCACTTCATAAAAGAATTGCGAGAGCGAGTAGAGGAGAGCTTTGGCTGCAAGCATCTCTGGCCCTACATACCATGCACTTCACATATAACACGACGCCATCGCAATTGGGAATATGGATGATGGATGCAGCGCGATCCCTAGCTGTTATGTGATTTAATTATGCATATCCGATCAAAAAGTTGATGCACTAGATTAATTGCTGCAGGACTCGTATTAATGGCACAGTGCTAGTTAATTGTGCTGCAAATCCCCTGGACACCGTGGAGTCGAAAATTCAGTCTTCAGAACTGTGCTCCTATCCTTCAATGCATGGTAAAGCTTCTGCTGTTTCTTTTAAAAAAAATAGTGCTACAAATCCTTAATTGTGATAATTGTGATGCTAATCGCACGGCACACGCCCCGTGCTAGCCACACAACGGTTAAGGAAGCAGCCAGGCCTAAATGTAATAATCTAGCCTGGCATAATGCCCACGCCGTACCGCTTAGGGCCTTGGGCGCTTGGGCCCAAATCTCCCTAATTCAATCAACCGATTTGATGCGAGTCTTTCTTACTTGCAAGTTCCAGATTTTGATGGACCAAATTACCTTTGTCTCTTTGCTAATTGGAGCTTGAAGTTGTGTTAGAAATAATTTTGGTTCTAAAAACATCTGACCACAGTCATTTTCTTTTGGTTTTTAATTTTGAGTATGCTATATACTCTTTGAGTCTTTGGTCTGTCAACTTGTCTATTTCTGCACGTGGCGACTGCTGTAGTTCTTATAGATGGAATTAAAAGCATTTTTATTTAACTAGTACGGTCGTTACATAAGATGCTAAGGACAGACTCCAAACTTTCAGCAGCAAATAATCAAATTTACAATGGATTATAATCTAATTTGCAAGGCACACAATTGTGTCATGGCTGGCGACAATACTGAAGAAAGCGTCAACCAGTGAAGCTTCGTATGGCGGCGAGAAGGCGGGAAAGAATGGGATGTCTTCAATGCAGGAACGCTGAAGCAAGCCGAAGTCATCGATGCTGAGTAGTGGGTCCGGATTAGTTGAGATGTATTACTTTAAAAAGAAGACTGTACCGCATACGACAAGGCAGAGAACAATATGGCTTAAACCTCATCTTCCCTTCTACCTGCTTCTTCTCTGCTTTTCCTGCCTTTCTTCTTCTTCCAGACTTGATGTGTTAAGATTTTGATTATCAATACTATGGAGTTTTGATCTCACATCGGCGAGTTGTTCAATTCCCGGTCACGAGATATTACACTTGGTATCAGAGCCAACGATCGTTGGTGAAATTTTTTTCCCCTTTCTGTTCATTGCTTTTCCACTGCCGATTGTTCTATAAAATCCCACATCAGTTACTGTGTTCTTCGGGCACCCACATCCGAGTTCACGTAGCTTGATCTGGTTGGTTCAATCGGGTTTCACCACGGCACCGCCCAAGCCTTCCGTCCAGACCAGATTTGTTCTGGAGGCCATGGAAGAAGCAACAACTCAATCGGAGGCACGCTGGGAACA
The DNA here is from genome assembly GCA_036346375.1 of Guadua angustifolia. Classification (NCBI taxonomy): domain Eukaryota; kingdom Viridiplantae; phylum Streptophyta; class Magnoliopsida; order Poales; family Poaceae; genus Guadua; species Guadua angustifolia. The sequence goes on along the minus strand of CM070507.1, from coordinate 49,633,277 downwards.
AATAGATGCGCGTTGGGAGTCTCTGAAGGCAAATCTTGATTTTATCGTTGAGAAGATCAAACCAATTGAGGTGATTCCAACCATTCAAGCACAAGTGGAAGAACATAATCTGGTGATCACAGGATTGATGGCCCAATTTCAAAACATGATGCAGTCGGTCAAGGGTAAGCAAGCAATACCTGATAGTGCTCCTGACAAAGAAGAATCCGATGATTTCACACCTCCACGCGCACCACTTGGGGCAACAACACAGGCGGGTGAATTGACGGCAACAGCAGGAATCTTGGGTAAATGTCCTTTTCCATCTCTGTTGGTTACTCGTCACGCACCGCTCTGACCCACTCATACCATGCATCACATCAAGGGCTGGTTCTGAATAAGCCACCACCTTGCCTAAAATGTCATTTCCCAAATTTGATGGCGATGAACCTCGCCTTTGGAAGGATCGTTGTCTTCGCTATTTTCACATGTACAAAATTGATGAATCGTTATGGGTAACCGCGGCAGCCATGCATATGGAAGGAAATGCCGCTTTATGGCTTCAAGTATATCAGGAGGACCATCCTATGGGCACCTGGGAACATTTCATGTCAACAGTAGAGACCGAGTTTGGCGCATATGATTCCAAAAAGTATGTGAGAGAGCTCATCCAACTCACACAGTATGGCACAGTGGCCGAATATAAACTTCAGTTTGAAGCAGCCATGTATAAGGTTCGGGCTTATCACAAGACATGCACTGAAGAATTTTTTGTGAATCAATTTATTATGGGTCTCAAGGACGAACTGCGTTATGAGGTCGAGATTCAATTACCTGAATCAGTGCACCGAGCTTGCTTGTTAGCGCAAATTCAAGAAGAAAAGTGTGAGAAGTTGAAGTTGAAACCTCACCGATCATCATTCGGACAAAGGACCAATCAGGCTTATTGTGGCGATACTTTGCTTGCACAAACTAAAACTCCACCAGAAGAGTTAGCCCGAGCACGACAATTATGTGAGTACCGTCGCGCCAGAGGCCTTTGCTTCAAGTGTGGTGACAAGTATGAACGAGACCATCAGTGTAAACCAACTCCGGCCATTCAAGCTCATGCTATTGAACTGTCGAAGGACTGGCGTCTCGATGATGAATTGTTACACACATTGGAGGAGATGGATCGTGGTTTTGATCAAGAGCAATATAAATTATCTTTACATGTCTTAACGGTACATGGAGAGTCAAACCATTCGAGTTCGTGCAATGGTGCGAAATCAAGCTATGGTAGTGCTAATTGACTCGGAAGTTCACATAATTTTGTCGGTTCAAATTTTCTTCAACGTACATTACAAGCTTTGAGCCTATTCCAGCGGTCCAAGTATCGATCGCGAATGGCGACACTTTACTTTGTGACCAATTCGTGCCTCAAATGGAATGGTGGGTACAAGGATATACTTTTAAGACCGATATGCGGCGTGCTTGCATTGGGAGCTTATGATGCGTTGCTTGGCATGGGTGGCTTCAAGCCCATAGCCCAATGATTTGTGACTAGAAGCGAAAACTTTACAATTCCTTCCAAGGGTGTTCAGTATTATAAAGGGGTTCTGATGAAGAGTGCACAACTTTAACTTCCATTCAATTGAAACAAGTTCAGAAATGGGAGAGCGGCAATGACATTTGGGCTCTCGCATTAATTGAGCCAACACTACCAGTGCAGCAAAAGGGAGAGTTACCGACTGAAATTCAGCATGTTCTGGCAACATATTCTGAAGTATTTTCAGAACCAGTCACATTACCACCATCCAGGGTTTACGATCATTCTATTCCCTTAGTTCCAGGTGCCACTCCAGTTAATAGCAGACCATATCGCTACTCTCCAATGCACCAAGATGAAATTGAGCGCCAAGTTGCAGACATGTTACACGCCGGTTTGATTCAACCCAGTATGAGCCCATTTACCTCTCTAGTTTTACTTGTCCAGAAGAAAGGTGGCACGTGGCAGTTCTGCGTGGTCTTGAAAGGTGAATTTGTTATCAAGACGGATCATCACAGCCTTTGTTACCTTGGTGATCAACAGCTCGAATCAGACTTGCAACGCAAAGCAATGACCAAACTTATGGGTCTTCCATTTCATTTTCAATTCAAAAGGGGCTTTACTAACTGTGCTGCTGATGCACTATCCAGAGTAGGTCATCTTATGGCCATGCATGCTGTGTCGGGCTATCAGCCAATGTGGATCCAAGAGGTTCTTCATTCCTATGTTACAGATTCACACGCTCAACAGTTATTGGCTTCTCTGGTAGTGCATAGTCCCAATGAACAAGATTTTGAATTGTCACAGGGACTCATCAGACATCGTGGTCGAATTTGGATTGGCGCCAATTCTGCTTTGCAAACAAAAATCATTCAGGCTTTTCATGCCAGTCCTATCGGAGGTCACTCGGGTATTGCTGCTGCCTATCAACGCATTCAGAAATTGTTCTCTTGGTCTGGACTTAAACAGGCTGTCCACTCCTCACCGACAAAATGGCATCGCTTGCTCGCCTTAGCAGACTTTTGGTATAATATCTACTATCACACTGCCTTGGGTTGTTCTCCATTCAAAGCCCTCTATGGAGTCGAACCACGCTATGGTCTCTTGTCAGATTGGGCACAAATCACTATTTCATCAGTCAAAGAGCTGCTGACAGAAAGAGATATTCATCCTGTTTTCATGTGTCCCAACTCAAACCGTTTGTTCCTGATTATACACCGGTTTTTCATTCTCCTCCCAGTATTGCAGATCTCAATATGGAGTCGGTTGAACCTGAACGGATATTGGATCGCCAGTTGGTCAAGAAAGGTAATACAGCTATTCCACAGGTGCTGCTTAAATGGACCGATATCCCGGCAGAAATGGCAACATGGGAAGACTACAATGTGGTCCGCCTTTGTTTCCACAAGCCAATGCTTGGGGACAAGCGATTCTCAAAGGGGGTGATGTCATGGTGGCGATAATATCTTGAAAGCGTCAACCAATGAAGCCAGTATGGCGGCGAGAAGGCGGAAAGAATGGGATGTCTTCAATGCAGAACGCCAAGCAAGCGAAGTCATCGATCTTTGAGTAGTGGGTCCGGATTAGTTGAGATGTATTACTTTAAAAGAAGATCGCATCAAGATACGACAAGGCAGAGAACAATATGGCTTAAACCTCATCTTCCTTCTACCGCTTCTTCTCTGCTTTTCCGCCTTTCTTCTTCTTCCGGACTTGATGTGTTAAGATTTTGATTATCAATACTATGGAGTTTTGATCTCACATCGGCGAGTTGTTCAATTCCCGGTCACGAGATATTACAAATTGTTATTTGGTAAGAGTCAAAGTTCAAATATCACTGTCCACATGTTTTTTAGACTTCGATCTACAGCCTCTAGGATGGATGGCTACAGTTAGGGGTGGGCATTATCTCACCGAAACCGAAAAATTGAATAGAAATAATCGAGAAAATTGGTTTTTTCGGTTTTCAGTTGTCGGTTCGGTTTGTATTTCGACTCTATTCGGTTTTCGGTACTCAGTTTAGTTTTTTAATTTTGGAAACCAACCAAACTGAACCTCCAAACAGATGCGAGGCATCACCGCATCAGGCAGTTACACAAAAATCCCCACACCCCAGCCCTAGATTGAATCAGCCTCAATTCCATTCAGCCATTCCTCCCTCGGTGCCGCCTTGAGACAGCGAGCCCTCGACACCTCCTCCCTCGGTGCCTTCTCCCACAGTGCCACCTCGAGCTTACATCATCCCTACCAAGATCTACTCCCCTGTCATCCGGCCCCAAGCATTGCCACGCCAACGCTGTCCCTGCGTATGGCCTCCCTCCTGAACTTCCTTCGGCCTCTGGCCGCTCTGCGCTTCCTCCAATCCTCTAGCTAGTGAGGTAGAACTCCACCTAACTGCCTCATAAAATTTGAGATTTGGGTTGTATTTTATTGTGATTTCATTCCGGCAAAACCTAGTGCATGAATGCAACAACGGAATAGATGGACTATTCCAGTCAAATGAGGGCACAACATCATACACGCTTGCTACTAATATCTCAACCAAACCAGGCATAACAAAACCCTCCATATGTGTTTCATACAAGATTTCGCTTGGAGAACAAAGTCATACCTCTCGCTGAAATGCTGAGTTTTTGCTTTCCTAGTGAGATTTATAGAACACTAGGCCTCTTTTTAATTTGCTATTTCCCTACTTGCTTGTCCTACTTTGATGCATTGAGAAGAGGCCTAGTTATCAGAAAATTGAAAAGAGGCCTAGTGTTCTATACTTCGATGTCATTCTCTTCATTGGACTTCGATTTGTTGGATGAAGCGAGGGCAAAAGCCAAAGCGAGCCTACATGTGAGAGTGGACTAGTGTTATACTGTTATTAAGCACTACAAATAGGAGTTGCAAATTATTCTAAGCACCTAAACATCTCATGTAAAGCTGGATATTTTAGTGAAAATGTTGTTTTCTTGTTAGTCATAAACATGAAAATAAATTGAAATTGAAGTCCATGTGTCATGTGCATTTGGCCGGCTGGATATTCGAAGAACAATGGTAAATTGAAATGGTAGAGAGGGTTTGTCATGTCCTCAAACTCAGAATTTTATTTTGGTATGACTTGAGTTGCCTGCAATATATCTGCATAAGATTCTTATTGGGACCTGTTGACAATTAACTCTATTAAAACAATGTTACCATGACCAATGCTATGTATGCTATGCATTTCTCAGGGAGTTAGGGGATCTAATCTCAGTTTGGAATAGGAACAATGGCCACCACAACCAAACTATCCTGCAACATATTGTTCAATCCATTGCTTGTTTGTTTGGTCAATTCCTTTTTTATTTTTAATCACTAACTATTGTGTTGCATTATTGCTCAATTTGTAGATGGTGGAGCCCAACGAAAATCCTAGAAAATGTGATAGCCAAATGGACGAGATGGAAACTGTACAGATAGAGAATGAGTAGCAGTAGGAGGTGAAGAAAAGAAAATAATGGCAGAAGATCAGACGTGTGGGAAAGCTTTAGCAAGATCAAAGTTGAAAATTTCTTAAAGGCCAAGTGAAAACATTGCAGCCATGAGCTTCACTGTGATTTAAAAACTAATGGTACATCCTCCATAAACTCTCACTTGAGAATTTAAAAGTCTAATCCTACTAGGAATACAGACCCTAAACAAGGTACTTTGCAAGTACAAGCAAATCAAGGGGAAGTAGTCATTGCGCCATATCCACTTGGAAGTTTGATTCCGAAAGGACTTAGGGAAGCATTTGTTAAAATGATCATTATAGATGAATTTCCTTTTTGCATTTCTGAATATGAAAGCTTTAAAAATTTCATGCCCAAAGCTTGTCCACGTTTCTCTGTTACCTCTAGAAGAACAACTACTAGGGACTCTATTTGCACTTACAATAATGAGAAAAAAAAGCTCAAACATTTTTTTAAGAATTCTTGTGAAAGAATTTCCCTCACAACTAAAACATGGACTTCAAACACATAATAGAACTACTATATGTCACCACACATTTCATTGGTTGTGATTGGAAGCCACATAAGAAGATTATTGGTTTTTTCATGGTAATGGGTCATAAGGGGGAGGACATGGGGAAATCTTTAAAGAAATATTTGACGGAATAGTGTATAGAAAAGTTTTCACAATAACTACTGATAATGCTGGCTCTAATGACAATGCTCTAAATTACATAAGAAGGGTCTTGAATAATTCTAACAGTAGCATTGCTAAAGGCAAGTATATTCACATGAGATGTGCTGCACATATTATTAACTTGATAGTTCCTAATGGGCTAAAAGAATTGTTAGTTTCAATACAATGCGTCCGTACTGCTGTTAAATTTATTAAGAATTCCTCATCTACAATAGCCAAATTCAAGAAATGTGTTGAATTGGCAAAGGTGAGCAGTAAAGCATTATTATCACTAGATGTTTGTACTAGATAGAACTCAACATACCTTATGTTGAATGTTGTGTCAATTTACGAGGATATATTTGAAAGGTATGGTGAAGAAGACCCATACTATACAATAAAATTATGTGTGAGAAATGTTCTAGAGTTCCTGAAAATGGAGATTAGGAGAATACAAAGAAGATGGTTGAGTTTCTTGGACACTTCTATAAGCTCACTCTCCATATTTCTGTCACACACCATGTAACATCTAACATTTTATTTCACGAGATTGCAGATGTTTTGCTTTTGTTATGACAATGGTGCCATAGTGATGATGATATGCGTAAGGAAATGGGCCAAAGAATGCTATAGAAGTACTACAAGTATTGGAGAGATAAGGATAAGTTGAACATGCTCAAGTTTATTGCTGTTGCACTCGATCCAAGGTACATGCTATCTAATTACACAAATATAGCTACTTTGGTTATGTTTGGTAAGCAAGAAGTAGAGGAAGTTTTGAATAATGTGAATAATTCTTTTCATTCTTTGTTTGATGAGTATAGAAAACTACATGCTCTAAGTGATAAGGCAACATAATCGAATGATTCGCAAGGATCTATGGAAAGGTACACATCAGGTTGAAATATGTAATTGTGAAAAAGATGAGGATGATTAATACTAGAATTGGCAGCAGCAAGTCCAAACTTGACAAATACCTTGTGAAGATAATGAAGACGACAACAAGAATTTTGATATTCTTGAGTGGTGGAAGTGCAATTCTCCTAGATTCCCAATATTGTCTCACTTGGCTTGTGACGTATTATTTTCTATATTAACAGTTGCATTTGAGACGGCCTTTAGCATAGACGGACGTGTCCTTGATGACTTTAGGAGCTCACTCATGTCATTTATGATCCAATGCCTAGTTTGTGTACAAGATTGATTCAACGATCCCTCCCTATCAATGTTGAAGAAGATCTAGCAGATTTGGCCAAAATGAGGAAAGTAGTAAACAAATTACTTACTAATTTTTGGTTTCATTATATTTATCTTGTTCATCATGACAACTGACTATTGATTGATTTTATTCCATTTCAGCCATAATTATAGAAGATATTGGCAAGTCTTCCAAGGAAAAGTCCAAATCATAGTTCATAACCAAACCTAAATTTTGGTGAGATTCGAGACAACATTCTACTATTGGTCATTGCTTTATTTATTTTACTGCAAACTCCATACTATTGTTTTAATACCATGTGTTTTCTCAATTTTCACCTTTGATTTTGCCTTATGGTGTTGGGAACTGGGAATTCAGCCTTCAGTATGTGTTCATCATCTGTGATCTAATAAATTGTTGTTTTGTACTTTTGGCCCATGTCAAACTTCAAACATGGGTTGATCTTTGATGCCACTCCTGAGGAGTGCTACTGCTGTTGCGTGCTGAAGCCTAGAGGAGTGTTGTTACTGCTGCTGTGTGCTGGAGCCTGGAGGAGTGTTACTAGCTGCTGCTCATTCTCTGTGCTGCTATGTGTTGGACTACTGGAAACTAACATTGGAAATCACCAACCTTTGTGTAATTGTGTTAAACTTTAAAATTGGCTTAATTTGTGTTGCTGTGTGTTGGAGCATGGAGATGATGGAGTAAAATATTTTGAGTTATGTACGTAATATCTGCTGCCATTGTTGGACAACTTTAACTGTGCTTCTTAGTTGCTTCAGAGTTCTATATAACGCATGCTACTGCTGCTTCTGAATCATCAACTTGTTATTGTGCTTCTACCTATATAAATTGTTGTTTCTTGTAGGAAATATTAATTGTGCCTCTTAGTTGTTGTCCTTGATGATTTTAGTTGTTGTCATCACTATCAAATGTTGGTATTCTAAAATTCAGTTTGTTGAAAAATTGAATTAACTGAACTGAATTTGTTCGTTTAATTAGATTCGGTTTTCAAATTTAAACCAAAAATTTCGGTAGATAGTTTCCAAAATCAAAATATTTTTAAACCGAAAAAACCGAATTAACCGAATGCCTACCCCTGGCTAGAGTGCTACACACATTTTAACTTTTAAGCACACTCTTTGACCATCTCTTTGCCCAAAAATTAGCATTTGCGGGCAGTGTTACAAAATTTTAAATAGGGATTGAAACCATAGTTATTAAAATGAACTTGATCGACATTAGAACCAATGAAAACGGCTTTCTTCCTAACCGTTTAGATGGGGAAAAATTCTTCTTGAAACCAAGAAGAAAGTGACTACAGCACAAGATCTCGGTGTATAGTAGAGTTATTGAATACTCCCTCCATCCTATAATATGAGTCTTTTAAAAAAACTTCATCCCATGATAGAAATCCATCGAGAGATCATATATGTGGTTATTAATTTTTTTTTCACTCAGCACGCTTATTTTAATGCTAAAAAGTTGATGAATAGTTGTAGTTGTTGTAAAACATAGTTGTTTACCCATGATCAATCAACGGCACACCAACGAAATCACAAGAACAAGAACTGGAGCACACATAAAGTAGGAGGACAAAGTTCTCTTGCTTTATTAGATTAATTCTTATACAAGATGGGAATACCCAACATATAAAGAATTAGCAAGAGATGAGTTCGGATTCATCCACACATGGAGATACAGTCCAACTAAAACGGTTATGAATATCTTATCTCATAATGCTCATATCTTATCAAAAACTCCACTCAAAAACCCAGTGGAAAAAAGGAGATGGAGAAAATAGTACATTGCACTCGCACTTTATGTTGCACTAGTTGCTTCATTAAAAACCTTTATGCGAGAAAACTTCAGAAAAACTCACTAAGGGAAAAAGAGTATAACTTATAATCTTCTGGATTCATATTAGGATCTTTAGGATCATAACGAGGGTCGTTGTTTAAGAATTTTCTCCCCCTGAACTTTGCATATATCTAAATCGTATCATTCCAATTCCATCAACACATCTTGAAAAATAGATTTTGGCAAGAATTTAGTGAATAAATCTACAAGATTTTTTACATGACTTAGTTTGCAAAATCTTTACCTCACTGTTCTTCTAGAATTCGTGAGTATAGAAAAGTTTAGGAGCAATATACTTCGTGATATTGCTTTTCACATACCTCGTAATTATCACAACACAAGCAGTATTATCTTTATAGATAATTACGAGGTATTGACGGTATTAAGACCACAAAACTTCTGGATATGGTTAATCACATGTCTTAACCGAACACATTCACGTGAGGCTTCATATAAAGCTATAATCTCTGAGTAGTTGGAAGAATTAGCTACCAAGGTCTGCTTACAAGACTGCCAAGAAATGGTTGTACCACTGCAGAGAAACAAAAAACTAGTCTATGATTTGGCACTGTGGGGATCAGACAGATAGCCAGCATCCGTATATCCCACCATGATCAAGTCTTGGTTCTTTTGGAAAACAATGTGAGACCCCAGACTTACCATCCGGAATCGTCTGTGTTTAACCGTACTAGTCCCAGATCAGTTGCTAGTACACACAGTGAAACAGTGATAATCATAACCAGAACAATATATTAAACAGTAATAACTAAAGTACTGGCCTTATGGCCACTTATTACAACTACGGGTCGCAAGACCTCGAACACACACACAGAAAACAGAAGCAAAAGAAACGAGCGAGCCACAAGCTCCATAGGCAGACGACGGAGAAACGCGCGCCTAGCTAACAGGACTGCCTTCCTCGAAGACCTCTTTGAAGAACTCACCACCAAGCTCAGCATCTTGGAAGACTTCTGAAGAATTGATTGGTAGCAAATGAGTACAAAAGTACTCAGCAAGTCTGGTAATTATGCATGATGAAAGGCTTACCAAAGGTGTGGGACCCCAGATTTACCATCCGGAATCTCCTGTGTATTTCTGTACTAGTCCCAGATCAGTTGCTAGTACACACAGGGAAGCAGTGATAATCATAACCAGAACAGAACGAAGTAATAGCATAAATATAAAGTACCAACCACATGGCTAATTATTACATCTCCTGGTCACATGACCAGAGTTCACAGCAGCGGAAACAAATAACAAAAAGATAAAAACCCAAAAGACACCACATGCGACGACTAGGAGCGCGCGTCTAGTAATCTTGGCGATCTCCAACGATCTCCTCGTCATACAACTCATTGTCTTCGACTGCATCTTGGTAATTCTCTGATGACAAAATTTTGTGTAGCATGTGAGTACAAACGTACTCCGCAAGTCTGGAAAAATGCAACATGTAGGGCTTTCTAAGGAAAGGCTTAATAGGGTTCTTTTGCATAAAGCCAAGTTTCATCAAACTATACTTAATAATAGTTTTCACAATGCACATTTTAACAAATATTTTAACAATTGAATATATTTATTATTCTAGCGAAGGTTCTATCCACCATCACTAGTATACTGGCTCTATCCGTGCAGTTTAAAAGATTAAGGTAAACCAACTCATGACTCTATCCGTCATGATCAAAACAGGTTCCACCTACCTGATTGGCTCAATCCGCCAAATAAACATTCGAGAGTTCCAACCACTCCCAAATCCCAAAACAAAATATCAATTATTTTTAAAACCAAAACCAAGTCTACCAATATGAAAGCATTCTTCGCTTTGCCTTTGACCGTAGGCACAGCTATTCGAATAGTTTTAACTCTGCAGAGGTGTACAGCTTTACCCACTAGACATGATCATCTCTTTGATGCCAAGCGCTACGAACACACTTCCTTTGGTGTGCCGCAGAGAGATCATGATAAGGCCTTTACAATGTATCGCCTAACCCGACCAACCCGCCGAGGTTTCACATTATTAGGGTTCCATCCACCAATCTGAAGCCCCTCTTGCGCCGTGTGGGAAATACGACTTGCCTCCATCCGGCACCCACATTCCACCAACTGGCGAGTCTAAGTTAGGTTTCTACAAATTATTCAGCCAGGTCGTACCCATTATAGACTTGTGGTTGCACGGTAATACTTAGAATGGACAGTCATAAGCGTCGGTCCTTAAATTGATTAGGGCGGCTTTCACAAACCAGAACCAGTGCTCCATCCGCACCCACCCGACAAACCATTCCACCCCAATCTAAACCATTTTTATTTTATTTTATTTTGCAATCACAGCAGCAATCACCTTGCTACAGTTTTGATAAAACATGTTTCAACAACATTTAGAATTTAACCCACTATAGGCATTTTTAATCAACATCAATCCTAAGCACAGTCTATCGTACTAAACAAGGTTAATCACATAATACATGATTTCATGATTCAAATCTTAAGGTTACAAAGGCACGGTAATCAAACAGCAAGGATGTCATTTCGAAATGGGTATAACTAACATTATATATATAGCCATGCAAGTTGTAAACATTTTATAAAACGGTTATAAACAATGGGATCAACGTGCGTCAAGGAGACTTGCCTTCATCGATGAAGTGTGCTGCACTGTTCTGAAGGTCTTCTCCTTCGTCGGCGACAACAACCGCTTCCTCGACTACGCGCAAAACGGAGCACGAAATGAATAAAATAAAATAAACAGAAACTAAAAATTATAATAAAAATATTGCAGATAGAGGATGAATTTATATGAATTTAGCAATTTGAATCACTCGATTCGGTGTTACGACGGAGGAGAAACAATTGTTTAAATTCTGTCAGATTGGAAAATAGAAAATCCGAGAATATTCCTTTGGCATCTTTTCTTTTCTCCATTTTCTGATTTTTCTCACTCTCTTACACACGGGCCCCACTGGTCATTGACTAATGCCTTCTTCTCCAAGTGTTCTGTACAGAGGAAAGAACAAGAGAGAGAAAGCGATGGAGGAGCCGGCCGGTAGGGAAGAGACTCACCGGTCAGAGGGGGAAACTCGTCTACCAAAGCGTTGCTGACAAGGGCTATGGCTGGCAAGTGGAGGGCGGCGAGCTGGCGAAATGGGGGCGCTCTTGGCTGGCTTTCGGGCGGCGCAGAGGGAGGCGACGGCGCATGATGGGCGGCGCCCGAGGACCCGGCGAGGGTGCGGCGAGTCTTGGCGGTCTTGGCGCAAAGCATGGTGGTGGCTGGCGAGGCGGGAGCGGCAACGGTCGCGACAAAACCGACGACCAAAAACAAGCCGATGGCACAACGGCCAAAATCACAAAATTTCTCGAAATTAGAGTGAGCACGGGATAGCTAGCATCAAGGGGAGTCTATGGGTGCAAGGAATTGAATTGAATCTTACCCAAACGGGAGAAATCGACGACCGACGACGAACAAACTTGAAATTCGAAGTCAAACTGCAACAAAAATTAAATCCGATTGATTGGTTGTGATCACAAAAGCAAGAGGCACGAAGTGACGCGGTTGGTTTACCCGGAAACTCACCGAAGCAAAAGATGGCTCACCGGTGTCTTTGGAGAACGCCGGGCGTCGATTTTTCTCAAGTTTTGGAATGGGAAATGGCACTGAATCAATGGGGAAAAGTAAGCACGGGATAGAGGACGTCGATACGCAAATTTTGAGTACCCGCACGTCCGGTGAGGTGAAGAAACGCTCGAGATAATGACCGAGAATAAATTATCATTAACGCTTAATTGCGGCCGTTTCACTCGGATTAAAGATGGGTAACGGCAGGGCATTTGGTGCCATATATTGAGAGATATAAGGATTTGAATATTGGAGCTAAACATGGGAAGCTTGTTCATGGAGGATGGCTGGAGGTGGAAGACAATGAATAGTGCTGCATCAAGAGCGTGCGAGATAAAATAGATAACAAGATCTAAAAATACCGAAAAAGATCATAAAAATCCTAAAGAATAAAATGGAACCCAATAAAATTGGTTTCGCTGATTTTGAATAAATTTTGGAATTTAGATAATTTCGGGATGAATATAATGGATTTGATGAAAGCGCGAGAGATAAAATACCAGACAGATTCTATAAATCTTGGAAAAATTTCCAAAATCATTATAGAATATTTGTAACCTAATTCAATGGATTTTGAGATTTTTTGAGCATTTTGGAACTCGAGTGAAATTTCGAATAAGGACCGGAATTTGGAATTTTGACTTTGCGGACGATAAAGAATTGAACTCCAATTTCGGAAGGATATGTATGCTAGGTTAATTAGAATACCAAGGAAAATCCAAATTTTGAATTTAATTAATTTTAAAATAATTTTTAGAACAACAGAAAATCTGGGATGTTACAAAAGGTGGCTTAGTATGGTTCTTTTTGCACAAAGCAAATTTTATTAAACGTTACATGTAATAATTTTTGTAAAACAGTTTTATCAATTATTTGTTACATTTGAATTTATATATAACTCTAGTGAAGATTCCATCCACCAATCACTAGTTAGCAGGCTCTATCCGCCACAATTTAAAATGATCAGGGTTCAATCCACCATAGATTACAAAACAGTTTCAACTACATGATGGGCTCTAGTCGCCAGAGGCACACCCAAAAGTTCCATCCACTTTCGGATTCCCAAAGCTCATTTTTGAAAAGAAAACATAAGATTACCAATGTGAAAGCATCTTTTGCCCACCTTTGACCGTAGGCACGGCTATTCGAATAGTTTGTTAACACTCTGTAGAGGTTGTACATTTACCCACAAGAGATATTTCACTTTTATTGTCGACCATAACACGCTTCCTTAGGCGTGCGACAAAATGAATATCACAAGGCCTTTACAATGCAATAATCTAACCCGACTCTACCCGCTAAGGTTTCACCGCTGAAGGGTTCCATCCACCCAATCAGAAGCCCCCTCTTGCGCCGTATGGGAAAAACAAACTTGCCTCCATCCGGCACCCACATTCAACCATCAGGCGGGTCTAAGTTAGACTATTACAAATTACTTAGCCAGGTCGTGCCCATTTTGACATGTGGTTGTACTGTTGTGCTTAGTTTAGACAATCACAAGCGTCGTTCCTTAAATTGGTTAGGGCGGCTTTCACAAATCAAGACCAGTGCTCCATCCACACCCGCCCGACAAACCATTCCACCCTAATCTAAACCATTTTTATTTTGCAATCATAGCAACAATTAACTTGCTACAATTTTGTTAAAACACATTTTAACAACATTTTAGAATTTATCCCACCATAGGCATTTTTTATCAATACAATCCTAAGCATAATCTAACGTACTAAACAAGTTTAATCATATGATATATGATTTACTGATTAGTCAAAACTTAAGGTTGCAAAGGCATGGTAATCAAACAGCAAGGATGTCATTTCGGAATAGGTATAACTAACATCCTACATTTTAACATCATCGTTTTATATAATTAGCCATGCAAATTGTAAATAATTTTATCAAAATAGTTATAAATAAAAGGATCAACGTGCGTCAAGGAGACTTGCCTTCATCGACGAGGTGTGATGTGTTGCTCTGAAGATCTTCTCCTTCGTCGACTGCTTCTTCGACTACACGCAAAACGGAGCATGAAATAAATAACAGAAAAACAAATAAAATATAAAAATTATAAAATTAGTACTGGCAGATAGATCATGAATTTAGATAAATTTAGGAATTTGAATGAGCCCAAACGGAGTTCGTATGAGAAAGAACGGGCTTTTTGAATTTTCATCGGGAAAGAAAATAAAGGAAAATTTGAAATCACACTGTAGCGATACTACAATGCTCGACTCGAAGCTACAGACTCGCCATGGCTACTTCGGGAAGAGGCAGTAGGGCTACAGCTTGCGCCGGTGAGGGAGGAGATGGAGAGGTTGGGGAAAGAGAGCACCGGAAAGATCTCGACGACGCGGATCCAACGGTGGTGCTGGAGTTTGCAGAAGATGACCAGAGTGCCCGCAATCGATGCCGAAAGCGACGAACAACACCGACGAAGATTTCTTCGATTCTTCCAAACCGCTGCACCAAAATAGAAGTTTCTTGAGGGCTTTTGCTCGTTGCGATGAGGGGCTCAAAGTGACGCGAACAAAATTTGATTTGACTCACCGGAGCAAAAGTTGACACGACGATGTCTTTGGAGTGCGCTGAGCGATGGTTTTCGTGAGTTTTGGGAAGGAAAATAGAACTGAATCAATGGGGAAAGGTGAGCACGGAGTAGAGGACATCAAGACACAACTTCTAAGTGCTCACACGTCCGGTGGGGTGGAGAGACGCCCGCGATAATGGCCGGGCAATGAATTGCCATTAGAGGTTAATCGCGGCCGTTTCACTCGGATTGAGGATGGGTAACAGCAGGGGAATGAATCCTCATATCAATATCTTCATAATACTTTAGATCCCAACCATTTTGGATAATTATGGTGGAAGTTATGAGTGACTGAATATTTTGCTTACCATGGGTAAAAACTTGACCAAGAACAGGAATTTTTTAGGAAGATGAACAGTGTTTCAGGATTAGGCTTGGCCCACTAGAGAGAAAAGGTAAATTTTGAATTTTGGAGACTTTTAGAAATTGATTTGGAATTTCAAATCAAGTTTAGAATTGAATTTTTAAATTGGAATTGAGCCAGATAAAATAAAATCCAAATAAAATCCAAATTTTGAATTAATTAATTTTAAAATTAATTTTTGGATAAATAGAAAAGCTGGGATGTTACAAACAATCTAAGATCTCAAGTACCCTGGAGGTATCTGAGTAAAGTCTTGACACTAGCCCAATGTCTTTTGGTTAGAGCTATATTATGTCTTGCTAGCAAATTCATTACAAATGCAATATTAGTCCTTATGCAATTTGCAAGATACATCAGTATAGGACTTTAGGTCCTAATACTTTTTCATTTTATGTCATTGGTCTAAAAAAGTTTTTATCCACTACAAGGGATCTTATGACCTTGAGGTTTTTAAAGGATGCGATTTATCCCTATTAAACCTTTTCAATACCTTCTTGGTATAAGAAAACTTGTGTACAAAAATTCCTTCTGGGAAATACTCTAGCTATAGGCCTAAGCAAAATTTGATTTTACCCAAATCTTTCATCTCAACACTCCATCTTAAAGAAAGAACTTTCTTCTTTTATCTCCTCTATGATTCTGATGATATTCAGACCAAGACATAAAACTAAGATGACATAAAATTCATTCTGGGATTTCTTTATGAACACACAGAGGTAATATTTCTTCTTAAAGAGGAATTCACTAAGTCGGTTATACTACATTCTCCTCGACCGTTTTAATCCGTATAGCGATCTCTTCAGTTTGATGCTATACATATTGCAATTATTAGGATTCAGAATTGTAATTCCTTAAGGGATTCTCATATAAATATCCATATCCAGTGACTCATATAAATATGCGTTCACTACATCCATCAACTGCATTATTAAATTTAAGCTTGCTGCCATTAATATTAAATTTCATAATGTTATTCTACTCTTTACAGGAGAATAGATTTCATCGTAATCGATGTCGGGTTTCTGCGTGAACTTTTATGCTACAAGCCTTACTTTATATCTCACACCTGGGTATTTTCATTTCTCTTCTAGATGAAAAACCCACTTAATCCTATAGGAAACTGTTTAGGAGGTGTTCAGTCAACAGGACCAAATGTTTTCCTCTTATTAAGTGAGCGATGCCTCAATTGCTTCTCTCATTTGAATCTATCAAAGCGCTTCTAGCACTCTGCCATGAACTTTGGTTCTGGATCAAGCTTTTAGCAATTTTAGATACAAAATATATGTTGACAAATGTAGTCTTTCTTTCATACAATTATCCTGCATCACTTCAGGGATATCTCTTTATTAATTTCTTCCAGCTTCTCGTGACTCCCACAACAATGGAATCTAGGTGTTTTGACTTTCCAGTGTTAGATAGTGCATGCAAATATACGCTGGGGTTATCATCTTCAAGATGGATCACTTCAAGGATGCTACCATCTCCAAAATAGCTCACTTCAGGAGTTTTCTTAACATTAGGTTGAGCTTTTTGTACTGCCATGGGTAGTATTCTCATTTGTTTGGTTCTCTACTTCTACAGACGTCTTTGTGGACCGCACACCTGGAGGCCTCCCCCTCTTTTATCATGAGGGTCAAGAGCGGGTTCAATATCCTTCTAAGATATTTCCACTCTTTTAGGTGCATATACTGCAAGTATATGAGATATTTTCACTCCCTTATGATTAATGAAGGCATTTGACAGTTTATTAGCTTATTTATTACAGATTTATTATCCTTGAACTTTAAGTTTGGTCTTTTTGGTGAGTGGATCTAAGGACTCGACATTCTCTAATGTGGTATTTATCTCTCCCTAATGCAGAAAAATGTCCTTAGGATAATCAGTAGCATCGAGTCAGTATATCTGATCCCCTGTCAAAGGCTCTATGTGTTTAATATTTGACGGAGATTCATAACCTACATAGATCCCCAACTTCCGGTGAGGTCCCATAGTGGTACGGTGTGGTGGAGAGATTGGCATGTATGCACAGCCAAATTTTCACAGATGAAAAATACTTAATTCTTTTTTACACACTATCTGCAATGGAAAATTTTCATGATGTGCAGTTGATCTGAGTTGAATTAATATCGCAGTATGCAGCACTGCGTGGCCACAACAACTGGTGGAAAACCTACTATTCTGCAAGAGTGGCCAAGTAATAAATTTTATTCTTTTAATTTAATGACTCTGCATGGCCATTTTGAGTGTAGACATTAAATGTGAGATGCTCTACATTAATTCCCAGAGCCATGCAATAATCATTAAATGCTTTTGAAGTAAACTCACTAGCATTGTCCATTGGAATAAGCTTGATCTTTTTTTTTGAAAAGTAGTCTCTTAACTTAATAATTTGGGCAATTAATTTTGACAGAATCATGATTTCTAGTAGATAAGAGACATACATAGGACCATCTAGTAGAATCGTTTATCAGTACCATAAAATTTCTTAAAAGGGACCCGACAGGGGCTGAATAGATCCACAGATATCACCTTAAATTTTTTTATAGGAAATTCAATGATTCTTCCCTAACTTTTTAGGTAAAAAGATCTAAGTATAAGCTTTCCTTTAGCACAACACGGTATAAGAAATCTTTAGGTCTAGAAAAGATTTTTTAAGCTATGGCCAATAGAATTATTAATTATTTTTCTCATTCATATTCAACTCAAGATAACCCAATCTATCTTTTAGATCTTAAATTTTTCCGAGTTTTCATTGCAACACAAACTTTAGGTTTTATATGTGCATAGTATAACTCGGAGGAGAAGGAAGAAAGTTTTTTAACCACATATCTATTACACCCATTAAACTTAGTCATGAGTAGGTATTTTGTACCATCCAAATTCACTGTCTCCATAAGGAAATGATTCAGACCAATGTTTTTAAAACTTAAGGGAGTACAACTGGACTCAAGGTATAATATGGCATTCTTCTAGTGCCAACTATGAGAGTATCACTTCTGGCGATAGTCATAATATTTTCAATTCACTTAGTGTGGTAAAACTATCTTCTGGATAGATTTCCTCCTTCGCCATCGGATTATACTTTTTTTCTATATTGGAAATATGATATCATACAATTGTTGCATCAGAAACAAATTGTAAAATATAGAACAAGCATAGCACAATAAATCAAATATCTGGAAAATATCAATTCATTCAATTTTTGAATGACAATCGCTCAACAGGAGCGTAGACCAAATGTTCATTCAGGAACTAGAGCAAACCGATAAGGAGACTTATAAGGAATATGTGACATCGACTTAGCAAAGTGAAGGGATATTTAGGAGACTAATCTAGGTCTCCATATGAGTCGTAGGTGCCCTCTTGGGACTCCTCGAATTCAACAATTTCAAGAACCATATCATCACACTTCTTAACATCTGTATCAACAACAGGTTGGACGGTGAAGTATGACTCAATATTATTTCCCTGGATCTTATTTAGTTTTCCAATGGATTGTATGTAAAGGTCTATCACATACTTCGAGATGCGATAGTTGTATGACCAATGGCCGGTGCATCCATACCTAAAATAGGGCTATTCAGAGTTTACAGCCTTACTTCTGAAAGCCTCTAACCCTTTATCTTTACTTTTTCACTATGAATAGCCTCTTCCCCTATCTCATCTGTCATTCTTCCACTTATTCCCTGTATTCCATTGGCCTTTTCTGTGGCTATGGCTACTGCTAGCCTATTGAGCATTTGCCTGTGCTTCAGGCATTGCAAGACTTCCATTAGGAAGTACGTGATGATTCTTCATCAAGAGTTCATTATGCTTTTCTGCTTCTAGCAAAATGCATATAAGCTCAGAGTACTTCTAGTACTCATCATGACGATACTGTTGTAGCAATATCCTCATATTGGGGTGGAATGTGCACAATATCTTGTCAATCTTTTCAACATTAGTAACTTTATGGTTACAGAATGTTAGATTAGTGACAAGCTTGTGTATGGCAAAATTGTATGCTGCCACAGCCTTTAAAATCTTGAAAGCACGGGAGGATCCATTCATGTTGTGTTTCTGGCAACAGAACAGACCTTTGTTGGTTATATAATTTTCCTCCAGGGAATCCAGAAGTACCAGCTATTCATCCTCCATCAATTATTTGGCCTTCAGGTCCATATGGAGATGGTGCCTTAGGAGGTGCAAAGTTGTACATCTAGCGACTTCAGGAAGAGTAGGGGTACCAGTTTTAGGCTTGGAAAATAGTATCTCCAAAAGATTGAGCTATCAGCTTAATCTTAGTATTTGTTGCCAAGGTAAGGTAATTGTTGTCATTCAGAGCAAGCTTGATAAATTCCTTCTTTTGTGATGTCAAACATGTCCTATTTCTATTTATGCAAAATGACTTTTACTACTGGTAAAATCATTATATTGCATACTCGCTCTTCAATTATTAAAACTTGGTCTATATCTATTCAGTAGATAATTGTCTAAAATTTTTCAGAATTTTTCTAGCAATTTCCATAGTTTTCTGCTAATTATTTAGCAATTTTTAGAATTACCATGTTATAGAAGAATAAATTTCAACATGTATCAATATGTAATTATGCTAGGATAATAAATCCAGAGATATGGAGCTTTCAATGTGCTATATAAGATTTTCCTAGCATTTTTCATAATTTTTGGTTAATTTCCAAGCAATTTTTAGAATTACTGCATAATAGAAAAATAAACCCCAACATGAATTAATCATGGAAATAAAGAAATCATCCACAAGTATATGGAAAAAGTAATGTTGGCTTATTCAGATAAAAAATTCATACTTTTACCCAACAACCCGAGATAAGTGCTTCGTCCAGATACTATACTTGTTGATTTCTACTATATATCTCACCACGAAGTTAGGTTCAATGACTATGATGACATACCTATGTAGGTATCACTAGGTTCTACTCACAATTATACTGAGACAAAACCGGGTAATTTACCTTGATTCCAAAAAGGGTGGCACCCACGATTTGAAGCCTATCAGAGATTTTTTTGACACGTCTTTCGGTATCTACAAATCAAGGGGAGGGCCACACAAGAAGGGCCTAGCTACTCAAACGTATATTTTTAAGTTTCCGGTATCCAATAGTACGCAATAATCCTTCACACTCCATAATAATACCTTCGGAACTAATTAACCTCTTATGTTTTAGCAGTGCTACCAGCAGCCAAAGGACACTGATATATGTGGATTCTATGTTTGCCACAACATGGCACTCCTTGTTGGTTCCTAGTAGACCAATGTCATATAGGTTTGTCAATCTTGCAACAATTATCCACTTATTAATTTATATACACGCGATACTTTGCTCTTCTCATCGACAGGCTGACCTGCTAGCTAGTTGAGGACAGCTCTGTGTCTTCTTACTGCGTGAGGTCTTAAATCCATCGTGCAGATGCTACTTGTCGGGGATTGGATACTTCCTACTTACGACCATCGTACCTCGGTGGCCAGCCGACCGCCGACCATACCCACCCTTGGGCGGTATTCCCAAGAAAGGTTCTAGGGCGGGCTAGCCTCTAGAGCTACTCCGACCTCAGCCAAGCTCGCCCCCGAGCATGCTTGCTCGGGGGTACGCGACCAGCGACCGGGTCCGGCGGAGAGACCTCGGGCGTCTCCCAAAAGCCAGGCGCAATCTACGAAGGCGATGTGGCATTAATTACTCGGCGGCTCAAAGGACTGCACGGCCACAATCTTAGCCCGCTACGCCGACGTAGCGGTATGGCAAAAAGTAGGGAACAGTGCCACCCACGTCCAGGAACAGTAAAGCGTCGCTGTATAATAAATGTCGAGACACTGTAATCGCCTATAAATACCCCCACGCACGTAGAATTTATGGTTCGACTTCACTTTACTTTTACTCCTCACGCTCAGCTGTTACTTGCCGGTAGCCAGGCGGATTACCCTTAGAGTCCCCAGGCTCCCGAGCAAGCACCCTGTAATCCACCTTTGCAAGTTAGTGTAATCACTGGACGTAGGGTTATTATCTCCCCCGTGAGTGGCCCGAACCAGACAAAAAAGGTCCCCTTGTTTGTTGTGTCCTCGCAATACGTAGCTCGGTAAGCCCTTAGAAGCCATACCCTCCGCGAAAAAGGGGCCCTAAGTTGATCCCTTATTCAACAAGTAAGCTCGGCAGGGGACCGATTCCCGAATCGTCGACAGCTGGTGCCGTCCGTGGGGATCGACTGAGTCCTTTCGCGAGGAATCCCTGAGGATGCTGAATTCTCAAGACAATCAAGACCTCTGCGTCTTCGACGATGTGGAGGACAACGACATGTACTACGCCAGCGATGGCGTGGCTGGTGTGGCTGACCCAGAAGGCCACACCGAAACCGGGAGTCTTTCCCCTGTGCCTGCAGTGCGAGAGCATTTCCTTCGCTCGCAGCATGATACCCTCGTCGATGAGGAGGAATCTGGCGGCCTCCGTGACAGTCCGGATGCTCCTGACCGTCCCGAGTGCAGCCGGAAGACTGCGACGCATGGTGACGCCTCGACGTCACCCTCGCAGTCCTGGTGCTCCCGCAGCGTCAATATGGCGGGAAGGGAAGAGATCCACGAGGCCCACTCTCCAGGAACCTCTCATTGTCACCAGTGCAATACTAACGAAAACCATTCGGAGTTATCCCCGGGCAAGACCACGGCGGCGTCCGCTGCCGGCGGAAGGAAGACGCCAGGCTGGAGACCCGACTGCGAAGATCCAGCGCCGCTCCCAGCTGCGCGGCGTGATCGTCGCCAGGCGCCGAAGCGGTGCAGCGCCATGGCGACGGATCGTCGCGATTTGAACTTCTCTGCCGGTGAACTGGCAGCTATGGGAGCGGTCGTGGTCGAAAATCTGGAGAAGCTCGCCGCCGACATAGGGCTCCCTGGGCCCCCCGGCGGAGAAGTGCCCCGGAATATTTCCGGGATCATAAGCGTCGTTCCACTGTTCGCTCCCATCGTGGCGCCTCCCGAAGTCCTGCTCGGGAGGGCCGCGGGGCGCAAGATCGATACCGTGAAGACGTTCGGAGTGGTTCCCGGATGGCCTCGTAGGCCCGGGGCATCGCCCCGCCTACTCGCGAGCTTACCGAGTGTTCCACCAAGGGGCTGCCTTCATCGCGCCGGCGCGGAGACGTGTTCTCTCATCTCGCCCCGCGCGTAGAGGACCATCGAGGCGCCTGCCGTCACGGTCGCCATGCCCGGAGGGGTTGCCACGACGGCCCGGCGTTCGGATGTCGAGCCCTTTCGGCGTCCCTCCGCGACGTCTCGTGGCCGAGCAAGTTCAAGCCTGGCCACATTGAGCGGTTCAATGGAACTCAGAACCCGAATGAGTTTACGTCAATTTACTCCGCCATTACGGCGGTACAGAGATGAGGGTCATGGCCAACTACCTTCCCACGGTCTCGACGGCTCGCGAGACCAGCTCTTTAATCAAAGGAAGGATCGATCCGCTCGTGGGGCAGCTCGTGAGGCGCTCGGCGAATTTCGAGCGCTACACTCGCCGAACGCAGCGCGACCTCGGCGATTGATCCGGACGAGAAGGAATCTTTCGGCATTTCGTCCAAAGATTCATTAAGGTGAGGAACTCCATTCCGAGCATCTCGGACAAGGCAGTCATTCGGGCCTTCAAATTCGGGGTCCACGACGTTCGCTTCACGCAAGACTTGGAGATCCATCCTGACATAACGGCCAACGAGCTATTCGCATGGCGGCCGATCTTCTGTGAACGCCCGAGGCGGTCTTGCGATATAAAAGATCTTTGGATGAAGGCAAAATTTGCCGCCTTAGCCGGGCCTAGAGGGCTCCTCGAGCAAGAAGCGCTCGGGCTCTGTTGAGAAAAAGATCAAGAAGAAGAAAAGGTCGCACGTCCTGGGCATGGTGGCCGCCGTCGAAAACCGTCCGCCGCGGGCTCTGCCAGCTCGACAGCCCGAGGGCGGGTGAGGTCGGCCACATCTGCGGCGCAACGACCGAGATCACAACGACCAGCGTCGCCGATCGCCGAACGCGATGATCAAGGCCTACGGCGGGATCGCGGCGACCAAGATCGAGGAAGAAGTGCTCCTTCGGCGACCGCTATTGCCGCTCCATCGGCGATCGGGCACGACCTTCGCAATTGCCGAACACAGGCGTCCGCCTAGAAAGTTCTCTGACGCCAAGGTCCCATGCCCACGCTCCCGAGGAAAGGCGATAGCGGCAAGTGCAAAGGTCCCGGACGGGGCGGCGATATGGGGTACCAGGAGCCCCTCAACCACATTCTTGAGTCATATTCGGGGCTCCTCGGCGTACAAGTCCCTTGAGGACTGAAGGAAGCGGCAGGAGGTCTGCCATATCGCTCGAGGGCAAGCGCGGTGCTGGCAACTCGGTGGTCCGAGTGTCGATCACTTTCTCCAGGGCGATTGTCCTTGGAATGACCAAGCCTCGAAGCTCCGTTGGTCGTGAGCAGACCATCAACAACGCCAAAGTGGGCCGGGTTCTCATCGACGGCGGGAGCTCCCTAGATCTTATATCCGCTACGGTCCTGGGCGAGATGCAAGTTTCTCGATCCAAGATCAAGAGTACAGCTGTCCCATTCTTCGGGATAGTGCTGGGCACCTCGATCAAGCCTCTTGCCCAGATCATCTTGCCTGTGACATTCGGAAGCCTCAACAACTTCCGGACCAAGCTGATCAACTTCGAGGTCGTTGACTTCAAGTCGGCCTACAATGCCATTCTCAGCAGGCCAACCCTCTCCAAGTTCATGGTCGCCACGCACCATGATTACCAATTTCTGAAGGTCCCCGGGCCGAAAGGCGTCATCACCATCAAGGGCGACCATAGGGCGGCCCTGAGCTGCGATGAGAAGTCGCTCGATATGGTCGGGCAGCTGCCTCAGTGGGGCCCCGACCAAGAGCCGGCACACTCTCGCCCCAAAGTTACCCTCGGCCGGAGGAGGAACCAAGCGGTCCCTCGGACGGCAGCGGACCCGGCTAAGGTTTTCATTTGGGATCTTCCTTAGATCCCAAATAGAACTCGAGCTCATTACTTTCCTCAGGAGGAAGCAGCGGACGTGTTAAGCAGGAACCGTCGAGCATGCACGAGTCCCAAGGAAGTAATTGAGCACAGGCTAGTATTCGGCACGATAAAAGCTTTGTGTGCCAGAAGCTCAGGCGTTTTTCCCCTGAGAAACAAGCAATCATCCGGGATGAACTCGACAAGCTCCTTAAGGCCGACTTCGTCAGAGTAGTCGAGCATTCGGAGTGGCTGGCAAACCCAATCATTGTCAAAAAGAAGGGTGGCAAATGGCGCATGTGTGTCGACCACACGGCTGAGCAGCGCCTACGAAAAGACAACTTTCATTGCGGCGCATAGACCCGACTAGTCGGCGTGGCGGAGTCGAGTGATGAGCTTTTGGATGCCTACTCGGGCTATCACGGATCATCTTGTCCCAGGGGCGAAGAAGACTTCCTTCATAACGCCATTGACGCGTTACGCTACGACCATGTCTTTCGATGCGTGGAGCGCGGCGACCTTCAGCGCTTGATCACGAAGACCTTCCGAGGACGAGATAGGCGGAACACGGAGGTGTATGTAGATGATATTGTGTTGAAAAATGGCTCGCCTCCGGTCATGTATCCGACCTCGAGGAGACCTTTTGTAATCTCAATAGACACCGAATAAAGCTTAATCCAGAAAAATGTGTCTTTGGGGTGAAAGCGGGCAAGGTGCTCTGCTATCTTATTGGGCCGCAAGGCATCGGTGCAAACCCGGAGAAAATCGAAGCCATCGAAAGAATGCGACCTTCGAGCTGTGTAAAGGTGGTCCAGGCCTTGACCGGACGTATGGCGGCCCTCAGCCGCTTCATCTCGATCGGCGGCGTGGGCTCCCTTTTTCAAGCGCCCATGAGCACGAGGCTAACCACGCCTTTGAGGAGCTGAAGCGGTACTTGTCTAGCTCGCCCGTTCTGGCCACACCTAGGTCGGGAGAGGACCTCTTGTTGTA
This sequence comes from Guadua angustifolia, assembly GCA_036346375.1. NCBI lineage: Eukaryota > Viridiplantae > Streptophyta > Magnoliopsida > Poales > Poaceae > Guadua > Guadua angustifolia. The sequence continues at coordinate 49,608,035 of CM070507.1, read as the reverse complement.
TCTCGCGGCGACCCCCTAGGCTGTAAGCGTGATGTTGGCGGTTGAGCGAGATGGGTGCAGCGACCGATATACTACGTCAGCGAGGTCCTGCATGGACCGAAGGAGCGGTACCCTGAGGTCCAGAAGCTCTTATACTCGCTACTCGTGGCAACGAGGAAGCTGCGCCACTACTTCCAAGCTCACAAGATCATCGCGCCGACCAGCTTTCCCCTTAGGGAGATCCTAAGAAATCAAGACGCGGCTGGCCGTATAGCAAAGTGGGCCATGGAGCTCGCCGAGTTCGATGTCCACTTTTCGGCCCGCACGGCGATCAAATCCCAGATCCTGGCGGACTTCGTAGTGGAATGGACCAACCCGGCGCCACCCGCTGCCAAGCCCGACGAATCCGAAGACGGTCGCTAGACCATGTACTTCGACGGGTCCCGAGCTTTCGAGTGCTCGGGGGCTGGTGTCGTGCTAGTTTCCCCTCAAGGGGATCAACTCCAGTACATCATCCAACTGCACTTCGCCGCGACCAACAACGCGGCGGAGTATGAAGGCCTCTTGGCCGAACTACGAGCGTGCAAGGCGCTCGGGGTCCAGCGGCTGACTATGAAGAGCAATTTGCAGTTGGTCATAAACCAAGTTAACAAGGAGTATCAGTGTTCCGATCACTCAATGGCGCTTTACTTGGTTGAGGTGAGGAAGATGGAGCGGTACTTTAGAAATTTCGAAGTACTCTACATCCCCAGGAAGGACAATTCCCTGGCCGACCATTTTTCCAAGGTCGGTTCCTCGCAGATGCCCGCCCCACCGGGGGCGCTCGTCGAGCATCTGCATAAGCCCTCCATTACCTCTGTAGAGGAGGCAAACACCCAGATGCCCGCCCCACCAGGGGCGCTCGTCGAGCATCTGCATAAGCCCTCCATTCCCTCTGTAGAGGAGGCACCGGAGACGGGCGGTCACGTCTCCCTCCTCGAGCACAGTGCGACTGGATGACGCCATTCGTCCAGTACCTTGCCTATGGGGCATTGTGTAACATCCCCAATTTTGGGTTTCTGCTAAAAGCTAATTTAAAATAATTAAATTCAAAATTTGGATCTTCCTCGGTGTTATATTTAATATGGCATCCATATCCTTCCAAAATTCGGAATTCATTCCAACACTGTCCGCCGCAAAGTCAGAATTCTCAATTTCGGTCCTTAATCAAAATTTCACCCAAGTTCCAAAATGCTCCAAAAATGTTGAAACCCATTGAAATAGGTTCTAAATATTCTATAATGATTTTGGGAATTTTTCCAAGATTTATAGAATCCCTCTGGTATTTTATCTCTCGCGCTTTATTCAAATCCATTTTATTTCGTCCCAAAATAATCTAAATTCCAAAATTCATCCAAAAATAGCGAAACCAATTTTATTGGGTTCCATTTTATTCTTTAGGATTTTATGATCTTTTTGAAATTTTTAGACCTTGTTATCTATTTTATCTCGCGCGCTTTAAAATCTGCACAGTTCATCTTCTCCAAACGGCCAGCACTGTTCATCTCCAGCCCCTTTTGCAAGTCAAATTTCAAATTCTCATATCTTTCAATATACTGCACCAAATCGCGTGGGAGCTGAAGCATCGCGAAGCTATTGATGAGAGGATTCATTTCCCTACTGTTACCTATCCTTAATCCGAGCGAAACGGCCGCAATTAAGCGTTAATGACAATTTATTGCTTGGCCATTATCTCGGGCGTCTCTTCACCTCTCCGGACGTGCGAGTACTCAAAAGTTGCGTCTTGACATCCTCTATCCCATGCTCACCTTGCCCCGTTGATTCAGTGTCGTTTCCCTTTCCAAAACTCGAGAAAACCCGACGCCCGGCGTTCTCCAAAGACACCAACGAGCCATCTTTTGCTCCGGTGAGTTTCTAGGTAAACCAACCACGTCACTTTGTGCCCCTTGCTTCCGTGATCACAACCATTCAATCGGATTTGATTTTCGTTGCAGTTTGACCCCGTATTTCAAGTTTGTTCGTCGTCGGTCGTCGCTCCGTTCCTCGTCGATTTCTCCCGTTTGGGTACGATTCAATTCAATTCCTTGCAACCATAGACTCCCCTTGATGCTAGCTATGCCGTGCTCACTCTAGTTTTGGGAAATTTCATGGTTTTTGGTCGTCGTGCCGTCGGCCCGATTTTGGTCGCCGGTTTTACTTCGCCGTTGCCGTTGCCGACCTTATCGCTTGCCGACCTCGTCTTCTGCCTCACGCCTCGCCCCGCCCGCCTCACCGCGCCGCCACCACAGCCGCCCGCTCCTCTGCGCCTTGACCCGCCAGCCTTTACACACCTGCGTCTTGGCGCACGATCGCCGCCTCCTGGACCACCGGCGGCGCTTCCTTCTGCAGCCGTGAACCCCTTAGCGATCCGCCATCCCTCCCTTGGCCTTCCTCCATTTCTTTGCTTCTTCCTCTGTACAGAGCTTGTGAAGAAGAAACCTTGAGTCTATCACGCATGTGGCCCACATGGAAGAGACTCAAGAAAATCAGGAAAATGGAGAAAAAGGAAGATTCCAAAGGAATATTCCCGGATTTTCTATTTTCCAATCCGATAGAATTCAAACAATTGTTTCTCATCCGTCGTAACTCCGAATCGAGTGATTCCAATTGCTAAATTCATCCTCTATCTGCCAATATTTTTATAATAATTTTTAGTTTCTGTTTATTTTATTTTATTCTTTTCATGCTTCGTTTTGCGCGTAATCGAAGAAGCGGTCGTTAAATAAATCATAGAAGCGAAGAGAAGACCTCGAGCAACCGCGACGGCGCCAAATCGATGAAGGCAAGTCTTCTGGACGCAAGTTAATCCCATTGTTTATAACCGTTTTATAAAATGTTTACAATTTGCATGGCTATTTATATAAAATGATGATGTTAAAATATAGGATGTTAGTTATACCCATTTTGAAATGACATCCTTGCTGTTTGATTACCGTGCCTTTGTAACCTTAAAATTTGAATCATGAAATCATGTATTATATGATTAACCTTGTTTAGTACGATAGACTGTGCTTAGGATTGATGTTGATTAAAATGCCTATGGCGGGTTAAATTCTAAATATTGTTGAAACCTGTTTTATCAAAAATGTAGCAATGTGATTGCTGTTGTGATTACAAAATAAAATAAAATAAAATAAAAATGGTTTAGATTGGGGCGGAATGATTTGTTAGGCGGGTGCAGATGGAGCACTAGTTCAAGTTTGTGAAAGCCGCCCTAATCAATTTAAGAACCGACGCTTATGACTATCCATTCTAAGCATTACCGTGCAACCACAAGTCTATAATGGGTACGACCTGGCTGAATAATTTGTAGAAACCTAACTTAGACTCGTCAGTTGGTGGAATGTGGGTGCCGAATGGAGGAAAGTCGTATTTCCCACACGACGCAAGAGGGGGCTTCTGTACTAGGTAGATGGAACCCTAACAGCGGTGAAACCTCAGCGGGTGGGTCGGGTTAGGCGTATACATTGTAAAGGCCTTGTCATGATGTCTCTGTTGGCGCACCAAAGGAAGTGTGTTCATAGCGCTTGGCATTAAAGAGATGATCATGTCTTGTGGGTAAAGCTGTACACCACTGCAGAGTTAAAACTATTCGAATAGCCGTGCCTACGGTCAAAGGCAAAGCGAAGAATGCTTTCATACAGGTAGACTTGGTTTTGGTTTTAAAAATAACTGATGTTTTGTTTTGGGATTCGGGAGTGGTTGGAACTCTCGAATGTTTATTTGGCGGATTGAGCCAATCAGGTAGATGGAACCTGTTTTGATCATAACGGATGGAGTCATGAGTTGGTTTACCTTAATCTTTTAAACTACGCGGATAGAGCCAGTATACTAGTGATGGTGGATAGAACCTTCGCTAGAATAATAAATATATTCAATTGTTAAAATATTTGTTAAAATGTGCATTGCGAAAATTATTATTAAGTATAGTTTGATGAAACTTGGCTTTATGCAAAAGAACCCTAAAAAGCCTTCTTTGGAAAGCCCTACATGTTGCATAATTTTTCGGACTTGCGGAGTACGTTTGTACTCACATGCTACACAAATTTTTCATCAGAGAATTACCAAGATGCAGTCGAAGACAATGAGTTCTATGATGAGGAGTTCGTTGGAGATCGCCAAGTGAAAGACCATGTGGAGGTCTATCCTTGTGTGTGATGAGTAATTGACAAGATTTGGGATTGGATTGATTTGAAATTGAGTTTGATTTGAATTGGATCTTCAAATTGAAGCAATTTGAGTATAGGTTGCTTTTCCTAGTGCTCTGGCCTAGAAGGCGATATGCCAGGACCATTGAGCATAATTATGATTGATTAATGATTTTGTTTGATGCAATGCACTCATGTGAGTGGTTGCATGGATTGACTTTGAGTCAAGTCGTGGACTTGTGCTCGGATCGTTGTTTGTTTATTAGGTGTGCGGTGTTGCTCGAGGCGGCGTGGTCGATGACGGGACGGAACTAGGTTCATGGAGGCGAGGTTCGGGGAGGAACCGAGGTCTTGGTGGTCGAGGATGTCATGCGGGACGTTCGGGCTAGAGAACATGCACATGGAGGTGGTTAGTCCGTGTGTGCGTGGTGGGCGTCTGGCGTGCAAAAAGCTATATTGGGCCATGTTGGGCCAAGTGGAATTGTATACAAAGCGTATTGGGCTATGTTGGGGCCAAGTGGAGTTGTATCTGAATTCTTTATGGTTGCTCGATATAAATAGGGAGGTGTCTCCTGTTTATGTGAGCAAGAAATTAGGGTTTGTACTCTTTGGTGTTGGAGTCTTGTTAGACAAAAGAAATAAAGAGCTTTTTCGCTGGCTTGACATTCGCCGTTTTTAATTAAATGTCTTCGTTCTGGCGGTGGTGGCGGCCGTTTTTCCTTCGCCCTCGTGTTCTGGCGGCGGGCTTCTGCTTAGCGACAACAAGGTTTTTCGGCGGCGCTTTGCATTAACTTCTTGCGGAGAATTTTCTAGCGTCTTGCGGCTGAAATTTGGAGGCTTGGCAGCGTGGTTAATCTGTTGTTGTTCTTTTCTCTGGCGTTGGAGTTTCTTTTTGCTTGCTCGATGCATGTACATGCATCTTTGGGCGTGGTATTGGAAACCTTGGCCGGCAAGGCAGTTTCTTGGTGGAGTGCTCCCATGTGCTATGAACAGATTGGTTAGCTATCTTCATCGATTATTCTTGAACCGAGACTTTAATTCTATTATTTAATCTAGCTTTCTTCTTTTGTTCTAGATCAATTGTTCTATATTGATTAGTTGTTTTCACCATGATAATTTTGATTTGATCCATCTAAAATCTTCTTAGGGCATTAATTTAGTGTTCCTCAAAGTTTTGTTGGTTAATCTTTTGTAGATTGTGATTAATCACGAAATTAGGGTTTGCTTGATTTTCGTCATAATGCATCTCAACAAGCTTGCAGGATTTATAACTTTTGATCCATAGATCCGATCGACCTGATTCTTTTTTTTGTTAGATGCGTATTGGAATCTAGTTTCTTCTGTTCAAATTTCAGGTCAATCCGACAGCTAGATCTCTGGGAATTCACAATTTACCGAACACATATACTCTGTTTTGTTGAATACGAAGCAATTATTTGAGTCCGAATTAGGGTGAATTTTTAGTAGATCAAAAATTTGATTTTAGCTTCCGCGCAATCATTCACCCCCCCTCTGATTGTCGCTATCCGATCCTACACCAAGATAACTAGGCGCGCTCTAATAAATGCTTCGCCTGTGGTGTCTTTTGGGTTTTATCTCGTTGTTTTTGTTTTTTTGCTTTGTGAACTCTCGGTCATGTGACCGGAGATGTAATAAATAGCCATGTGGTGGTACTTTATATTTATGCTATTACTTAGTTACGTTACGGTTATGATTTTCCTTTGCTTCCTTTGTGTGTACTAGCAAGCGATCAGGACTAATCTGAAATACACGAGATTGGGATGGTAAATCTGGGGTCTCACAGAGGTGGTATCAGAGCCTGGACGACTATAGGATGTGACTTAGTTAGAATGACAAAGCCTTAAGGATTAATATTTTTTTTTATAAAAATATACTTATAAAATTTTAAGTTCCTCTGCTTCTATCTTTTCTATCTTAGCGTCTTGTCCTTACCTCATTCTTTATTTAAAATTTGTTTACTGACCTTGTCTTTTTCAAAATTTATAGATATCTTTCTATACCTCATTTGCCTAGTGAAGAGGATCCTTCCCCTCGTGTTCCTGAGGAGGGTGAAGGGAGTAGTTAGTTTAAGTTTTTGTTTATAGCACCTTTCTTTTGTCTACGCTAGAACGTTATTAATTGTGTGTGATGGATTGTATCATGCTTCTAAGCATTTGTGATACAGTCATCTTAATAAAACTATTTTGATTTAATAAAGATTTTAGTTGGTGTTTTCTTTTGTTGGTTGCGCTTTTGTCTTGGTGGATGCTATTTAGTTTCCCTGTTTTCTTATCTTTGCTTTTCCCTCTTTCCTTGTGCTTTCCCCGTCCATGGTTTTAGATGGAGAACCCTGTCAGAGGTCGTGGCAGAGGAAGGAGAGGTGGTCGTGGTCATGACCATGGTAGAGTGTAGTTACAACATGAAGTTCCTGTACAGCAGCAGTACAACGAGAATAACCAAGTACCGTCACCTCGGCCTTGGCAGAACCAAGTGCCACCCCACCCCACTCAACCACCAAGCATAGAGCGAGATGATGGCCATGCAGCTCCAAATTCTTCAAGCTTTGGCGCAGAACGCCCTCAATCAGCCCCAAGTCGTCCCTGCTCAGGCCGCAGCTCAGCCTCCCCAGTCTAAGTTCGGGGAATTCATGAGGACCAGACCCCCAACTTTCACAGGATCAGTCGACCCTTTGGAGGCTGATGATTGGTTAAAGGAGGTTGAGAGGAAACTTTATCTGGCCCAATGTGATGAATTTGAGAGCATCTTATATGTCTCTCATCAGCTGAAAGGAACCGCTGCAAGCTGGTGGGAAAATTACCTCGGCCTTACGAGGAAGCCCGAACATCACTTGGAATGAATTTGTGGAAGCTTTTACGGCTACCCATATTCCCAAGGGGATTATGGAAATGAAGAGGCATGAGTTTCACAAGCTGCAGCAAGGAAACCTTTCAGTCTCAGAATACCTGAATCGGTTCACCCAACTGTCCAGATATGCTACTGAGGATGTTGCCACTCATGAGGCAAAGATCTGGTGCTTCATGGAGGGTCTTGACTCTAACATCAAAGTTCAGCTGGTCTCCAATGACTTCCCTTCGTTCCAGCATATGGTGAATAAGGCTTTGGTTCAAGAGGATGCCTAGAGTCAGCTTTATGAGTCAAGAAAGAGGAAGATGATGTTTCAAACTCAACGAGGTGCTAGTATGTAACATCCCCAATTTCGGGTTTCTGCTAAAAGTTAATTTAAAATAATTAATTTTAATTTTTGGTTTTTCCTCGGTGTTCTAATTAACCTGGAATCCATATCCTTCTGAAATTAGAGTTCAATCCTTCACCGTCCGAAAAGTCAAAATTTCAAATTCCGGTCCTTATTTGAAATTTCACCCGAGTTCCAAAATGCTCCAAAAATCTCAAAACCTATCGCACTAGGTTCCAAATATTCTAAAATAATTTTGGAAATTGTTCCAAGATTTTTAGAATCTCTCTGATATTTTATCTCTCGCGCTTTCATCAAATCTATTTTATTCATCCCGAAATTATCTAAATTCCAAAATTCATCCAAAATTAGCAAAACCAATTTTATTGGGTTCCATTTTATTTTTTAAGATTTTTAGAATCTTTTTCGGTATTTTTAAATCTTGTTATCTATTTTATCTCACGTGCTTTAAAATTCACACTTTTCATCATCTTCAACCTCCAGGCAGCACTGTTCATGTCCAGCCCTTTTTGCAAGCCAATCTTCAAATGCTCATATCTTTTGCAATTCTCAACAAAATCAAGTGAGGTCAATTGCAAAACGACCGTGTCATCAAGGACTTCAATTCTCTTGCAATTATCCTCTCTGAAATCAAGTGAAACGGTTGCTGCAAACAATTCTTTGCCGTTTCTTGTTTTAGCCATAACTCTTCCGTTTCTCCACCTTCCCGGACGTGCGAGTACTCAAAAGTTTCGTCTTTCCATCCTCTATCCCGCGCTCACCTTGCCCCATCAATTCAGTGTCGTTTCCCTTTCCAAAACTCGAGAAAACCCGACGCTCGACGTCCTCCAAAGACACCGGTGAGCTATATTTTGCTTCGGTGAGTTTCTGGGTAAACCAACCGCGTCACTTTGTGTGCCTTGCCTCCGTGATCACAACCCTTCAATCGGATTTGATTTTCGTTGCAGATTGACTCTGAATTTCAAGTTTGTTCGTCGGATTGTTCGTCGCTTCCAGTGTCGATTGCGGCCATTCCAGCCATCTCCTCCAAAATCTAGCACCACCATTGGATTCGCGTCATCAAGACCTTTCCGGTGCTCACCTTCTCCAAACTCACCACCTCTTCCTCACCGGTGCCACTGTGAGCCGCCATGAGCCACCGTTGTTCAATGTCGCCGGCACTATTCCGATCTCGGTTTGTCGTGCCACCTCTATCATCTCATAGCCCTTGTCGTTGTGGTTCCGATCTGCCGCTTCACATTTTCCGCAATGCTTCCTACCACCGGCAAACCCTCGTGCCATGGTAGCCTCCCTTGAAGTCATTCTCTGTAGCGTTCCCCCGAAGAAGAGTACTGTAGCGATGCTACAGTATGATTTGTTTTTTTTCAGAATTTCTCTTCGGTTAAACTTCAGAAAGCCCGTTCTCATTCGTCCGAACTCGGATTGAGCCGATTCAAATTTCTAAACTTTTGTAAAATCAAGATCTATCTTCCAGAACCATTTATTTTTGGTTTTGAGCTTGTTTGCTGCTCTGTTTTGTATTTATTTGGTTTTGTTGCTTTATTTTCTGGTAGACGCAAACCCCGAAGGAGCGAACAGAGACTTTGAAGACCAGGATTCAGCGTTTGATCAGCAAGGCAAGTCGTAGTCCTTTGATCATGTTGAACCTATGCTTGCGAAGTTATTTTGTTTTGTACAAGTGCATGCTATTTGTGTATCAATGCTAGTTCATGGGAGTAGCTATTCACCTGATTGCCAGTATACCACCTTGATTATTGAAATGCCATGTATCCATTGTCACCCTAGGTTGGGTCGTTTACTAGTTGGACATAATTTTAGTACCAACATCGGGCTATCATAACTATGCTTAGACATGCTTAGTCGTACGTTGGGATTCATATCACCTGTGAAGTAATGTAAATCTTGACCTAATAAGATATTGAATTGTAGTTGTTGACCACTGTTGTAAAACTTATTGTACCATGGCAGGGAATGCCATTTGTCTTGGTTGAACAAAATGTTTTCCCTCGGGCAAGTGATTGTGCAGTAAAGGGGGTGCTGTCTAGCACATTGGGATGTGACTGTCTTACCTGAGATAACTTAAGGACTTAATCTTGTGCGCCATTGAACTGGGTCTAACCGTGCAACCACAAGTCTGGTATGGGACGGACCTAGCTGATTAATTTGCAATGTCTAGTCTTGAGTATTGCCAGTTGTTGGTGTGGGTTCCGGGTTGGACGGGTAGACTCACATGGCTCAAGAGGGGGCCTCGAGGGGCGAAACCTTAGAGGGTAGTACCGAGTTTAGACGTGCATTGTAAAGGCTTTGTCATGATATCTCTGCGACACACCAAAGGAAGTGTGTTAATATCGATTGCACTAAGAGATGTTCATGTCTTGTGGGTAAAGTTGTATAATCTCTGCAGAGTGTAAAACTATTCGAATAGCCGTGTCCACGGTCATGGACAAGCCCGAGGATTTCACACAGGGTATAGAGTGTTTTTTGAAATGTGGAATTGTTGGAATGTGAACGGGGAGTTCACTGTTGTTTTGTTGTCTAAAGCTATACTGTTGAATTATGTGGTTGATACTTGTTTCAAATGACGTAGGGTGATTCCTCGCCATTCTGTTCATGTTGTCTACCATTGATTTATCAGTTATTTATTATTGTTTTCATCAATATGGCCTCAATCTATTTACTGTATTTAAATTCAAGTTATTGCTTTCTGCAAATGAACCATATGACTATCTTTTGTCAAGCCGTGCATGAATATATTGCATCTTTTCCCTACGGCTTGTTGAGTACGTGTTGTACTCACGGCTTTATGCCCATGTTGTTCAGTTGCTGAGGAAGGATCAGGTAATGAATATCAAGAGGAGGAATACTATGAAGACTACGTCGACTAGGAAGGCGTTTCCCCAAACGATTGCCTGTGGCATGTTGAATGGCCTAAGTTAATATGTTTCCGCTGCAACAGTTTCACTTGTTTCTTAAGGCAAGAGGCATTGATGTATGAACCTTGACCATAGGATCGTTTGCTTTATTCAATAATAATTTGCTTCTTCTTAGTTATTTTGATGTATGGAATGATATGTCATCTATGTTTCCACTGTGTGCACTAGCGTGATCCTGGACAAGTGCAGTATTCACAAAGGGTTTTGGATTTGCATATCCGGGCCCCGACATAGTAGTTCTAGGCCCCGTACCTTTCAGCCGCAGCCTAACAGGCCAGCAGTCCCCAATGCTTCCAGGACCCCAATGTCCACTCCTCATCGATTCCTCAAGCCCTACTGTGTCATGCGAAAAATCAAGTTCAGAAGAGCAACACAGTAACTGCAGGAGTCCAATGCTTTAATTGCAGGGAGATGGGGCATTATGCGATGCTTGTCCCCGAAGCGTCGTGAATGACCCTGATTCGGTTCAACACAGGATCTACTCTAGCTTGTGCCCGGCACCGGCTTCGAGGAAGAAGGCATACAGACTCCGCGTACTCCTCGCACCATGGAAAGAGGACGTGTTAATCACGTCACAGCTGAAGAAGTCCAGGACGCACCGGATGTGGTATATGGTAAGTTCTTCATCAATTCAGTTCCTGCTTCAGTATTGTTTGATTCTGGTGCTACACATTCATTCATATCAGAGTATCTGGTAAGAAAGCATGGATGCGATCTGATTAAACTTAGAAATCCTTACTAGTTCAATCCACGGTAAAGAACTAAGAACAAGCGCTATTTGCCTAAAATGGATATAATTATAAAAGGGTAAGGTTACTAGCGAACTTAATATTATTGGATACTAAGGGAATAGAAGTAATCCTTGGAATGGACTGGTTAACCAAATACAAGGGTCAGATAGATTGTGCTAGTAGAGCAATCTCCCTTACTAGTCCTGAGGGAATTCGAGTGAGGTTCCTATCTAATCTCTCCTCTAAGGGTGGTAATACCCTGAACCGACTAAAAGGTACATCTTTGGAAAATGTGCCCATAGTGAATGAATACCCGGATGTATTCCCAGATGATTTGCCCCTATATCAAAAAGACCTTACCGGCTGCCTGCTAATGAGTTAGCAGAAACGAAGAAACAGATTGAAGAACTATAGGAGAAAGGATTTATAAGGCCAAGTTCGTCACCTTGGGGTTCACCGGTAATCTTTGTTAAGAAGAAGGATGATAGTCTGAGAATGTGCATAGATTACCGATCTCTGAATGAGGTCACAATAAAGAATAAGTATTCTTTGCCTAGGATCGATGATCTATTTGATCAGTTGAAAGGAGCTCAAGTTTTCTCAAAAATAGACTTGAGATCAGGATATCATCAGCTCAAGATAAGAAAAGAAGATATCCCAAAAACAGCCTTTACTACCCGATATGGACTGTACGAGTTTACAGTGATGTCCTTTGGATTAACAAATGCACCGTCCTATTTCATGAATTTGATGAATAAGGTGTTTATGGAGCTTTTAGATAAGTTTGTTGTCGTTTTTATTGATGACATTCTTATTTATTCCAAGAATAAGAAAGAGCATGAGGATCATTTGATGATAGTTTTGGAAAAGCTCAGAGAGCATCAGCTTTATGCTAAGTTCAGTAAATGTGATTTTTGGTTGAAGGAAGTTGCTTTCTTGGGTCATGTTGAAAGTGCATCTAGGCACTTATGTTATTTTGGTGATTAATGACAAACACATATAATGACAATCTATGTAATTGAGTAAATGCTTAACTTAGTGCTTAACAAATGACAAACCTCTAATATGATTATAGTGCTATGAGACTAACATGTTATTGCCTAGTTGAGTATCAGTCTCACCTATTTAGAGGAAAATCAAGTGGGATGGTTAAGCAAAGATAAGGTATGCAATTTTGGTATCTATTCTATATTTGTTATTGCATTCCATTTGTGCAAATGCATAGTGAACTCCAAGTAGCATGTTGATTATATATATGCACATTGGTTCATGTCATATTTATTTGTGCATATATATTCATTTGAGTTCATTATGTGCTTTGTTTTTAGTATGCATGTATTAACTAGAGTTAAACTTCACATTGCTATAGATTGACTTGGTGCATGCATGTCTTAGTTGTGTATCTTCTCATGCACTTCCCTTAGTGAAGTTTAATCTAGAGTTGGATCACATATTTACTCTTGTTTCAAATATTATTTGCACATGTACAATTCGTGTATATTCCATCATGTGCTTCATTTAAGTAAAGACTGTGATCCTTACCATGATTTAATTGATTCATCATATCGGCAATTATCTCTCTAGTGCATATAGATCAATTACATATTCATCATGATGCACTTAGTAGAGAACATTTCTTATGTCAAGTGTTTCCATGTATGTTATGCTTCTTTATATGAAACACTTGTAGTACTTAATTGCTCACAAACTTCAATTCATTTATATCTATTGAGCTTTTGGGACTAATGTCTTTCATAAGTTGTTTTGAAAGAATTAGGTCCCATGTGTGTATGATGATCAAGGTATCTTGGAGGATGATCGTTAAGCCAAGGTCAACAAGACGGCGGTGTCACCAAGAGTTGAGGACTAAGTCAAGATCGACTTGGCGTGGAGATCGTCGGAGAGGATGATCAAGTCAAGGTCGATAGGACGAGAGTCTCATGAGGTGAATCGAGTCAAGTTGGACAAGGCGAAAATGTCATCAATCATTTGGTAAAAGACATCATGCACATTGCATCCACGGAGAAGACGGCATGCGGATTGAATGTAAGACTTGTATTATCTTTGATTTAAATTTGAGTCTAAGGATTGCCGTACTATTAAGAGGGATGCTCCATTGAATGACTTTTAGATGTGTCAAGTGCTCAAATGATCCATCCTTGTGAAACTTAGAGAGAGAGTGGTGTTGGTGGTGCCGGAAAGTGAGAAGTGTAGGTCTCTCTTGGATTCTTTGTGAAATCTGGATTTATCCTTTGAGATTTGGGTAGTGAGACCTTGTTAGTTGTGTAGCCCTTGTTCTTAGCTTTCAATAGAGTCCAAATTCACTAAAATCGGAGTCCGGAGTCAAAAGTTATGCTCGTTTTCGTCGGGCTGCTCAGTTCTACTCGGACTATCCGAAGATGAACTCGGAGTATCCGAAGTGAGTTCGGACTATCCGAACATATTTTCGGATATTCCGAGCTGGGTCTCTCTGTTAGCCATATCTAATGGGTTCGGACTATCCGAACTTGAGCTCGGACTATCCGGCCGAGTCGGGGTGAAGCAAAAGCGGCTAGTTTTTGGAGCCTCTATTTAAACCCCATCCATCCCCATTTGTTGGGGCTGCAACCATATTGATTTGAGGTGCCATACCCTTGTTCTTGAGCCTCCTAAACACCTCTTTGCCCTTAGATCTAAGTGATCCCCTTTTGTGTGAAGGGTTGGGAAGAGTTTGAGGAGTGAGGTGTTAGGATTGAGTTGGATTTGAGTTTGAGCACTTGATTTCATCTCCAAGCTTGTTCTTTGTGAGCATTTGTTACTCTTGGAGGTTGAGGACTCCTAGACGGCTAGGAGGTCGCCTACGAGCCACCGAAGCTTTGTGTGGTTGGCCGTGGGAGTTTGTGAAGGTTCGATTCCGCCTCCGCAAGGGAAGGAATCAAGAAGTGAAGCCGACGAGTGCAAGGTGCAACACCGGGTGGCTAGCGGGTTGAAAGAGACCCCCGTGTCTTGGGTGACCGGCCGCCGGCGAGTGCAAGTGCAACACCGGGAGGAAAAGGGTTGAAAGAGACCCCGGCTCAAGTGTGACCGAGCCGCCTCAACGGAGACGTAGGATCCCCTCAAGGATCCGAACTTCGGGTGAAAAATCATCGTCTCCAAGTTTGCTTTTTGCTCTTGTTTTAGTATTTGATTTTGAATCTTGAAATTGCCCGATCTACTTTTCTAGTAAGTTTTTGGCTAGATCTTTATTTGCTTCAAGTATTCTAGACTAACTAGTTTAATTTGGTATATTTAATATTCCCCAAATAGCCTAGATATCATTTGCGAGCTATGTGCTCTGGAGCATTCGGAATATCCGAATAGAAGTTCGGATACTCCGAATAATCTCGGACTATCCGAACATAATCTCGGACTATCCGAACCACTCGGACAGTCCGAAGTATTATTCGGACATTCCGAAGTTTTGTATTCCGCTGCGATTTAGTTTTAAATTTTTTAATTCGCCTATTCACCCCCCCTCTAGGCGACATCACCTGTCCTTTCAATTGGTATCAGAGCCTGGTCTCTCATTTTATTAGACTTAACCGTCTAGAGAGTAAAGGATGTCGACTAGAGAATTAGTGCACTCACATGATCCACTTGTGCTAGATGGCTCAAATTTTGCTCATTGGAAATTAATTATGACTTCTCATTTTAAATCCATGAGCCCACAAATATGGTGGATCGTAGATGTCGGCTTTTCATCTCCGTTGAATGAAGATAATCCAACTGAAGGAGAGATGAAATGCCAACATCTCGACGCTCAAGCTTCTAACATTTTATTTAATGTTGTGAGCGAAGATATTTTAATAAATCACATATGCGATCTCCCAAGCGCTCATGAAATGTGGATAAAGCTTCAAGAACTATTTGAATCATCCACTTCAATTGAGGATTGCGCTAAGGAAGAGATGTCGGGAGATGAAACCTCAAGCTCCACATCAAGTGACGAAGAACCGACATCTCCATCGATCTCAACCTCCGCCTCAAGCGATGATGAAGATTCACTTCCATCACAAATCCGTTGCTTCATGGCGAAAGGTAAGAATGAGGTAAGTGACGATGATGAGCTTTCTTGTGAAGAATTTTTCAATATGTTAAAGGAGCTCAATGAATGTCTTGGGAAGGAGAAAAAGAAATATAAAATTTTGAAGCTTGAACATGAATCACTTCAAAATAATTATAATATGCTTCAAGAAGATCATGAATCCCTCCTTCTCAAAGAAATTCATAAGCCTAAGGTGGATATAGGAATTTCATGTAATTTAGTTGATGAAATGCAATGCTTAAATGTCAACTCTAATACTTCATCAAATAAATACATATCCACTTCTAACGATGATTTACCTTGTTGCTCTAATAAAATTTCTTCTAGTTCCTCTATGTCTCTAGATGCTAATCTTGTAGAGGAAAATAAAGAGCTCAAGGCGCAAGTCATTAGATTAGAAAATGACTTGAAGAAGTGCGTAAAAGGAAAAGCCATTCTCGATGAGATCTTGAGCAAGCCAAGGGCGCCTCAAGATAAGCGAGGACTCGGCTACAACTCCGAGAGGGAGAAGAGCAAGAAGAAGCACAATGCAAGAATGAAGACGATTGTGTGCTTCGCTTGCAATAAGAAGGGCCACTTTGCCTCCGTGTGCCCTAACAAAGTGGAGATCAAGCCACAATCATCAACAATGAGGCAAACCGACAAAAAGCAAGTCAAGAAGAAGAGACGCTCAAAGCCTACTTGCTACCATTGTAGGAAAAGGGCATATCGGTGAGGATTGTCCCAAAGGTAACACTCCTAAGCCTATTATGTCAATGATCATCATTTGCTTAGGAAAGACAAAAAGGTAATATGTTTGCCAAAGTTGTCAATTCTTCTAAGTCTCGCATAATAGTGACAATTATTTGCTTAGGAGAAATAAATCTAGAAATGTGTTTGCTCATAATGCTAGATTTCCTAAGACTATGCAAAATTATGTTGATCATGTGCTTAGGAAAAATAAAAATAGCAAAACATTTACTAGAAATGCTAGATCCTCTAAGCCAATGCATAATTTTAATAATCATATGCTTAGAAGAGATCAAACTAGAAATAGTTTTGCAAAATATCATTTCCTCCTAAGCCTTTTCATAATAATGCAAATCATTTGCATGTGAAAACCTATGATCTATCTTAATGATTTTGTCAAAAGTAAATATTGTTTAATGGCAATATTTTAAAACTTTTAAAAGTTTCAAATTTATTCAAATTTTTCAAGTTTAAAAAATTATTATAGCAAATTTGGCTAATGGCTAAGTCTTATTTTGGTAAATGAAAATTTTCATAATTGAATTTTGATTTTTGAAAATGATATAAACTCTGGGTTGGTATTTTACATTTCTTAGTTAAAGTTTTTCCAAACCCAACATCAAAAGTTATTTTGAATTTGGCAAAATTCTTCATTTGCCCAAAAGACCCATTCTTGCAATTGTTTTGAATTGAATGTTTGTCTTTTGGCTTAAATAGTTTCAATATTAACCTGAAATTAAATCTCATAAATCAAAGGTTGATTTTTTCTCGTTAAATAATTTTTTGCCTACAAGCAATTTGCATATCTTTTGAAGAATCTTTGGAAATCTTTTGGAAACTTTAAAAGTTCAAAGTATTTCTGAAATTTTAAATATTTTACTTTATTTGAAAAAGTTTTGCTTTTTCCTCTTTGATAAAAAATTGCCTCAAAGAAATTTGGCTATTTTGATTGGACTCCAATGAAAATTTGGAAAATTTTAAGAGTCCAAAGTAGTTTGCAATTTCAAATTTTTCAATTATTTGCAAATTATGGCTTTTTTCTTTGACAAATGAAAATTCAATTTGATGATTTAGTATTTGATTTTTGTTCCAAATCTAAATTTGGGCCACTTTGAAGAATTTCCTTAATGCTACTATAAATTTTATCAAATTTTATAACCTATACTTTTTAGTTTTTTAAGCTAAATGAATGAAAATCTAAATTGAATTTGTTATTAAATTTTGTTTTCATATCTTTAAATTGTTTCATGAAGAATTTAAAAAAACTAATTATTTGAAATTATTGTTATTATTACTTTAAACTTTTGATTTAATCCATTTTGTATTTTGAAAGTTTTGGTTTTGGATTTTTAAATTCTTAATTAAATATTTTGCAAAACTTTTGCATTGGAGTTCATATCGGAAAATTTCAAATTTATTGGAATCATTCAATTGTTATTATTGGATTATGAAAATCTAGCCTCAAGAAATTCATTACAAGTTTCTGATGGAGTGATTTGAATTTTTGAAGGGTTTTTGATTTGTTCTCAAATGTTTTAATGAAGCTTTGGATTTTTTCAAGTTGACTCATTTAAATTTGATTGAACCTGTTACTATTCCCATCAAATACGGAATATAATCAAATTTTTCACATTACTTGAAATTTCCACTTTAAAGATTGAGTTCTGTGAAAACTAAGGAAAATTTTCCTATAAATTTTGGATTTGATTGTTTTGTGATTTTTTTCCAAATGGTTCAATCGAATTTTCATTTTGTTCCTTCTAATAATTTTGGTTCATTGTAAAAATTTGTTTTCGATTTATAACTTTTTGAACTTTTTAAGCTATCATATTATGATTTAATTGAATTTTAGATTGAACTTTTAAATGCAATTAAGTTATTTGCATTCCTTGTGAGAAAACTAATAATATTTATTCTCATGATCTTAAATATTTGGAATTGTTTATGTTTTACCTCAAAGTTTCTTTCAAACGGATTTTTTGACAAATTTTTTGAGTCATATTTAATTTTTACTTTTCCTTTGTCAAATAAATTTATGGTTTTTCATTGAATTGAAGAAATTTCAAGATCTTTTTTCAATTGATAATGATTTATAATTTTAAATGCTTTATTGATTATTATCTGTATTGATTTTTGAATTGGTGTTTTAATTAGATTTGAACTTGCAGATGAAGATAGTACTTTTCATTGTCAAGTTCAAAGTGGAGAATCATTAAGTTTATCAAGAAAGCATTTCGTTAAGTCTTAAAATTGGATAATTGTTCTATCTAAAAGTTTTTCTTGCATATTGGTTTTTAGGAAACAAATTTTTTTAAGTCATTTTTAATTATTACCATTGTCCTTAGGATTCAATTAAATTTAATGATTTAAATATTTTATTAATTGTATATTGAAATTATTATTATATTCTTGATTTTTAATTGCTGTAATGTATTCATGTTTAATATATAGCTGTGTTTAGCTTAAAATACTGGGCAAGTTATAAGATATTTTTGGAATCTGGTTTATTGATTAAGTTTGAAAGGATCATTTCATGTAGGATAGATATTTCGACTATATGTCATTTTTTATATTATAGAATGTATAAAAGGATTTACTTTTGATTAATAGATTCACTTTAATTGTTTAATGAAGATTAATTGTTTTATTGTTTCTTTGGTATATCTATTATTTTATGGTATATATTTGCATATCAGAATTAAGCTGACTATATTGTGATCAAAAGTTATCTTTAGTTTGAATCTTGAATGAAAACCTCTAATTGATTAAGTGCTATGAGACTAACATGTTATTGCCTAGTTGAGTATCAGTCTCACCTATTTAGAGGAAAATCAATGGGATGGTTAAGCAAAGATAAGGTATGCAATTTTGGTATCTATTCTATATTTGTTATTGCATTCCATTTGTGCAAATGCATAGTGAACTCCAAGTAGCATGTTGATTATATATATGCACATTGGTTCATGTCATATTTATTTGTGCATATATATTCATTTGAGTTCATTATGTGCTTTGTTTTTAGTATGCATGTATTAACTAGAGTTAAACTTCACATTGCTATAGATTGACTTGGTGCATGCATGTCTTAGTTGTGTATCTTCTCATGCACTTCCCTTAGTGAAGTTTAATCTAGAGTTGGATCACATATTTACTCTTGTTTCAAATATTATTTGCACATGTACAATTGGTATATTCCATCATGTGCTTCATTTAAGTAAAGATTGATCCTTACCATGATTTAATTGATTCATCATATCGGCAATTATCTCTAGTGCATATAGATCAATTACATATTCATCATGATGCACTTAGTGAGAACATTTCTTATGTCAAGTGTTTCCATGTATGTTATGCTTTTTATATGAAACACTTGTAGTACTTAATTGCTCACAAACTTCAATTCATTTATATCTATTGAGCTTTTGGGACTAATGTCTTTCATAAGTTGTTTTGAAAGAATTAGGTCCCATGTGTTGATGATCAAGGTATCTTGGAGGATGATCGTTAAGCCAAGGTCAACAAGCGGCGGTGTCACCAAGAGTTGAGGACTAAGTCAAGATCGACTTGGCTGGAGATCGCGGAGAGGATGATCAAGTCAAGGTCGATGGACGAAGTCTCATGAGGTGAATCGAGTCAAGTTGGACAAGGAAAATGTCATCAATCATTTGGTAAAAGACATCATGCACATTGCATCCACGGAAAGCGGCATGGATTGAATGTAAGACTTGTATTATCTTTGATTTAAATTTGAGTCTAAGGATTGCCGTTATTAAGAGGATGCTCCATTGAATGACTTTTAGATGTGTCAAGTGCTCAAATGATCCATCCTTGTGAAACTTAGAGAGGGTGTGGTGGTCGAAAGTGAGAAGTGTAGGTCTCCTTGGATTCTTTGTGAAATCTGGATTTATCCTTTGAGATTTGGGTGTAGACTTTATGTGTCCCTTGTTCTTAGCTTTATGATCCAATTCACTAAAATGAGTCCAGTCAAAAGTTATGCATTCTTTGGTGCAAGTTCTACTGGTATCCAAGTACGAGTTCGAATGAGTTCGACTATCAACATATTTTCGGATATTCCGACTGGGTCTGTAGCATATCTAGGTGTCATCGAATGAGCTTGACTATCCGAGTAGTGGCATGTAACAAACGGCTATTTTTGGAGCTTGTTAACCCATCTCCCCATTTGTTGGGGGCTGCAACCATATTATTTACTCATCCTTCCTTTGACTCTAACACCTCTTAGCCTTGATCAGTGACTTTGTGTGAAGGGTTGGGAAGAGTTTGAGTGAGTTAGGATTGAGTTGGATTGAGTTTGAGCACTTATTCATTCCAAGCTTGTTCATTGTAAGCATTTGTTCTTCTGGGTTGAGACTCCTAGCTAGGTCGCATACTCACTTAGTGGTTGGCAGGATTTACTGAGGTTCATCCAATGAAGACTAGTGAAGCACATTCAGGTGCAACCGTGTACGGGTTAAACCCTGTCTTGGTATGAAACCTTGAGTAATGCTCAAAACGGAGTAAAGGTTGAATGAACTGCTCAAGTTGACTTTGAGCGACTAGAGTCGGATCCTCAAGATCCGATTGGGAAAAATCATCGCTCCAATTTGCTTTTTGCTCTTGTTTAGTATTGGATTTTGATCTTGAAATTGCCGATCATTTTCAGAAGTTTTGGCTGATCTTATTTGCTTCAAGATTAGCTAATGTTATTGGTGAATTAATTTCCCCAAATAGCTAATATCAGTTAGCAGAGTCTCATGAGCATATCGATCCAAAAAGTTGGATATCAATAATTCGACTATCAATCAATCATTGGTAAAAGACATCGCAAGTATTCACGGACATTCAAGTTTTGATTCCGCGATTTAGTTTTAAATTTTAATTGTATTCATCCCTTAGTTACATACTTCAATAGTATGATGCCGTCTATTTAAGATTGACTTACGATGAATAAAGGATGTCGCTAGGATTATGACTCACATATCCGTGCTAGAGCAAATTTGTATTGTGAAATTAATTATGACATTCAGTTTTAAATCCTGAGCCTCTTAAATTGGTATCTGAGATTTGGGTTACCTTGATGAAGAGTAAGCAAGCCATGAGTATGACTGCAAATTCGAGTCCAATTCAACATAAATCTTATCTAATGTGTAGAAATATTTAATTAATGATCACATTCTACTCGACATCGAATGAAATTGGATAAAGCTTCAAGAACTATTTGATCATCCATCAATTTGAGATTCGAGCTGCTCTAGGAGACGAATCAATGGGTAGATGAAACTCAATAGCTCACATCGAAGACCGATCCATGACTCAACTCCGGCAGATATGAAGTCTTCCATACAAACCGTCTTCATGAAGGTAAATGAGGTAATGTTGATGATGAGCTTCTTGAAACATTTTCAATTGTAAAGGAGCTAATGAATGTCTTGGGAAGGCAAAAATTAAAATTTTGACTTGAACATGAATCATTCAAAATAATTATAATAGCTTCAGGAAGATGAATCTCCTTCAAGAAATTAAGCTAAGGTGGATATGGAATTTCATGAATTTAGTTTGAAATGCAATGCTTAATGTAACTTATCTTACAATTATATATCTTGAAGGATGATTTACCCTTGTGTATAAAATTTTCTAGTTCCTCTATGTCTCTAGATGCGAATTTGTGAGAAAAAAGAGCTCAAGGCCAAGATAGATTAGAAATACCGAGAAGTAAAGGTGAAAAGCCAGTTCGATGAGATTGAAAGCCCCAAGTATGAGAGGACTCGCTCAATCAACACCGGAGGAAAGGGTGAAAGAGATCCCGTAAGCGATTGTGTGCTTACGCAATAGAGGGCCCTTAGATCCGAATGCCGAAAAGTGGAGATCACCATGCATAACAATAGGAACCTAAAAAGTCAAGAAGAGACGTCAAATCTACTAATTTTGCTAATCATTTGCTTAAGTATTCTAGACTACAGTTTAATTGGTTATTATATTCCCAAATAGCTGACATCATTTTAGGAAAGACAAAAGGTATGTTTGCAAAGTTGTCAATTCAATCTACAGATAATATGACAATATTTGAGGAGAAATAAATCTGAAATGTTTGCTCATAATGCTAGATTTCTAAGACTATGCAAAATTATGTTGATCATGTGCTTAGGAAAAAAAAATTAGCAAAACTTTACTCAGAAATGCTAGACTCAAGCAATGCATAATTTTAAAATCATAGCTTAGACATATATAAAATTATTTTGCAGAATATATCCAACCTTTTATTAATAAGCAACATTTCCAGGGAAATTATCGAAACCTATTTCTGGATTAATTATGACATCTCATATAAATCCATAGGCCATTTGGGTCCAAATTTATTGTGACTAACATTCCGATCCAAAAGATGGACCAAAACGCTAAAAGATTTTTAGCATATGGCAAGATTGAACATTTTATCTTAAGAATACGAAGACTTCATAATAAAGTGGGAACCAAGCGAAGAATCATAAATTGGCCAACTGCAAACTATTTGAATCACATTTCGATTACGATTTAGCTTAGCTACTTGTGGTTTAGATAAATATTAAAAATCAATTTAGATTCGCTTTCAGCTGCTCAACTTCTCTTGCGATATGAAATTACAAGTTTGGGATAGGCACATTAAGGGAGTGTTAAATATCCATGTATATTACATCCTACATGTGCCCATAATTTTTAATAGTTAAATATTTTCAAAATCAAGCCATTTAGCCAAAAGTCAAAATTTTATTGAACTATTAATTTTGTGAAAACTAATTGCAAAATGTATACAAATGTATTTAATTTTTCAAAGGTTTTGGCTTTACAAAATCTATTTTGAAAAGAAAATGAGTTTCATGCCCCAAAATCTAGATAGTAGTATCTTGTTTTGGATTTAAACTCATAATTTTCATAGAATTAAATGTAAAATGATTTTGAAAGTAATTCCAAAACGAAAATCCTAGAGTTGGTCATTCTTAACAATTCTTGTGTTCAAGAGATTTTCAAAAGACCAACCTAGCAAAGTTATTTGATTTTGAAAATGCTTGAAAAATATTTGACCCATAATGGTCATATTATTGCACTTAGTGAGTTTCTCCATTTGGACCGGATCTTGTGTAATATCTTGGTTCAAAATAGTATTTCAAACTCATACATACCAATTCCAATCAAATATCTTCTCATTTGCTTCATTTGATACTTTTTAATTAATGTTGAAAACCATATGCATACATATCCTTCATATGAGTCTTTGGTCAAAAGTCAAAAATATTGTTTAAATGGCCAATATTTGTGAAAATCTTTATAAAAGTTCTCAAATATGTATTTCAAATGTTTTACGAAATGTTGAATAAAATTTTCTATTGATAGCAAATTTGGCCTCAAATGGATCTTATAGGATCTTGATTTTGGATTAAATGAAATATTTTCATAAGTTGAAATCTATTGAGTTTTTGAAAAAGTGATCAATACAAAACTCGTAGGGTTGGTCATTTTGAGCATTTCTTTAGTTCAAAGTTTTTCCAAACGACCAACCATTCAAAAGTTATAGCTATTTGAAATTTGCAATTCTTCTTTGAAAAATGACCCATTCTTGCATATTGTGGTTTGATATTTGAGATGGAATCTTTGCTTCTTGGCTTGAAATAGTATTTCTAACTCATAAAAGCCATGAAAGTTCAAATCTCCATGAAATCCAAATCGGATTGCATTTTGAGTTTTCGTTCAAATTGGAGATAATTTTCCTAAAGCTTCTCCATTTATCATTTGAAAGAAAATTCCTTTGGGCAAATCCGTTTTGAGAAACCTTCTAAATAGTTCAAAGTTATTTCCGAAAATTTAAATCATTTTGACTTTATTTGAAAAAGTTTTGAATTTCTGTTTGGAGTAAAAATCTTGCCTACAAAGCAAAGATTCATATCTTTTGATTGGAGACACTTTTGGAAAATATTTGGAAAAGTTTTTAAGAGTCCAAAGTATGTTTCAACAATTTCAAATTATTTCAACTTTAACTTGAAAAGTTATGTTTTTCTTTGATCAAATGCTGAAAATTCAGACTTTTGCATGGTTTTTGTATTGTTGTTTTGATCTCCAAATCAGATGATAATTTGAGGACCACTTTTAAGAATTGATCCTTAGTAGTTGGTCTACTACGCTAAATTTTCCAAATTTTTAACATCATATGAGCAGTTTTTCAGCTATCTTTTGAAGCCTAAATGAAATGTCAAAATCTGAAAATCTGAAATTCTAGTTCATTGAAACTTTGAATTTTCATATCTTTAAATTGGTTTCAAGGTAGAAGAATTTCTCAAAACAAAACTTGAGCATATTTAAATATATTAGCTCCATAATATACCTTATAATCCTTTTGGGTTTGTTTAATCAAGTTTTGTATGTTTGAAGAAGGATCTCCTTTAGGTTATGGCATTGTATTAAATTGATCTTTAATTGACATATAGCATTCAAAACCATTCTTGCATATGGAGTTCATATCTGGAAATTCTCAAATTTATTGGAACTCATTTTGAATTGTTGACTTTATTTGACTTAGTGTCAAAACTAAACCTCCAATGCCCATTTTGATCTAATTTTTGATTGGTGGTGATATTTGAGAAATTCAAATGAGAAGTCTCTTGAATGTCCATGGAATATTTTTCAAAATCTTATGGCTATTGGAGTTCATTTGATCAAGATTTGACCCAATTTCAAAATGCTCATATCCTTCAATGAGTCTTTGGCAAAAGTCAAAAATGTTAAATGGCAATATTTCAAAATTTTTGACATTCAAATGATTAAATTTTTCACTTAGTTAAAATTTTCGGACATAGTAAATTGGCCAAATTGGATTTAGGATCTGATTTTGGAGTTGTTTTGTGATTTTTTTCTCCAAATGGGTTCATAATCGAGAAAGTCTTATGACATGTTTTGATCCTCTATAGTTGGACTTCATTGTATAATTTAAGAATTTATGAACCTTGTTTGAACCTTATTTCAGCCCTATTAAAATGGCCAAATTTTATTTACTGAAAATTTTCCATCATTGAACTTTTGAAATCTTGCCTACCTTTAAGATGATTTGAGTTTTTTGTGATGAAAACTAAGGTAACTCAATTTATTGCTCCATGATTCATCTAAAATTATTTGGGAGCTCATTTGCTATTGTTTTCTCCTGGACCATTTCAAAGAATTTTTTTCCTAAACTTTTGATTCAGCATTCACTATTTTCAAGTTTTGGGTTCCTGCTCAAATAAATTTTCGGTCTTCATAGCCCTCATTTGAAATTTTAGACGGATCTTTTCCGTTGATTAATTTTGCATTTGATCAATGGTTTAAAAGCTATAATCGATTTTGTGCTGCTATTTGCATCTTTTGAGATTTTGAGTTTTAAATTAGAATCTTGGCAAGCCTTTCAAGATGAAAACTAAGTTAACTTATTCATTGCTCCAAGCTTCAAAGTGGAGCATATCTATTTAAGTTTTCATTCCAATGAAAGTGCATCTTTTGGCTAAGTTAAATTCAAAATTGGTTTAATTGTATCTTAGCCTCAAAATGTTTTTTTTCTCCTTGCATAATGATTTGATTATGTAAAGAAATTTTCCTTGTAAGGTCAAGAGTGAGTTTGAATGTGTTTTACCCATTGTCTCTCTTACAAGTGGATGTCAAGATTAAATTTGAATGAGTTTCAAATAATTTTAAATTGAAAATCGAAATTTTAATTGAAATCTTTGTGGTTTTAATTCTTTAAATTGGTTTAAGTAAAGAATTTCAAAAAAAATTGGCTATTTAAATTATTGTCCATAATATACTTATAATCCTTTTGGAGTTTGTTTAATCAAGTTTTGTATGTTTGAAGAAGGATCTCCTTTTGGTTATGGCATTGTATTAAATTGATCTTTAATTGACATATGATTGCAAAACTTTCTTGCATATGGAGTTCATATCTGGAAATTCTCAAATTTATTGGAACTCATTTCGTAGATTGTTGACTTTATTTGACTTAGTGTCAAAATAAACCTCCAATGCCCATTTTGATCTAATTTTTATTGAGGTGATATTTGAGAAATTCTTTTGGAGAAGTCTTTGAATGTCCATGGAATATTTTTGCAAAATCTTAGGCTATTGGAGTTATTTGATCAAGATTTACCCAATTTCAAAATGCTGATTGAGCTGATTCAAATCGTTCGACATCAATATTCTCGGATACTAATATTTTTGACATTCAATGAAAATTTTCCAGTTCAACAGAGGTCTCTGGCACTTAGTAAAGCTTCGGACATTCGGTTTAGCATTGGATTGTTTTGTATTTTTGTTTTCCAAATGGGTTCATAATCGAGAATCTTATGACAGTTTTGATCCTCTATAGTTGGACTTCATTGTATAATTTTTAAGAATTTATGAACTTGTTTGAACCTTATTTCAGCCCTTCAAAAAGCTTAAAGGAATATTAAATCTGAAATTTTTAGACATTGAACTTTTGAAATCTTGCTACCTTTAAGATGATTTGAGTATTTCCTTGTGATGAAAACTAAGGTAACTAATTTATTGCTCCATGATTCATCTAAAATTATTTGGGAGTCATTTGCTATTGTTTTCATCCTCGGACCATTTAAACGAGATTTTTTCACAACTTTTGATTCAGATTCATATTTTCAAGTTTTGGGTTTTCCTTTGTCAAATAAATTTTGGTCTTCATAGCCCTCAAGAGAATTTCGAGACGGATCTTTCGGTTGAAATTTTGCATTTGATCAATGGTTTAAAAGCATAATGATTTTGTGCTATTTGCATCTTTTGAGATTTTGAGAGTTTTAAATTAGAATCTTGGCAAGCCTTTAAGATGAAAACTAATTAACTTATTCATTGTCCAAGCTTCAAAGTGGAGCATTCTATTTAAGTTTTCATTCCAATGAAAGTGCATCTTTGGCTAAGTTCTTCGAAAATTGGATTTAATTGTATTTAGCCTCAAAATGTTTTTTTTCTCTTGCATAACTCGAGTTTATTATGGAAAGAAATTTTCACTTGTAAGTCAAGATAGTTTGAATGTGTTTTACCCATGTTCTTACATGGATGTCAAGATTAAATTGAATGAGTTTCAAATAGTTTCTTGTAAATTGGTATATGAAATTTCAATAGTTCTGATTTTCAAATTGATGAAGTGATTATCATGCTTATCTATAATCTCATGTTTTGACTTATAAACAACTTGGGTCAAGTTGAAAATATGTTCCGAATCTGTGTTTCTATGATTAAGGTTGCAAGATCATCCAGTTGTTGAAGGAAATGAAGAGCTCATTTGAGTCATTAGTCTTGTTTACCATTGACATTATGAGAACTCAAGGGTGATTCTGTTGACGCATTCATAATGTTTGACACTTGTCATGTCTCCTTTTAATGGTGTTGACTTTCATTGGTAATTATTGTTTCAAGTGTATTCAATCAAATTTTTTGAATGTAATACTTGATTTGGCATATCAAGATTATGTACAATGGTGAATTAAAGGTTGTCTATAGCTTTAAATTTTGATCATGAAGCACTTATATCATCTTGTTCATATCTGAAATCTGTGACTTAAGATTCATTGTATCTTCATATGATTTGATTTAAATTAATTGATCATAGCATGTCTTAATTATAGTTCTAATGTTTATGCTTAAGAATAAATTTCATGAAATTTATCAGGTATGTAACATTCTATATCTAATCATGACTTTTGGCTAATTGGTTTCATGAAAAGTTGTTTTGAAAGATTCCATTTGCTAGATTGATCAAGGTATCTTAGGTATTAGCTCCAAGTTTTAGTCGCTAATCTTAATTGATTGATAAGGAGAACTTTGTTGAATACATAAGGATCATAAGCTTCATTGGGATAATGCTAAGGGAGTAATTTAAGGATTACAATTGTCCAATAATATATTTGAGTAAAGGATATTTTCAATGACTCTGATTTTCTTCATGATGTTTTAGCTATAATATCGAATTTATTTCTATTGATAAAGTTTTATCAACAAGGATTGCCGATTGATAAGTGCAGGCCTATTATATTTTGATTAGCAACAATATAATCATCTTGTATTGATAACTTAAGTGCTTAATATTGCAAACCTCTATATGATATAGTCTCATTGACCTAGTAACATGTATTGCTAGTTGAGTATCAGTCTCACTATTTAGAGAGTCAAGGATGGTAAGCTAGATAGGTATGCAATTTTGATCTATTCTAATTGTATCATCATTTGTGCAAATGCATATGAATCAGTGAGTTCGATATTATATGACATTGGTTCATGTCATATTTATTTGATGCAAATATTCAATTTGAGTCATTATTGCTTTGTTTGATCCATATTAACTAGATTAAACTTCCATTGCTATAGATTGATTGGTCATGCAGTCTTAGTTGTGACTTCATCATGCACTTCCCTTAGTGAAGTTAATTAGATTGATCACGATATTTTACTCTTGTTTCAAATATTATTTGCACATACAATTTGGTAATTCCATCATGTGAGTGCATTTAAGAAAGTTGATCCTTCCAGATTTAATTGATTCTCATATCGAATTATCTCTCTATGCATTGATCAATACATTTCATCAGATGACTTAGAGGAATTTCTTATGCAAGTGTTTCATGTAATCAGTAGCTTTCTTTGATATGAAACTTGTAATTTAGAGTTGGCTCCAATGAATTCATTGATCATCTATTGAGTTTTGGGACTAATGTCTTTCAAAGTTGTTTTGAAAGAATTAGTCCCAGTGATATGATGA
Organism: Guadua angustifolia; assembly: GCA_036346375.1. Classification (NCBI taxonomy): domain Eukaryota; kingdom Viridiplantae; phylum Streptophyta; class Magnoliopsida; order Poales; family Poaceae; genus Guadua; species Guadua angustifolia. The sequence continues at coordinate 49,579,442 of CM070507.1, read as the reverse complement.
TCAAGGTATCTGGAGGATGATCGTTAAGCCAAGGTCAACAAGCGGCGTGCTACCAAGAGTTGAGGACTAAGTAAGATGACTTGGCGTGAGATCGTCGGAATGGATGATCAAGTCAATCGATAGGAGAGGTCTATAGGTAATCAGTCAAGTTGGACAAGCGCAAATGTCATCAATCTTTGGTAAAAATCTGCAATTTCACTGAAACGGCATTGGTTGAATGTAAGACTTGTATTATTTTGATTTAAATTAGTCTAAGGATTGCCTACTATAAGGTGATGCTCATTGAATACTTTTAGATTGTTCAATGTCAAATTATCCATCCTTTGAAATAAGAGATGGTCGTTGTGGCGAAAGTGAGAATGTAGGATTCAATTGGATTCTTTGTATAATCTGGATTTATCCTTTGAGATTTGGAAGTAGACCTTTAGTGGTAGCCTTTCTTAGCTTTCAATAGGTCCAAATTCGACTAAAATCGGTCCGATCAAAAGTTATGCTCTAGTAAGGATGTAATAATTCATTCTCGGACTATCGCGAAGATGAACTGAGTTCGAATGGTTCGTATCTAACCCTAATATTGGATATTCCGACTGGCTCCTGATCAGTCAATGCTAAGGTTCGGATATCCGAACTTGACTCGATTAATCCATGAGCAAATGAAGAAATCGGCTTAGTCTTATAGAAGCCTCAATTTAATGCAATCCCCAACTCAACCCCATTTTTGTTGGGGGCTAACCATATTGATTTGAGTGCCATACCTTGTTCTCTGAAGACTCTGATAAAGCACATTTTGCCCTTAGATCTAAGTTGACCCTTGTAGGAGAATGGAGATTGGGAAGAGTTTGAGGAGTGAGGTTAGGATTAGTTGATTCGAGTTTGAGCACTTGATTTCACTCCAACTTGTTCTTTTGAGCATTTGTGTACCTTGAAGAGGTTGAAGGACTCTAGTCGCTAGGAGTCATTAGCACCAAGCTTTGTGTGGTGCGGGAGATTTTAAATTGGTTCGATTCGCTCAAAGAAGGTAAATCTAAGAAGTGAAGCCTCAAGAATCAAGGCATGCAACAGATCGTGGCTAGCGTGGTTGAAAAGACCCATGTACTTGGGTTGAACCGACCTGAGTCAAGTGCAACACCGGAGGAAAAGGGTTGAAAGAGATCCCTGCTCAAGTGTGACCGAAGCCGCAAGAGCGAGGATCCTCAAGATCCAAACTTGGTGAAAAATCATCGTCTCCAAGTTTGCTTTTTGCTCTTGTTTTAGTATTTGATTTTGAATCTTGAAATTGCCGATCTACTTTTCTAGTAAGTTTTTGGCTAGATCTTTATTTGCTTCAAGTATTCTAGACTAACTAGTTTAATTTGGTATATTTAATATTCCCCAAATAGCCTAGATATCATTTTGAGCTATGTGCTCGGAGCATTGAATATCCGAATAGAAGTTCGGATACTCGAATAATCTCGGACTATCGAACATAATCTCGGACTATCGAACCATCGGACATCAAGTATTATTCGGACATTCAAGTTTTGTATTCCTGCATTTAGTTTTAAATTTTTAATTGCCTATTCACCCTCTAGGCGACATCACTGTCCTTTCAATTGGTATCGAGCGGTCTCTCATTTTATTAGACTTAACTTCGCTAGAGAGTAAAGGATGTCGACTAGAGAATTAGTGCACTCACATGATCCACTTGTGCTAGATGGCTCAAATTTTGCTCATTGAAATTAATTATGACTTCTCATTTTAAATCCATGAGCCCACAAATATAGTGGATCAGTAGATGTCGTTTTCATCTCCTTGAATGAAGATAATCCAACAAGGAGAGATGAAATGCCAACATCTCGACGCCAAGCTTCTAACATTTTATTTAATGTTGTGAGCGAAGATATTTTAATAAATCAATTACGATCTCCAAGGCTCATGAAATGTGGATAAAGCTTCAAGAACTATTTGAATCATCCACTTCAATTGAGGATTGCTAAGGAAGAGATGTCGGAGATGAAACCTCAAGCTCCAAAAAAAAAAAAAAAAAAAAAAAAAAAAAAAAAAAAAAAAAAAAAAAAAAAAAAAAAAAAAAAAAAAAAAAAAAAAAAAAAAAAAAAAAAAAAAAAAAAAAAAAAAAAAAAAAAAAAAAAAAAAAAAAAAAAAAAAAAAAAAAAAAAAAAAAAAAAAAAAAAAAAAAAAAAAAAAAAAAAAAAAAAAAAAAAAAAAAAAAAAAAAAAAAAAAAAAAAAAAAAAAAAAAAAAAAAAAAAAAAAAAAAAAAAAAAAAAAAAAAAAAAAAAAAAAAAAAAAAAAAAAAAAAAAAAAAAAAAAAAAAAAAAAAAAAAAAAAAAAAAAAAAAAAAAAAAAAAAAAAAAAAAAAAAAAAAAAAAAAAAAAAAAAAAAAAAAAAAAAAAAAAAAAAAAAAAAAAAAAAAAAAAAAAAAAAAAAAAAAAAAAAAAAAAAAAAAAAAAAAAAAAAAAAAAAAAAAAAAAAAAAAAAAAAAAAAAAAAAAAAAAAAAAAAAAAAAAAAAAAAAAAAAAAAAAAAAAAAAAAAAAAAAAAAAAAAAAAAAAAAAAAAAAAAAAAAAAAAAAAAAAAAAAAAAAAAAAAAAAAAAAAAAAAAAAAAAAAAAAAAAAAAAAAAAAAAAAAAAAAAAAAAAAAAAAAAAAAAAAAAAAAAAAAAAAAAAAAAAAAAAAAAAAAAAAAAAAAAAAAAAAAAAAAAAAAAAAAAAAAAAAAAAAAAAAAAAAAAAAAAAAAAAAAAAAAAAAAAAAAAAAAAAAAAAAAAAAAAAAAAAAAAAAAAAAAAAAAAAAAAAAAAAAAAAAAAAAAAAAAAAAAAAAAAAAAAAAAAAAAAAAAAAAAAAAAAAAAAAAAAAAAAAAAAAAAAAAAAAAAAAAAAAAAAAAAAAAAAAAAAAAAAAAAAAAAAAAAAAAAAAAAAAAAAAAAAAAAAAAAAAAAAAAAAAAAAAAAAAAAAAAAAAAAAAAAAAAAAAAAAAAAAAAAAAAAAAAAAAAAAAAAAAAAAAAAAAAAAAAAAAAAAAAAAAAAAAAAAAAAAAAAAAAAAAAAAAAAAAAAAAAAAAAAAAAAAAAAAAAAAAAAAAAAAAAAAAAAAAAAAAAAAAAAAAAAAAAAAAAAAAAAAAAAAAAAAAAAAAAAAAAAAAAAAAAAAAAAAAAAAAAAAAAAAAAAAAAAAAAAAAAAAAAAAAAAAAAAAAAAAAAAAAAAAAAAAAAAAAAAAAAAAAAAAAAAAAAAAAAAAAAAAAAAAAAAAAAAAAAAAAAAAAAAAAAAAAAAAAAAAAAAAAAAAAAAAAAAAAAAAAAAAAAAAAAAAAAAAAAAAAAAAAAAAAAAAAAAAAAAAAAAAAAAAAAAAAAAAAAAAAAAAAAAAAAAAAAAAAAAAAAAAAAAAAAAAAAAAAAAAAAAAAAAAAAAAAAAAAAAAAAAAAAAAAAAAAAAAAAAAAAAAAAAAAAAAAAAAAAAAAAAAAAAAAAAAAAAAAAAAAAAAAAAAAAAAAAAAAAAAAAAAAAAAAAAAAAAAAAAAAAAAAAAAAAAAAAAAAAAAAAAAATTTTTTTTTTTTTTTTTTTTTTTTTTTTTTTTTTTTTTTTTTTTTTTTTTTTTTTTTTTTTTTTTTTTTTTTTTTTTTTTTTTTTTTTTTTTTTTTTTTTTTTTTTTTTTTTTTTTTTTTTTTTTTTTTTTTTTTTTTTTTTTTTTTTTTTTTTTTTTTTTTTTTTTTTTTTTTTTTTTTTTTTTTTTTTTTTTTTTTTTTTTTTTTTTTTTTTTTTTTTTTTTTTTTTTTTTTTTTTTTTTTTTTTTTTTTTTTTTTTTTTTTTTTTTTTTTTTTTTTTTTTTTTTTTTTTTTTTTTTTTTTTTTTTTTTTTTTTTTTTTTTTTTTTTTTTTTTTTTTTTTTTTTTTTTTTTTTTTTTTTTTTTTTTTTTTTTTTTTTTTTTTTTTTTTTTTTTTTTTTTTTTTTTTTTTTTTTTTTTTTTTTTTTTTTTTTTTTTTTTTTTTTTTTTTTTTTTTTTTTTTTTTTTTTTTTTTTTTTTTTTTTTTTTTTTTTTTTTTTTTTTTTTTTTTTTTTTTTTTTTTTTTTTTTTTTTTTTTTTTTTTTTTTTTTTTTTTTTTTTTTTTTTTTTTTTTTTTTTTTTTTTTTTTTTTTTTTTTTTTTTTTTTTTTTTTTTTTTTTTTTTTTTTTTTTTTTTTTTTTTTTTTTTTTTTTTTTTTTTTTTTTTTTTTTTTTTTTTTTTTTTTTTTTTTTTTTTTTTTTTTTTTTTTTTTTTTTTTTTTTTTTTTTTTTTTTTTTTTTTTTTTTTTTTTTTTTTTTTTTTTTTTTTTTTTTTTTTTTTTTTTTTTTTTTTTTTTTTTTTTTTTTTTTTTTTTTTTTTTTTTTTTTTTTTTTTTTTTTTTTTTTTTTTTTTTTTTTTTTTTTTTTTTTTTTTTTTTTTTTTTTTTTTTTTTTTTTTTTTTTTTTTTTTTTTTTTTTTTTTTTTTTTTTTTTTTTTTTTTTTTTTTTTTTTTTTTTTTTTTTTTTTTTTTTTTTTTTTTTTTTTTTTTTTTTTTTTTTTTTTTTTTTTTTTTTTTTTTTTTTTTTTTTTTTTTTTTTTTTTTTTTTTTTTTTTTTTTTTTTTTTTTTTTTTTTTTTTTTTTTTTTTTTTTTTTTTTTTTTTTTTTTTTTTTTTTTTTTTTTTTTTTTTTTTTTTTTTTTTTTTTTTTTTTTTTTTTTTTTTTTTTTTTTTTTTTTTTTTTTTTTTTTTTTTTTTTTTTTTTTTTTTTTTTTTTTTTTTTTTTTTTTTTTTTTTTTTTTTTTTTTTTTTTTTTTTTTTTTTTTTTTTTTTTTTTTTTTTTTTTTTTTTTTTTTTTTTTTTTTTTTTTTTTTTTTTTTTTTTTTTTTTTTTTTTTTTTTTTTTTTTTTTTTTTTTTTTTTTTTTTTTTTTTTTTTTTTTTTTTTTTTTTTTTTTTTTTTTTTTTTTTTTTTTTTTTTTTTTTTTTTTTTTTTTTTTTTTTTTTTTTTTTTTTTTTTTTTTTTTTTTTTTTTTTTTTTTTTTTTTTTTTTTTTTTTTTTTTTTTTTTTTTTTTTTTTTTTTTTTTTTTTTTTTTTTTTTTTTTTTTTTTTTTTTTTTTTTTTTTTTTTTTTTTTTTTTTTTTTTTTTTTTTTTTTTTTTTTTTTTTTTTTTTTTTTTTTTTTTTTTTTTTTTTTTTTTTTTTTTTTTTTTTTTTTTTTTTTTTTTTTTTTTTTTTTTTTTTTTTTTTTTTTTTTTTTTTTTTTTTTTTTTTTTTTTTTTTTTTTTTTTTTTTTTTTTTTTTTTTTTTTTTTTTTTTTTTTTTTTTTTTTTTTTTTTTTTTTTTTTTTTTTTTTTTTTTTTTTTTTTTTTAGTCTATGTCCTATGAGATCGTCAATGTAATTGGTAGGAAATACAGATGTACGCTGGGTCTTGTACACTTGGTTGTATACTGTATTGAGTCTTTTAATGCTGATAGTCGACTCCGAAGATCGTATTTTGAGCTGTCAATTGTTATGTCCATCATATTCTATGATTATGAATCATTATTCGATTTGGCTTTCTTTTGTATGATCCTTGAACTGAGTTCTTCGACATGCTATAGTTGATTGCTGTCATTGCTGTCTTAGGTTGTTACATTTCTTTTAGCCTTACCTTAGTTGGTTACATCTGAGTTGATCAACATTATTCTATTGTTCAAATATTTGATACATTTGTTAGCATGCTCATGATGATTTGAGTTGATAGACTGGTCGTTCTAGATGTTAGCATTGATTTGCACGGCATTCCTCAGTGATAGATCAATTGACAGTTCAAGTGCACTAGTGAGACATGTGTCTTAGACGTGTTTAAGTATGTTGATGCCATTTAGTATTGACACTATGTGATTGAATTGCTCACCTTGAGAAGTTGCAAGATGACTTTCATGAGCTTAGTGGCACGTAGTCAGTCGGGTTCATAAGTTGTTAAGACTTGATCCGGTGCAAATATCATCGTCAAGTTTGTTTAGTATGTATGTAGTCATAGGTCTAACATAGAGTGTCACTGAACAGTTCAGGACTAGTCAATATGACTTAGTCTTGTGACATTCGAATGATATCAACTAATAGTTAGAGATTGAGTCTCTAGTTGAATTTTTGTGTGGTTGGTCAGGAGTTTGTGAAGGTTCGATCTCGCCCGCAAGGGAAGGAATCAAGAAGTGAAGCCGACGAGTGCAAGGTGCAACACCGGTGGCTAGCGGGTTGAAAGAGACCCCGTGTCTTGGGTGACCGTCACGCAAGTGCAAGTGCAACACCGGAGGAAAAGGGTTGAAAGAGACCCTGCTCAAGTGTGACCGAGCCGCCAACGGAGACGAGGATCCTCAAGGATCCGAACTCGGGTGAAAAATCATCGCTCCAAGTTTGCTTTTTGCTCTTGTTTTAGTATTTGATTTTGAATCTTGAAATTGCCCGATCTACTTTTCTAGTAAGTTTTTGGCTAGATCTTTATTTGCTTCAAGTATTCTAGACTAACTAGTTTAATTTGGTATATTTAATATTCCCCAAATAGCCTAGATATCATTTACAGCTATGTGTTTCGAGCATTCGAATATCCGAATAGAAGTTCGGATATCCTAATAATCTCGACTATCCCAACATAATCTCGACTATCGAACCACTTGGACAAATCAAGTATTATTCGGACATTCAAGTTTTGTATTCCGCTGCGATTTAGTTTTAAATTTTTAATTCGCTTATTCACCCCCTCTAGGCGACATCACCGTCCTTTCACATGTCATCTCTCCGTCAAGGAGTAGCAGTTGATCCTGCTAAAGTGAAGGCCGTGCTTAATTGGGAGCAACCCAAGTCAGTCCTAGATATCAGAAGTTTCCTTGGTTTAGCAAGTTATTATTGGCGATTCATTGAAGGTTTTTCCAAGATAGCGAGACCTCTCACTCAACTTTTGAAGAAGGAGAAGAAGTTTGAAAAGACTAAGTCTTGTGAGCAGAGTTTTCAAGAATTGAAGAAAAGTTACTTCAGGACCAGTACTTGTTCTGCCGGATATTCATAAGAATTTTGGAGTTTTCTGTGATGCGTCAAAGCAAGGTCTCGGATGTGTTTTGATGCAAGAAGGCAAAGTCATAGCTTATGCTTCAAGACAACTGCGACCCCATGAGGAAAACTATCCGACCCATGACCTAGAGTTAGCTGCAGTTGTGCATGCCCTCAAGATTTGGAGGCATTATTTGATTGGGAATCGATGTGAGATCTATGCGGATCATAAGAGTTTGAAATACATTTTCACCCAGCCAGATCTCAATTTGATGCAGAGAAGATGGTTGGAATTAGTTAAAGATTATGATATTGGTATCCATTATCATCCCGAAAAAGCTAATGTTGTTGCGGATGCCTTGAGCAGGAAAAGTTATTGCAACAATGTTTTGGTTCAGGAAAGTCAGCTAGCACTTCATGAAGAGTTCAGACGCCTCAACTTGGAATTGGTAAATAAAAGTTATGCTTTCAATGTCGGTGCATTCAACCCCGAAGATCGACGAGAGGCTCAAAAGAATGATAGTGGTATCACGCACTAAAAGATGGTATGAAGAAAGGAAAATTTCTGAATTTTCAAGACGAGAAAGGAACCGTTTGGTTTGGAAAAAGAATTGTCATTTCTAATTAGAAAGAAATCAAGGATGTAATTTTGAAGGAGGATCATGATTCTGTTTACTCCATTCATTCGGGAAGTACGAAGATGTACTTGGATTTGAAGGAAAAGTATTGGTGGTCCAATATGAAAAGAGAAGTTGCTAATTTTGTAGCACATTGTGATATATGTCAGCTGGTAAAAGCAGAACACCAGAGACCAGCTGGATTGTTACAACCTTTGCAGGTTCCTGTTTGGAAATGGGAAGAAATTGGAATGGATTTCATTACTGGACTTCCAAAAACCAAGTCTGGATATGATTCTATTTGGGTTATTGTGGACAGATTAATAAAGGTTGCACATTTTATTCCAGTGAAGACAACTTATTCTGGCGATAAACTTGCAGAGATATACATGGCTTGAATTGTGTGTTTGCATGGTGTGCCAAAGAAGATTGTATCAGATCGAGGTTCCCAGTTTACCTCGAGGTTTTGGCAAAAGTTGCATGACGTTTTGGGCACAAACCTAAACTTTAGTACTGCTTACCATCCTCAGGCAGATGGTCAAACGGAAAGGATAAATCAAATACTAGAAGATATATTGAGAGATTGTTCTTTGACTTATAGAGGCTCTTGGGATCAGAATTTGCCCTCTGCAGAGTTCTCTTACAACAACAAATATACAACCAAGTCTAAAGATGGCACCTTTTGAAGCTCAGACGGAAGAAAATGCCGAACACCGTTATATTGAAGGAGATGTATGAGGACAAATAATTGTACCTGATATTCTGAAGGAAGCTGAAGAACAAGTCAGAGTGATCCGTGAGAATTTGAAGACGGCCCAGTCAAGGCAGAAAAGTTATGCTGACAATCGTCGCCGGGAACTAAACTTTGAACCTGGTGATCATGTGTATCTTAAGGTTTCACCTCTCAAGGGAATGCATCGTTTCAGAGTAAGTGGGAAAATTGCACCTCGCTACATCGGTCCATTTCCAGTGGTTGCCAGAAGAGGAGAAGTTGCATACAAGTTGGAGCTTCCACCGCAATTATCAGATGTGCATGATGTCTTCCATGTTTCTCAGTTGAAGAAATGCCTCAGAGTACCGGAGCATCAGATGCCCTATGAAGAGATGGAATTAAAAGAAGACCTGTCGTATCCAGAGTATCCAGTCAGAATCTTGGATGAAGCTGAGCGTCGAACCAGAAGCCGTGTGATCAAGTTTTGCAAGGTGCAATGGAGCAACCATACCGAAAAGGAAGCAACCTGGGAGCGAGAAGAAGATCTCAGTGCAGAGTTTCCCGATCTTTTTCCTTCTCCGTCCGAATCTCGGGGACGAGATTCCCTCTAAGGGGGGTAGGTTTGTAACATCCCCAATTTTAGGTTTCTGCTAAAAGCTAATTTAAAATAATTAAATTCAAAATTTAGATTTTCCTTGGTGTAATATTTAACGTGGCATCCATATCCTTCCAAAATTCGGAATTCATTCCATCACCGTCCGCAAAGTCAAAATTCCCAATTTCGGTCCTTAATCGAAATTTCACCCGAGTTCCAAAATGCTCCAAAAATACTGAAACCCATTAAAATAGGTTCCAAATATTCTATAATTATTTTGGGAATTTTTCCAAGATTTATAGAATCCCTCTGGTATTTTATCTCTCGCGCTTTATTCAAATCCATTTTATTTCGTCCCGAAATAATCTAAATTCCAAAATTCATCCAATAATAGCGAAACCAATTTTATTGGGTTCCATTTTATTCTTTAGGATTTTTAGGATCTTTCCGGAATTTTTAGACCTTGTTATCTATTTTAGCTCGCGCGCTTTAAAATCCGCACGATTCATCTTCTCTAAACAGCCAGCACTATTCATCTCCAACCCCTTTTGCAAGTCAAATTTCAAATTCTCATATCTTTCAATATACTACACCAAATCACGTGGGAGCTAAAGCATCGAGAAGGTATTGATGAGAGGATTCATTTCCCTACTGTTACCTATCCTTAATCCGAGCGAAACGGACGCAATTAAGCGTTCATGACAATTTATTGCTCGGCCATTATCTCGGGCGTCTCTTCACCTCTCCAGACGTGCGAGTACTCAAAAGTTGCGTCTTGACGTCTTCTATCCCGTCCTCACCTTCCCCGTTGATTCAGTGTCGTTTCCCTTTCCAAAACTCGAGAAAATCCGACGCTCGGCATTCTCCAAAGAAACCGACGAGCCATCTTTTGCTCCGGTGAGTTTCTAGGTAAACCAACTGCGTCACTTTGTGCCCCTTGCTTCCGTGATCACAACCATTCAATCGGATTTGATTTTCGCTGCGCTTGACCTCAGATTTCGAGTTTGTTCGTTGCTTCGGTTGTCACTCCGCTCGTCTGCCGATTTCTCCTGCTTGAGTACGATTCAATTCAATTCCTTGCACCATAGACTCCCTTGATGCTAGCTATCCTGCTCACTCTAGTTTTGGGAAATTTCATGGTTTTGGTCGCTATGCCGTCACCCAATTTTGGTCGCCGGTTTTATGGCCGCTGTTGCTGCCGACCTTGTCGCCGGCGCCCACGCGCCGCCGCCCGCCTCGCCGACCTCCGGCCGCCACACTGGTGGTCAGCTGCTCCTCAGCAGGTTCGCACACCGCCACGCCGCTGCCAGGCCCTGCCACATCAAGCCGAGAAGCCGCCTCAGACCGCCGGCCACGGCTGAAGCCTCCCTCTTAGCCCGCGCCATCCCTCCCTTGGCCTTCTCCATTTCTTTTGCTTCCTCAGACAGAGCTTAGAAGAAGAAGCCTTGAGTCTATGACGCGGGGGCCCGCATGGAAGAGACTCAAGAAAATCAGAAAATGAAGAAAAGAAAGATTCCAAAGGAATATTCCCTGATTTTCTATTTTCCAATCCGGCATGAATTCAAACAATTGTTTCTCCTCGTCAGAATCTAATCGAGTTATTCCAATTGCTAAATTCATCCTCTATCTCGCCAAGATTTTTATTATAATTTTTAGTTTCGTATTTTATTTTATTCTTTTCGCGCTTCGCTTTTGCGCTGTAGTCGAAGAAGCGGTTGTTGCCACCGATTTAAGGAGAAGACCTCCGTATCAAATAAGAAGCAAGACTTCGTCGATGAAGGCAAGTCTCCTTGACACATGTCGATCCCGTTGTTTATAACCATTTTATAAAATGTTTACAACTTGCATGGCTATTTATATAAAACGATGATGTTAAAATGTAGGGTGCTAGTTATACCCATTTTGAAATGACATCCTTGTTGTTTGATTACCGTGCCTTTGTAACCTTAAGATTTGAATCATGAAATCGTGTATTATATGATTAACCTTGTTTAGTATGATAGATCGTGCTTAGGATTGATGTTGATTAAAAATGCCTATGGCGGGTTAAATTTTAAATGTTGTTGAAACCTGTTTTATCAAAATCAGAGTAATGTGATTGCCGCTATGATTGCAAAATAAAAAATAAAATAAAAATGGTTTAGATTGGGGCGGAATGGTTTGTCAAAGTGCGCGATGGAGCATCGGTTCGCTTGTGAAAGCCGCCTAATCAATTTAAGGACCGACGCTTATGACCGTCCATTCTAAGCATTACCGCAACCACAAGTCTATAATGGGCACGACCGGCTGAATAATTTGTAGAAACCTAACTTAGACTCACCAACAGGAATGTGGGTGCTTGATGGAGGAAAGTCGATTTCCCACACAAGCGCAAGAGGGGCTTCAGACTTTGTAGATGGAACCCTAACAATGTGAAACCTCACCGTGGATCGTGTTAGGCGATACAATGTAAAGGCCTTGTCATGATCTCTCCGCTGCACACCAATGGAAGTGTGTTCATAGCGCTTGGCATTAAAGAGATGATCATGTCTTGTGGGTAAAGCCGCACACCTCTCGCAGAGTTAAAACTATTCAAATAGCCGTGTTTACGGTCAAAGGCAAAGCAAAGAATGCTTTCATAATGGTAGACTTGGTTTTGGTTTTAAAAATAACTGATGTTTTGTTTTGGGATTCGGGAGTGGTTGGAACTCTCGAATGTTTATTTGGCGGATTGAGCCAATCAGGTAGATGGAACTTGTTTTGATCATGACGGATAGAGTCATGAGTTGGTTTACCTTAATCTTTTAAACTGTAAGGATAGAGCCAAGATACTAGTGATGGTGGATAGAACCTTCGCTAGAATAATAAATATATTCAATTGTTAAAATATTTGTTAAAATGTGCATTGTGAAAATTATTATTAAGTATAGTTTGATGAAACTTGGCTTTATGCAAAAGAACCCTAAAAAGCCTTCTTTGGAAAGCCCTACATGTTGCATAATTTCCAGACTTATGAGTATGCTTGTACTCACATGCTACACAAATTTTTCATCAGAGAATTACCAAGATGCAGTCGAAGACAATGAGTTCTATGATGAGGAGTTCGTTGGAGATCGCCAAGATAATTAGACACGCGCTCCTAGTCGTCGCATGTGGTGTCTTTTGGGTTTTATCTTGTTGTTTTTGTTTCCGCTACTGTGAACTCTGGTCAAGTGATCAGGAGATGTAATAAATAGCCATGTGGCTGGTACTTTATATTTATGCTATTACTTCGTTCTGTTCTGGTTATGATTTTCATTGCTTCACTGTGTGTACTAGCAACTGATCTGGGACTAGTACAGAAATACACACGAGATTCCGGATGGTAAATCTAGGGTCTCACACATTGCCCGAGGAAGAAGCCGAGCGTTCCCGGCTTATAAGGCGGTCCTCTGTATACAAGCTGGTCGAGGACGCCTTATACCGCAAAGGAGGAGTCCTCTCCAAGTGCATATCTCGGGAAGAGGGCGATTTTCTTCTCAGAGATATCCATAAAGGGATGTGCGGAGCTCACTCGTCCTTCTGGACGCTCATGAGCAAAGCCTTCCGACTGGGATATTATTGGCCCACGGCCCTAGCCGACGCTTGCGTGCTCGTGGCGAATTGTCGGTCATGCCAGTTCCATGCCCGCAAGGCCCACCACCAACAGACGACGCTTCCAAACTATCCCGCCTCATGGCCGCTTCGACTGGGACCTTTCTCGCGGTCAAAAGGATGTAAATTCTGCTCGTAGCCATCGACACTTTCTAAGTGGATCAAGCCGAGCTCAGATCAACCATTTCGCTCAATCACCAAGAAATTTTTCCGCAAAGACTGTGGTGATGCGCTTTGAGTCCCCTAATCGCCTCATCACAGCATAACGGCACCCACCACTAGTGAGTGCTTGTGCCCATCGCGAGGACATCGGCACTAAGGTCCGCTTCACTCGTAGCTCATCCCCAGAGTAACGGAGCGTACCGAAGGTAAACGCCGATCCTTCAAGGATCAAAAGAGGGTCTTCAGGACCTCGCCAAGACGGCGAATCCTGGGTGGACGAGCTTCCTTCCATCTTCTGGTCTATCCGCACCACAGCGAGCTGAGCAACGGGCGAAACGCCTTTCCAGCTCGTCTATGGTGCCGAGGCCATCCTGCCCGCCGAGATTGTGCTCGGGTCTCAAAGGGTGGACCTGGTTGATGGCGTCAACCAAGGGCTCGAGCGTCGCCTAGACCTCGACCTTGCTGAGGAGGCGCGGGAAGAGGCGCTGCTCCGATCCGCCGTCTACTAGCAGGCTCTTCGCAGGCACGTGGCTAAGTCGATTCGACCAACCTTGCAGTGTTGGCGCACTGCCCTGTGGTCTAATCCAGACGATCAAGGCCAACAAGCTCTCTCCTGTGTGGAAGGTCCATTCACGGCCGCCTCAAGAGCACGCCTGGCCGCCCCACGGCAATGGAGGATGGTCGCGTGCTCACAAGCTCGTGGAACATCAACCAGCTGCGCAAGTTCATTGTCTAAACTCACACTCCCTTTAGTACCTAGCTCTAGTTCTGCAGTCTTTCTTTTGGAAAAAAGCAAGCTCGGTTCCCTCACCCACGCGATGTCTGTTACCTCCAAGATTTTGTGAATGCATACAAGGTCACTGCCCGTTGGTAAGCCGACCCAGTCTCACACAAGGGCACACTCTTCTCACGATCTTGGTGATGGGATGAACACATCGGGCAGGAGCAACCGCTCTGAGTGTTTTTCACGATAAGATCGGGCCGGCGCGCATACGACCGCACGAGGTGCCACGACCAACGCCTAGTCACTAAAACTCACCACTAGAGGTTTCAGTCTCCATAAGTTGACCTTGGTCCGCAGTAGTCTTTCGCTGCGCGATTTTAAGTCGCATACAGACACCCTTTCAGTTGGTCACAGAATTTAGCTCGATTCGTGTGTGCTTGGTCGTCACCCACTTTGTCTGTCAGTCGTGCGTCCTTCCTCCCTCACGGCCATGCTCACAAACTCAGGGGATGCGTCCTTGGGCGCCAGGGAAGCTGGGGCCTCGCACGTTTCCTCCCCCTGACCTAGCCCATGCCTGCGATATGGACAAGTTGGCGACTTGGTCGGTGGATCAACGCGCATTTTTCCTAACTCTCCTGCGAATGAGCTCGTGCTCGCAACTTAGGTGCACGACCTTCATTCGCAGCGGGGGCTTGGCGGGTACGGGCTATCGCGCTAACGTATTTGTCCTACTCTCCTCTTTTAAGCATTCGTCATCCATGACAAGTCTTTCTTCACTTATTTCGGGCCTGTGTTGCTCGTGCCTTGTTCTAACTTGCACTCCTGTCTATCTCTCGCTATCTACTTCACGCTCGTTGCTTGCAGAAAATAACTACAAGAGCTCAAAAGAAGCATTGCAGTAGACGAAGCCCTTGAATGAAGGAAAAATATGTACACCATCAGCATCATCAAAGGTCTTCCGAAGGCATCAAAAAAAAGAAAGAAGAAAAAGTCCTCTATGCGCCGGGTTTCGCCCCTCTAAGTGTTGCAGAGAGTTTTTGTCTTAGGTCGCCAATCCTGGCTTCAAGGTCGATCACCGCCAGCCATGACCATGGGGCTTCTATGGTTGCACAACCTCCTCCTTGTCTTGATCCGCGAGGTCGGCGGCCGCCCACGCAGCCCGTTCCAGCTCCGCCACCTTCGATTCAAGGACGCAGGAGTGCTGCTTCCTTTGCTCAAACTCTTGCTCGAGTTTATGGACTTCTCCCGCACATCGGCGGCGACCTTCTCCGCTCGACGGAGTTCACTTCTCTCACTCAAGCTCTTGCTCGAGCGCGAGGCTTCTCTCTCACAAGGCAAGATCCTCCTACCGACGGAGCAAGAGTTTTGCTCGAGCTCCCGCTCGAGCCCAAGGATCTTCTCTTTGCCCTCTTTGATGCCCTTTGTAACATCCCAAATTTTGGCTTTTTATTTATTTAATATTATTTTATTGCAATTTATGATTTTTGTGAATTTTTGGATTTATTTGGATTTTCTCGAGATTTATTTGAATTATTTTGAATTAAAATATATTACCTTTTGTCAAGAAATAATTATAAAAAGAAAATTTTAAAACAAAGTTTTGCCAAAAATATTTTATTTAAGTTCAGAATATCTCAAAGTATTTTTGAGATTTTTCTTGGAATTTTCCTGATATTTTTATTGCCCTAAATAAATCAAATTATTTTCTCGGATTATTTTAAATGGAAAAACCCGGAATTTCCATCGAATAAGAACGGTCAAGCCCACATCAGGCATTTACCGATGGATTCGGGAGTAGTGCGGACCGTCGGATCAAGATCCAACGGCCATTTTCAAGCCGTGTCAATTAATGAAACCCTAATCATTCGCAACCGTCGGATTCTCATCGCATGGTCATCATCAAGCGGTACTGATTCAGAAACTATCTTCTATCCGGGCCGCCCGATGGAGATCGTGTGGCTTTCAGTCGTCGTTTCCGAGTCGAACTCAACGCCGCCGCCGTATCCATTCCAAACTCCGCCGCCGCCGAACTTTCCGAGTTTTGCGCCGTGTGCCGGGTATTTAAGGACCCCGAGACTTCTTCCGAGGTTCATCAGAGCCCAAGCTATCTTTTCCCTGTTGCGCCGTCGCCGGAGGAGCCCTAGAGCCCGCGCTAAACCTTGCCAAAGTTCGAGAAGGTTTGCCGAGGAGTTTGCGCCGTGTTGCGTCATCGCCGGTGACTCTTCCGCCAACCGAAAGGCCCGAAGTTCGCCGACGAGACGATCGGATCCGCATTTCTTTTCACCGAAGCGCCGAAACGCCAACAAGCTGGTCATCTTCTTCGACTCCGGTGGAACCACGCCGCCGCGTCCTCATCGCCGGGTTCGAGCTTTGCTAACCATCGGACGCTTATGACCGCCGAGATCTCGCCACGCCGCTTTGGAAAGCAAGAACATCTCGTAAGTATGAACCGTCGATCAGAGATGAGCAAGCACGATCAAGCCACATCATTTAAGTCTACAAGACATCGCGTGTAGATAAATGTCCGATCTAGATCGGATGGTCGTTGTTTTGCCACGTAGGCGTATAATCGGTGAATCGTTGGATCGGGTTTAGACGGTGGAGATTTTGCCACGTGTCGGCCGCATCGGTTCAGGTCAAGCTGATGTCAGCCGACGCAATAAATCTATTTTTTTCTTTATAAAAATAATTCGGTTAATTCGGATTTTCCAATTTTAAGGATTTTTGGATTTTTGAATCTTCTGAGGGCTCGTTCTCCCTCATACAAACTCCGATTTGGGTGATTCAAATTCCTAAAAATTTGTAAAATTAAGATCTATCTAATGGTGGTTTTTTTTTGAATTTTTGAGTTCATTTTCTATTTGTTCTTGGTGTTTATTTGCTATTTCTTCTCGTTTCGCGTAGACGTTGAATTGTGTGATGCTTCGGAGGAGGAGCTAGCTACTCAGGAAATCTTTTCAGACCAAGATCAGGAGCTTAACCAAGGCAAGTTGTGCTTTGATCATGTTGAACCCATGTTAGGAAAAATTGCTATTTTGTTTTACTTTATTGCATACTATTTCATATGTACAAATGATTTCAACTTAAATTGGGATTTAGATAACACACCATTTGAATTACACCCTACCTTGTTAATTGTATGCCATGTTTCACTTGTCACCTTAGGTTGGTTACTATAGTTGGTTACTACTGAAATCAACATGGGATGGTTAGATCGAGTTAGAGTTGCTTAGCCATGCCACGTCATCACATGTTCATGAAATGTTGATTATTAATCTTGACTAATGGAATATGGAACAACGATATAAATTGTGTGTCATGTGTGGTCACACAAAGATATTGAGTTGTTGTGGCGAGGAGGTCACGCAACGATGTTGAATTGTGTATAGCATGTGATGCTTGGTAATCAACTGGGTTGGTAATCACTTAGATTGAAACAAGTGGTAAGGGCAAAAAGTGTGTGTGGGTCCGGCGGGTAGGGGGTATGTGCAAGTCTTGTTTTGATCAATCCTAAGGACTTAATCTTGCGAGCCTTTGACCTGAGTCAATCATGCAACCACATGTCTGTTATGGGGCAGCCTAGCTGACTAATTTGCAAAGACTTAGCTTGAGTACTATCTTGGTGGTGTGGGTCCGGGTGTACGGAGGAAACTCACATGGCGCAAGAGGGGGGCCCTGTTGTGGTGGTGTAACCCTTCAATGTTGAAACCTCAGCGGGTAGTACTGGGTTAAGGGGATGCATTGTAAAGGCTTTGTTATGATCATTCGCATGTGTGGTGCATGGTTGTATCGTGTGGGTAAAGTGCATAACCTCTCGCAGAGTGTACAAACTATTCTGGATAGCCATGTTTCATGATTGAGCAATGCTCGGAATTACAAATAAGGGTAGTTAATTAAAATGGATAACTGTTTGGGATGGCAGGATGCCATATGGATAATGGAATTTGAATTAGGATGGAAACTTGGTTTACTCGAGAATCATTGAATCTACTTACTTGTTATTATTGTTTTACTGTCTTTTTCGGTCTATGTATTGTATGTGTTTGAAATGCTGCTTAGTTGCAAATAAACTACTCAGCCATTCCTTTGGAATAAGCCTGCATATAGCTATGGTAGAAATGCATTCTGTGCACAACTTGTTGAGTACGTGTTGTTGTACTCACCCTTGCTTAACAAACAACAAACAGTGGAGGATTCATCGCCGTTACAGGAGGAGGACTTTCAGGTGGACACGAGTCACTAGGCCAATCCTTATCAGTCGCCTGTGGTGTGCTGATGGGACATCTACGTCTTTTGCTATATTTTCTGCTGCATTTGTTTAAGTTTACTTCAGCCTAGCCCATGTGGCAGAATAATGTAAGTGATCATAAGATCATACACTAGTTATATTAAATAAATGAAGTCTTATTATTCTTATCGCTGTATGATATGATGCTTACCAATGTTAAACTGTGCACTAGCGCTGATCCCGAATAGTGCAGAAACACAAGTGCGGATTTGAATTGGTGAATTCGGTCCTTACACCTTTCTCGCCAGCGACATCGATGCACGATCAGTTTGTCCCTGATCTTGAGGTCCTCCACCCGCCGCTCAAGCTCGGTTATCTGGGCCTCCTGCTCGGCGTGCAATTGGACCATGGCCTCGGGGGCAACCGTCACCGCGTCAAAATCCTCCATAGTTTTTTGGAGAACCTGTTGGCAAGAAAATCTCAGATACCGCCCCCAAGACCTAAAAGACATGAAACTGCGACAACAAGAAAAGAAGCACACTCACCCGCGCGAGACACACGCAGAGGTTGTTCCAGAAGCTCTTAGTAACATCCTCCCCCCGAAGATTTTCAAGCTTCAGTAGGGAGCTCGGGACTTCCTCAAGGTCCTTCCAAGAGGGCGGATCGTTCGAGGACGTCGAGTCATCCCCCCGGGCGCACAATCCGCCCCGAGACGCCGCGCCCTCCTCTCGAGCGGCTGGCTCGCTCAAGGTCTTTTCACTGTCCACCCCGGCATGTTGTTCGCCTGGGGGTGGAGGGGCGTCTGCCCGAGCATGCGGTTCGCCTTGGGCAAAGGATGTCTCAACCCGAGCAGTCTGCTCGCCGGGGCTCCGGCTCTTGTCCCGGCAGTGATACGCCTGGGGATGTCAAGCCTCCTTGGGCAACCTTCTTGCCCAAGGCCGCGAGATCGACCTCCTCCCCTCCTTGTACGCCCTCCGTGCTTGGGAGAGCAGGGAGCTCACCCTGGGGAAGTGGTCCCTCCAGGGCAGGAGGGTCCTTGGTGCCTTGGTCGCCCTCGACGAGCTTGTCCACCGTCTCCACGCCCTCGCTCATCACGAGGTCGATGGCACGGGCAATCTCCCTCTCTACGGCACGACCAAAGATTTCGTCAGCCATTCTGTCATAATCCGGAGAAGTTCTAGGAGTTATCACATCCATGTTAACAGAGTGGGGTTAGCTCGGTCGGAGGGCGCGCGAAGCAAAGAAAAAAGAAAAAGAAGAAAAAGCAAAAGCTCGAGGCTCACCTTCGGCCAGGCCCTCACTGTCATCCCCTGGTCAGGATCACGCCAGAACCACAAGCTCCGCTTTCTCCGCAGAAGATGGTCGATCCTCGCCAGAGGGGTCGACCTTTCCATGTCGATCACTCTAGCATCTTCCTCGAACGACCGCGCCTCGATCTGAGGGGCAGTGTGTCCTCCTCGTCCTCCTCCTCCTCACCGGCGCTTGCTCGAGCTCCGCAGCCCGCCAGGCCTCGGTGACTTGCTCGAGCTTGGCCTTAATCTCGGCCAGCTCCTCCTCCAACTTCTTCTGCTCGGCCTGCACCCTCCTTGGTCAATCTTGCCTCCCTCGAGTGCTCCAGCAATCCTTGCAGAATTCTCCATCCAGCATTCAAACGGCTTACCTTCTTTCGGTCAAGAATTCCAAATGTCCGACCGCCTGGTTATCGGACGAGCTCGCCCTCCTCTTCATCAGCCGGGTGGTGGCCGGTGGCGGGGCATGCCTCTTGCCCCTTATCTTCTTGGCCTTGGCGATCGACGAGTATTCCTTGCCGCCGCCAAGGGCTTGATCTCGCCCACCGCCACCTGTGGCAACTTTCCGCCAGAGGCAAAAGGCGTTAGAAGGGCTCGGATGCTTTCCCAAAGATGATTTGGCGGCGTACTTACCACGCCGCTCCGACGAAAGCACGTTTGGGACTTGCTTACTGTGCTTGAGCTCCTTGCCCTTAGGAGTGCCAAACATCTCACCGACCCTTTTCTCCACCCAACCGGGCCCGGCTCACATCAATCCAAGCTAAGTCAAGATGAACCCAAGCAGCACGGCTTAAGATTATTCAAGGTCATAAAGCTTACCAGAAGTCATCCTCTCTGTGAGGTCGTCCCACCCGGTGATCTTGAAGAAAGGGTGCTCCCTCCTCCGCAGAGGGGACACCCTGTTCCTGAGGAAGTCGCGAACGATGTCCCGACCAGTGAGCCCCATGTTCGTGAGCTCGCCGATCAAGATCAGGACCGCCTCCTGCAAGGATGGGGCGGCGGGTGTCGAGTGCTAGGCGCCGCCACTCCGGTAGCAGAGAGCCCTCAGGCCTCCGCAGTAGAACTAAGAGTCGCCCAGCCCGCCACCGAGTCCTTGAGGGAGAAGAAAGGGTACTATATGGGCGTGGGCTCAAGCGAAAGTATAGAGCACCCAAGGGAAGAACCTCCCAAGTGAACAAAGTATAGAAATGGAAGAAAAGACTTATCGGGCGTAATCCCCACGAAGCCCTCGCAAAGATGGGAGAAGGTGGTCAAGACGAGTAGGGCTGGGCAAATAAACCTGAAACCAAAACTAAACCCGAATAAATGAATCAAACCGAATAAATCAAACCGATTTATTCGGTTGTTGATTCGTTATTCTGTTCAAATAACCGAATTTCTTTTCGTTTATTCGTTTAAGCATCTAGCAGTTTAACTAACCTGAATAGCGCCTATCCTCAATTCCTCGCACCTAGTACCAAGAGTAACCCTAGCTCTTGAGCCTCTCTCGGCTGGTAAGACTAATTCCCCATTCCCCTCGGCCCTCACTCCCTCCCTCACACCCTAGGGCTCCAGGCGGTGGCGGCACGCCTTATCTTCCCGATTCCCCGGCCCCCGTCCCCTTGGCTCAAAGGCCACCTCTAGGCGCCGGCAGGGCAGAGGGCGTAGGCAGGCGCCCTCACCTTCGGCCCTTCAAGACTCTGTCTCCACCACCCTGTGTGCCCTTCCAGATTTCGCCCCTTGGCTCCGACGCCTCCCGCCTCCTCCGGCCTCCCTTCCCCAATCCCCACTGGCCACCTGTGGCGCCCCCGCCTCCCGGCCCCCTCCATTCCCCACTCTAGGCTCCACTGTCATGGGCGCCGCCTGTGCCTCTCCCGGCCTCACTGCACTGCTGGCCGATCACACCACCCTCCCCTACGGGCCCGACTTGGACCTCGGTGACTCTAGTACTCCACTTCGACCGGGCGATCGGCGAGGAGATGGCATCCACCGATTCTCCGACCAATTATGGTGGCAAAGAACGCAACAATCGACGGCAACAACAACGATGTGATCTTCCCGTGTTTGTGTGTTGTACATATTTTGCATTCGCATGTGCCGATCCTTGTTTGTACTCTTGTTTGTAAACCTCTCGATCCAACAAAACAAATGAATCCGAGGGAAATGCAATGGAAAAGAAAAGGAAACACGAGAGAAGGAGGAGGAGGGCAAGAAAAGAAAAGAGATGGCGCCAAGATCAGAGATGTGGTCTCACTTCACCAAGATTAAAGTGGGTGGTCATCTGAAGAAAGGGAAGTGCAACTATTGCCACCTCGAGATCAAGGTTGATCCAAATGTTAATGGTACGCTCCGCTTTATGACTCATTTTAACACTTGCAAATGCAATCCTCATAGGAATAGGGATCCAAATCAAGGTTATTTGCAAGTAAATCGGGTGATAGTGTTACAACTTACAAGTTTGATCCTCGATGCAATTAGGAATGCTTTTGCTTAAATGGTTATTGAAGATGAGCTTCCTTTGCTAGTCTAAAAGTCGCTTTAGAAAATTTATGCATGTAGCTTGTCCACGTTGGAGTGTGCCATCTAGACTAACAATCACTAGAGAGACAGCTTTATTTACTTTGAAGAGAAAGCAAAGCTCAAACCTTTTTAAGCAATCATGTGAAAGGGTTTGTCTTACAACCGATACTTGACTTCACAAGAACAAGATAGTTACATGGTCACACAAAGACATTTTATTGACCATGAATGGAAATTGCATAAGAAGATTATTAGTTTTTTCAAGGTAAAGGGCCATAAGGAGATGATATTGGGAAAAGCATACAGAGATGCTTGGTGGATGGGGATTAATAAAGTCATGACAATTACATTGATAATGCTAGCCCCAATGACGTTGGAGTAGATTACATACGGAGGCAAATGAACAATCAAAAACCGCATTGCTTTTAGGCAAGTATCTTCACATGAGATGTGCTGCCCATATTATAAATTTGATTGTTTCGATGGCTTAAAAGAGTTGGATAACTCGTGAAGCGTGTTCGTGTCATTGTTAGGGTTTATCAAGAACGAACCTCTAGGTTGGTCAAATTTAAGAAACTTGCAGAGTTAGAAAATTTGGAAAGCAATGCATTCATGACACTAGATGTATGCACTAGGTGGAATTCAACATATCTTATGTTGAAATCTGCAATAATTTATGAGAAAGTATTTGCAAGGTATGAGGAAGAAGATCCAACATATATAATAGAGTTATGTGGGGAAAAAGGCCCTGGAATTCCTAATGAATTCGATTGGCAAAATGCAAAGAAGATGGCTGAATTTCTTGGGCATTTTTATGATCTCACTCTTCATGTTTCCACTACACTACAAGTGACTGCTAATGAGTTCTTTCATGAAATTGGTGAAGTCAATGTATTGTTGCGAGAATGGGCTGATAGTGAAGATGAATTGCGCCAGGCAATGGACAAGAGGATGAAGGATAAGTATGAAAAGTATTGGGGCAATTGGCATGAGAAGGACAATGAGAATGAGAATGAGGGGAGGGGGAAGGGTAGGGCGAGGGAGAAGGAGAACATGAACCTACTCATCTTTATTGCTATCAAGACTTGATCCAAGATACAAGCTATCTAGTTACACTAAGTTAGCCATTGGGGAAATGTTTGGTGAGGAAAAGGACGAAAGTTTGGGATGCGTGAATGTTTGTTTCATGAGTTGTTTGAAGAGTATAGAAATATCTATGCTCCAAGTGATTCATCGACACAAACCAATGAATCAACAAGAACAACCACAAAAAGGGAGGAAGGTTGATGAAGTCCCTAATTGCTAAAAAGATGAGGATTGGTAATGGTGCAATTGGCACTAGCAAATCGAAATTGAGAAATACCTTGGCGAAGAAAATGAAGAGGACAGCAGCAGATTTGATATTCTAGAATGGCGGAAAGTGAGTTCGTCCAGATTTCCTATATTGGCACATATGGCTCGTCATGTGTTGGCAATTCCAATATCAACGATTGCATCGGAGTCCGCATTTAGTACGAGTGGACGAGTCCTAGATGATTTTAGGACCTCGCTTACACCATTCATGGTGCAAGCTCTTATTTGTACACAAGATTGGCTACGGCGATCCACTCCTATCAATATTGAAGAAAATGAGGAAGAGCTAGCCAAATGGAAGAAGGTAAGCTAACAACAATGAATAACTGTTCTTCACATAACCGCTCATGGTGCAAGCTCTACATGTTTTTGTTTTATTTCGTAATTGCTTAAAGAGTATGAAGTCAAAAGATCGCTACTTCTACAAAATCAAAGTTGAAAACACAATCCAAAGAAGAATTCATTACTAACACAATTCAAGAAGTTATCCTTTATTAGAATAGCATTCTTTAATAAGTTCTGCTACAATTGCTACAATACATTTTGGAAGTATTTCTTGACATTTTCTTTTCAATAAGTTATCCTTTATTAGAATAGCATTCTTTCGATAATTCAATACCTGCATCTTACATACAAGGTGAGCTTACAGTGATTGATAGATTTAGTTGAAGAAATTTCTTTCTATTTAATTTTGCTTGTACGCTGCTAATATTATTTGGTGATTTTTTTCTTTTGTAAAAATGTTCGATTGTGTATGACCATTAATTGTTGTATATCATGTCAACAAAGGTTGCCTTCCAATGACTACCAACCCTCCGTGCATTCTGCTGTAATTTGTTTCATTTTCTCATCTATAGTTTTATACAATCGCTTCGACAAGAAGCTATTCAAGACCCATCCGCCTTTGAATGTTGACGAATGACAAGTTGTCGACGAGTTTAGGTAATCACACCTACACTTCATTCGGCAGTGTCATATCTGCTTTTATTTGATTGCTTGTTCACCGATGTGGATTGCGTAAACTAAGTATTCTACATCCGATTGCTTGTTCAAATTGTGGATTGCGTAAACTAAGTATTCTATAGGAGCTTGTATCATCTTATCCTCTTTGGCAAATCAGGTAGAAACCTTTTCAAAGATAATATTGTCGCTTGTGTGTTCACGCCGACCATCAATTTATTCGTAAGATCTTACCTACATGAAGAACCACTAATATTTAATGTTTGATGTTTTGGCCTGTTTTAATCCGTAGTAGCTTCGCTTATCGCAATCTGTCAAAGTGGAGGGCTTAGAAGTTGAAGCTTCTTGTCGAGCATGAAACAAAGGTCGTAATCTGTCAAAGTGGAGGGCTTAGAAGTTGAAGTTGGTCGCAATCTTGTATCTTGAGACTTGAATCCATGTTCCATATAGTCTGCTAGCTATATGATAATGATATGACTACTTTTATGTAATGTTCTTGTAATGTTTGTGAAAATGTTTGGTGTGACATCGTGATGTACCGATGTGCGATTTTTCTTCTCGGGAGAGTATTCTTGTAATGTCCGTTCGTAGCTATATGTCATTCGCTAGTCGAAAATGTTTGGTATATGCCGTCGTTAGTCGCAACTGTCAAACTTTTTGGTATAGCCGCAATCTGCAACTGCTTGGTATATGCCGCTCGCTAGCTGAAAATGTTTGGTATATACCGTATTTTTCTTTTGTTGTCCGCTATATGTCGTCTCGCTAGTCGCAATCTGTCAAACTTTGTTAATCTTGTTAAAACCGAAACCAATTTTGCTAACCGAAATGTCTGCTACCTAAATATGCAAACATATTTCGTTTCGCTTTTTCAAATAAATCAATTGTTCAAAAATCGAAAACCAAACCGATTTTTTTTGGCGAACCTAACGCCCAACCCTAAAGATGAGGATGGAGTTGGGGTTTAGATGGGTGATCTCGCACTCGCAATGCGCGAGAACGGATTCCAAGAACTCACTCGCATTCGGCCTGCTGATTTGTAAAGCTCGCGACGTGATTTACCTTCGCTGTCACACAGACGTGAGTCGCTTCAAAGCTCGGGATCCGCCAGTACCAGATCGAGATATTCAAGTCTCTTGAGTACCAAGCCTCTCCATGTGACCTTGCTTACGCTGAACTTCGCCATGGAGAATGATGGGGGAAGGAGCGCTGGGGCGAGAAGAAAGTTTGAAGGATGGAAGCTTTTGGATTTTGATTTTGAGCCGTGGGAGAAGAAAAGTTTCCAGAACCGTACCCGCCTTATATTTATAGGCGGAGAAGCCAAACGGACCAGAATCCTGCCCCGCCCGTTTGCGAAACGACATGCGACAATGCAATTTTCAAAATCGTCTCCAGTAATGCGCTGAAAACTGCCGAGCTGCACTCAGAAGGCTTCACGGAGAAGGAACCATCGCGACCCTTCGCCTCAGTCCCCAACCGCTATTTTGACCGGCCCTCGGTCAAACACGCTCGATCTCGCCTGATGAGGACATCTCCACAATGGATATAACCAGCTCTAACTCCACTCACCAGGATAAACCACCACTTCAAGGACCACTCACCGAGCCCTGCACGCCAACTAAATTATCGTGAAGGCGCTCTAAGTATTCCAGCTTAATGATACAATGAATGGGATGCTACTTAATTTTTGTGATGATGTGATTGTTCTTAGGAACCATGGGGAAGACCCACAATGCACAAGGGAGTTAGCGACCAGAGGGAAGAGCAAATTGGAACCAGATTCGGACTCCCAGATATGGTCAACTTCAAACGGCCATAACTTTTGATCCAGGAGGCTTCTGGAGGTCTATGAGTACAAGAACAAAAGCTCTGGTCGTCCTCTTTCAAACCGATCCAAAATCACCTCCAAATTTCTTCCGAGTCAACGGGAATACGCAAAACAATTCCGAACACTTTTCCAGTCCGAGTCTAATTGGGCTTTAGTGTTTTATTCCGAGTTGTAATCGTAGGCCCATGTTAAGGCCTAGTGTTGCACGCCCCTTAGTCTATAAATAGCCAGCCGCCACCATAATTAGGGTTTGGGTTTTGTTTGATTCAGTTAGCCATTGCTATCGCTAGGCTTCGCTGCGTTTACTCAGGCCGCCTGCCTACTTGTTCATCTAACCCCAATTTCGAGTGTTCTTGTTTCGTAACCCATCTACATTCATATTCGCCATTGAGTTGTTTGTAATCTCTTGTTCTTGCCGGTTCTTCGATTGCTCGCAGAACAAAGACCTTCGTGGTCGTTGGTCGCGCTTCGTGGGATCAATAACCTTCAGAGGGTGGTGTAACGGCCGCTAAGGCGCTAACGCCGGAGTTCATAGTAGTCGCCGCCAACTTCGCTCTCTACCAAATCGACGCTACTCCGCCACCGAAAGATCGACGCCTAGTTCATATCATCGCTGGGCGTGTCGCCTCGAGCAGCATTCCTGATGTCGCAGAGTTTCGTCAGAAGACTTGTTCCCGAGCAAGCGCTGTTTGATGTCGCAAGAGCTCTTCGTCAAGAAGACTTGTCCCCGAGCAAGTGTAGCTCGGATGTCGCAGTAGCTCTTCGCCGCAAGATTTCCACCCCCGAGCAAGGTTGCTCGGATGCTGTAGTAGTTCTTCGCTGTCAGACTTCTTTCCCGAGCAAGTATTGCTCGGACGCCGCGGCTGCTCTCCTCCGCAAGACCCCCATCCCCGGGCTGGGTAGCTCGGGCGGCGCGGTGGTTTTCTGCAGCGCAACTCCAATCCTGTCTCCAAGACTGGAGGCTTAAGGTGATCTCAAGAAGAGTCTCTCCTTAAGCCCTGGGCTAGCTGCCTGGGATTGATACTTCCTACTTACTTAACCATCGCATTCTGGGCCACCGATCACGACCATACCCACCCTTGGGCGGTATTCCCAAGAAAGGTTCTAGGTGGGCTAGCCTCTAGAGCTACTCCGACCTCACTAGTTCGCCTCGAGCATGCTTGTTTCTGGGCACGCGATCAATGACTGTGTCCCATGAGAGACCTCAAGGCCTCCCAAAAGCTAGGCGCAATCTACGGCGACGTGGCATTAATTACTCTGCTGCTCAAAGGATCTGACGGCCACGATCTTAGTCACACCGACGAAGCAGTATGGCTTAAAAGTGGAACAAGGCCACCCACGCCCCGAACAAGAAAGCGTCAGCTCAGAATAAATGTCGAGACATCAGAATCGCTTATAAATACCCCCACGCACGAGAATTTAGGTTCGACTTCACTTTACTTTTACTCCTCACACTCACCAACATTTGTTTCAGAGTCAAGGATTATCCTTAGAGTCCCTGTCTCGAGCAAGCACTCAGAATCCACCTTTGGAAGCTAGTGTAATCATTGGACGAGGTTATTATCTCCCCGTGAGAGGTCTGAACTGCACAAAAAGGTCCCTTGTTCGTTGTGTCCTCGCAATACGAAGCTCGGCAGTTCTCAAAAGCCATACCTCCGCCAAAAGGGCCCTAGGTTGATCCTCATTCAACAAGTAAGCTCGGAGGGGGACCGGTTCCTGAATCGTCGACACTACTTAGACTCAACGGATCATGAGTTGTGAATTTGTTACTTATCGTACATTCAGATTAATTTGTGAACCTTGTACTGTGAATTTGTCATTTGTACTTCTGAATCCAATTGGTTAGTACATATGTGAGTTGATTTCTGAGATAGATGCGCTATACATATGTTATAATGTACGATCTGAGTTAATTTATGAAATGGATGCGTTGTATATTGCGTAACATGTGATTGGAATATATTTTTTATATTTATGTCATAATAATATGCTGGTTATGCTATGTACTATCTTTTGTTTTAGAGGGCATGGTTAGCAATTTCTGAGGCTAGCCAATATATTAAAATTTAGTAAAAAAATAGAAAATCAACATCACGGACAGTTCTAAAGAAGAACCATCTGTGAAGAGGCACAAATCACAGACGGTTCCACTGCGGCACTGTTTGTGATGAGGGCATCATCATAGACGGTTTCAAATTGGAACCGTCTGTGATATGTGCCTCTTCACAGACGGTTCTTCGTTAGACCTGTTTGGGATAAGTCCACCATCACAGACGGTTCCTAAGTGGAATCATCTGAGATGATATCATATCACAGATGATTCTAATGTGAAGCCGTTTGTGATGAGTTTTTCACAGATGGTTGAAAACCGTCTGCAATGACTCTTTGTCATCATCGACTTAGATACGCATCGTTCACAAACCCGCCTTTGATGTGGTTTACTTAACCGCCCGTGATGACCTATTGTGCAAGAGTGCACGCTTATCAAACCGCAATGATGATATATGTCACCGCCGAAGTCTTCCACGCTTAGTAGGTGCAATTGATCGATATTTCTCGATCGATCAATCGAACGGATGTGTTCGGATCGACGGATATTTTTTCGATAGTTCTCTAATTCGAATCGGTTTCGGATATTTTATTTCGATTCGATTCGGAGACCGCTATCCGCCGGATCGAATATTCAACATATTCTCGATATATCCGTAAACCAAATTCGATATCCGACCGATCCTAACGCTGGGACACTCTCGCCAGGCTTGCCCCACCACCTCCAAATTTCCACACCGAAAGCACCATCGCCACGCCCGCTTCCACCAACCATCGCCATCCCGCGCCAAGATCCGCGCTTATTCGCTTCCGCCGATCGTCGCCATCCTGGCGCCAAGACCACCTCCGCCCTCCGCGACCGAAAGCAACACCGCCACGCCCGCTTCCACCGACACGGCCATCCCGACGCCAGATTCACGCCATCCGCTCAGATCCAAATTGCAACAGCTTTCGCCACTCAGACGGGCCTCCGCTAACTCCCTGTCCCGCTAATCCTCTCAGACTGCCTTGCTCCGTGCTCCACTCCACCTTCCTCCATGCTACCAAGACTTTGTCACGGTCGCCACGCTTTTGTTTCCCAAATTACCACCGAGTCGCGGCCCACGCCTCACCAAGCTCCCCAGACAGACGCCGCCTGCCCCGATGAACTCATGAGGAGAAGGCGTACCTTGCTTCATGAAGTCTTCCCGAGAAGCAATCGAGACAAGCTCGATCCGACTTCAATCAAATCCAAAGACAATTTGTTTTGGTTTGGTTTCTTTCGCCCCGCCGTAAAGATGTATTGAAGTCACGTGGAAAATCTTCTCGAAGCTCAAGCCACTGTTCCTTAGTCCAATGTGGCCTATTTGTTTTTCGCTTTAGCGATTCTCAGTCTAATGGAGCAGATCAAATTATGGCCTAAAGTTCATTTCGTAGTAGTATAAAATAGTAAAATAAATTTTTTTATTAATGTTAAATATGTCACGCATTTTTGTTACGCTTTGTTTTATAAGATGAGAGTATGGTATTTATAATGATATTATATATGTATCATTCTATGTTTAAAAATTTATCATTATGCACTGCTCAAATTTAATGTATTTTTACAACTTTGTTGGACCGCTCGATAAAATGATTTCAGATTGTGATAATCTTCTTGCATGTTAAACTCATACTATTGGTTAATCAAGAATATATGTGCTTTATGCAGATTCTGCTGCCAAGATTATCCGATAAAAATTATTCGACATCAGACGATTCCGCCTCAGATTCGATTCGAATCCGAACCGATATTGTCCGGCAGATTCAGATCCTAGATATCCGAATCCGATTCGAATCCGACAAAAAATATGGTTTAGGATATGAAAGGAGCAATATCCGACCGAATCCGAGCCGATTGCACCCCTAACGTTTAGATAGAGGCTATTTTTGCAAACCTGATTTTTTTAGGTGGGGCAGAGGAGAGTCTCTATAGAAAAAATTTCGAGAGAGGACTATAGTACTGGTATTAAAAAGTTATCCCTTGCTGTGGAGCCCCACCGTGCTAGGGCCGTAAAAAAAGCTCGAGACTCGCGAGCTACTCGAGCTCAAGAGCTTAATCGAGCCGAGCTTGAATAGTTCGCGAGCCTACTCGAGCTGAACCAAACCTCTTTAAGTCAAACTTTCCTGAGCTTGTTACCGAGTTTTCTCGAGCCGAGCTTATTACCGAGCCTACCGAGCTTGTTACCGAGCCTACCGAGCTTACAGAATAATTGAGCTTATCAAGCTTAGTCGAGTAAAGCTCGAGCCTACTCGAGTTTGGACCGAGCCGAACTTGAGCCTGAATCGAGACTCGAACTTCAACTCAAGCTCGACTCAGACTCGATTCAAGTTTCACCGAACTCGAGCATACAGAATCAGACTCGCTCGTGCTTAGCTCGTTTGCAGTCCTACACCGAGCTAGAGCTTCAGCTCCATTTGTAGCTCGATATCTCATCAAAACTCGCTTAGCTCGACTCGAGTAAAGTTTTGAGCTCGAGCTGAGCTAAGTTGAGCCGGGCTAGATGCAGGCTTGCAGCCCTATCAGCAAGCACGGCACGTGTAAAGAAAGAAAGAAAAATGCTGCTAATCTGGTATCTTCGCGGCTTCTTCTCTCCTCTCTCGGTCACTCTGGTCTCTTCCAGCCCAACCCCCGCCGCAGCAGCCAGCGGCTACGGGATGGTAGGGGTAGCTGCTACGGTGAGGTGGCCCAGCGGGGCCCACGGCGCCGGCGCGGTATCTCGGGCGCCGCCGAGGGCTCCTCGGCGTGCTGCGGAGCAGAAGGCGGCCAAGGTGAGGTTTGGTACGAGCCTCGGAACGAAACAAATTGCTGTTTATAGGCTCCGAATGCCAATTCGTCGCCCCGTGTTTGATCGATCCTTGCATCATCTGTTGATTTGAGTTTATTCTGTCGCACGTCTTGGTTTGCTTCAGCTCTGAATCGGCGCTTTGCTCGTGGCTGTGGCTGAGTATATCGTACTGATTCATAGGTTCTGGTTCTTGGAGATAAGAAATAAGAGTCATAGGTCCTTAAAACTCTTCTTTAAAGGTATGCCTAGGACAACAATTTGGCCCTACCCAAGCTTGCATCTAGATAAATCAATTCGAGGTTTAGCTTGTAAATTAGGAATTGTTTAGTTGCAAATTATGGAGATTTGGGACTAATGTTATAAGCTTTGAAGAGCAATACATTTTAGCATGTTATAGAACCTTTTAAGGGCTAGTGTAAATACTTTCGGTAGTGATATTGAAGTAGTTCCTCTGAAGAGTTTTGATGAAATGAATCTGGCAGCATATGTGACATGCTTGCGTAACCTAAGAAAATGTTATAATCCTTTTACATTGTTGTGATTGTTTGCAATGTGCACTTGAGATCACATGAGAGAGCCAAGCTTTTTGGCTAGGGAGCATCCCAGAATCACATGTAAGCTGAAAAGATTACAAGGAGATGAAACATTTTGGATTATTGTAGAAGTAGACTTTTCGAGAAGAGACATCTCATTTGTTTTGACTCATCGAATGTTGGTCATTGTAGAATTAGAATTTGTAAATTTTATACATGTAGCGAATAAAGTACGAGGTACCTTTTTTTTTTTTTTTGTGGAACTTGGTGGTAAAGTTGATGTACACTTTCTTAAATGCACATCAACTCTAAATGGCATGCACTTCCAATTTGTATTTGTGCCAAATGAGTCTTAGGTGCATTACATTCTAAGGACGGCTTGTATTGCAATACCCAAGGGTGGAGTTTTTTTTTTATTTTAAGTCTCTTGTTTGATTTTGGCTAGGCACTACTGTATGATTTTAATTACATGGTTTTATCTTAACAGTAAGATGTAGGTTGTTAGCATGGTTGAAACCAGTACGGCATGATGTTAGAGTGCAAACATCCAATGTAAATCTTGGAGCTGGGAGCTATGAAGGAGATGAAGCAAGTAGACATGGGGCACATTTGGATAGTTCTGCTACCAGAAATTCAAACGAACCGTGGGTTTCATCATTCACTTTTTTCACATAATTTGTCCCGACCTCTTATAAATATCACTGAACTTCTATCCTTGGCAATGCATGCAGAGCAAAACCACTTTCAGGGTATCGTTACCTGCAATCTGTTGCTGTTGTGCTACTTCTGTGTGCCTTGGTGTCTTCTTTTATCGTTTTCTTTAAAGGACAACCATCTGCAGTTGTAGCTATGCTAGCAAAGTCAGGTTTCACGGCAGCATTTACACTGATTTTTGTATCAGAGATTGGAGATAAGGTATAAAATCCATTTCAGTTGACTTCTTTCTCTTCTTGTCCTTCTAGATACATTTCAGCATTTCTCTTCTCCTCCTTTAGAAATAGATTTTCTTTAAAAGACAAATTTGTACTTTAAACTAACATGTAACACCCTGACCTTATGGGCATTGAGGAATTTTAGACTAGGGTGTTAAAGATGGTATCAAAGCATCATCTCTCGCTACACTCAAGCGTGTGAGGGACAGGGCGCAGGCATGTGGCGCATAGTGCGTAGGGCCCGGAGTGGATACATAGTATGGCATATGCATCGGCACTAGATGCACGGATATGTATCGAGGGGTGGTTCTGGATATCTACCGTGTGCTATGTGCTATCGAGGGTATCAGCCCTTAAGGGAGGGTGAGTGTAATAACCCGGTCCATTGTCTATCGAGGGTATCAGCCCTTAAGGGAGGGTGAGTGTAATAACCCGGTCCATTGGTTGAAGGCCCATGTGGCCTATGTTGGAGTCGTGGTGGGATTAGCTCCGCATTGTTTGTCTAAAGTGAGTTGTAGTAGCATATAATGCATGTTGAGTCCAAACATAGTATGTCCGGGTTAACTCTTTTACACGAAGCGGAGGCGAAAGTGTAAGCAATGTGCTATGTGTGTGGGGGTCTGCCCTATGGGTGGGTTGGGCATTGAGCGAACTACGGGCCAGTGTGTTACATAACATATCTTTGCAATGTTAGGAAGACCTTCACAACACACTTGGAGTTACAAACTGAAGGTTTGAGATTTTTCACATTCTTCTGAGTTTTACTCGTAAGTATGGAGTTCACCTACACTTTTTGTTGGTAACCTTCGTTAGAGGTTTTCATTCTCATGCTCCATCCGTAAAGTCTACCCTTCACCGAATTTTGGTATTGTCAGCCCTCTGTAGAGTTTTTCTCTCTCATTTTCCATCTCATTATTCATCGTAGAAGCTTGATAGATGATGAAGCCTTGGCATGTAATGTGTAACATGCAGCTTAGCAGCATGCAAGTATGCAACTTCATCTGCTGTTCTGATTATAATGTATGATATTTTATTACCTTGAGTCCTTGTTAGTGAATTACCGTGTTTAGTTTAGACTTAATGTATTGTAGTTCCTATTTTTCTTCTTCTATCACTATCAGTTGTAGCTAATATGTTACGGCTGCGGACAGGGTGTATGTCCGGCGCCGTACAACAGGAAGTTAGCCACAAATTTGTTAGGGAAATCTTACCTTTCCTTAGAATCTTATCCTTCTTTCCTTAAGAGTCTTATCTTTTATATTTCGGTTTAGAGGAGTCTTATCCTTTTCTGTCTCGGTTTGGAGATTGTAAGCCGGAGGCACATCTAATAAATAGAGGAGATAACAAGGCTACAGGCAAGTTTGATTGCCAAGAAAATTACCTCGCAGACGCTGCCAACGTCAACTGGCCGGTGGCGCCGTTAGCCAATATTCGACCATAGGTCGCCGTCGACTCCCGACGACGTCCTCCACGAACTTCCGCTCTGGTCTGAGACCTGGTACACGGTTGTTCGAGAAGGAACATCCGTATCAACTGGTATCGGAGCCAAGCGATTCACCCATGGTCCACCTGAAGATCGCGTCGCTCGAGTGGAGAAGGGGATGGCGGAGCTGCACGTCCTCATGGAGCAGAAGGAAAAGGTGATGGAATCCAGAGTTGCTGCGTTGGAAAACAAATTGGACAAGAGGATGGACGACCTGATCCGTCTCCTAGGCAAGAGACCGGTCGAAGGAAACACACCAGGGACGGCCGGAAGCGGGCGCGAGCTCCGTGACATCGCGCCAAGCATGTGGAAGGGAGGACAATGAGGCGACACCAATACGGAACGACGCCGCACAGTGGTCATCTCGATCGCTGGCCGGCTCTCGAGCACCTCGGTATGAACTTCCGACTTACGATGGAACAGAGGACCCTGCCGTGGCTCAAAGTATAACGCCGAAAGCTTTACCAGATTCAAGTCCGAGCACGCGAAGATGGCCGGCGCCACCGGGGAAAGCGCAGAAGTCTTGGACAATTGGGAATTGGAAGACAACAATATCGATGGGAAGAGTTCTTCGAGACTTTCCTTCAAAGGTTCGCTTTCAGATTCTTCTTCAGACCTCTCGGGCGATCTCTCCAACTTGAAACAGGGGAAAACAGGTCGAGGTTTACGCGGGATTTCCAGCTCTCTCGCTCGTACTCGTGATTGAAGAAGGCCGATCAAGTGGAGTTGTTCACCGCCGCTAGCGGCGACGCTTATCTCGCAGAGGTGCGTCGGGACCGCCCCGGATCTCGCCGACGCAGAGGGATCGCAAGGAAGCGAGCGACGGAAGAGATCTCGCTTGCAAAAGGCGGCACAATCGTGTCTTCACCGCCTAAGACCGCTGCTTGGCAGAGGCTGAGAGGCCCGCGCCATCCTATGGGAGTGGCGGCTACTGGTAGGAGGACAGGCGACCTCCGCTTCGCTTCCTTCGGGCGATCATGATACTGCAGCCACACCGCAAGATCGCGTCGATCATGCCACGACGACGCCACGGCGCCGGAGGGCTGCGATCACGGCTGGCTCCCAAATGTGTTCTCAAGCATCATCCCCATATCAACGCCACGGATGAGATGGCCGAGCGGAGGGCAAAAGGACTCTGCTTCAATTTTGATGAGGCCTTCTCCCGGGGGCATCAGTGCAAACGTTTGTTCCTGTGTGAAGTGGTGAATGAAGGTGAGGAGGAGGAAGAGGAAGTCCTAGAGGAAGAAGAAGAGGCTGTTGCACTCTCTGCTATGGCGGTAAAAGGGCCAAAAGGAGGCAAAACGATGCAGGTGACCCTGACAATGGTAGGTCGGCAACTCTTGGGGCTAGTAGATAGGCAAGAAGACGACAACTTCCTAAGCAGCCTACGCAATGCGGTGATTGGCGTGAGTCGAAGTCCCGAGGCTCCTGTAAGGTGCGCTGTGCTAATCTACGGAGGAGTCGCCTTGCCTAGTATGCGGCGTAGCAAATGAATTTTTGTAGGGCCCCATAAATTGCGTGGCGCCCTTCCTTGTCATCCCTCTTCGTGGGTTCGACGTTGTTTTGGGGTGCAATGGCTCCGCACACTCGGAGATATTCACTGGAACTTTGATTCTCTCAAGATGACATTTGGGTTGGGTGGCGATGTGTTTCCTTCATGGCCACTTACCCGGCGGGAGATGCGCGTGTTTCAAATGAAGGACACCGATCACGCAGCTTGAGGCACTTTTGACCGAAGTTCAAGGCTCTTTCCTCAGAACCACAAGGCCTACCATCGTCACTTAAGATTGCGATCATCGCATTGTGCCGGGCCGAGGGATTTAATCCAGTGGTGGTGCGACCTCACCGTTATCCCTACCCAAAAAGGATGAGATCGAGAAACAAGCGCGGAGATGTTGGCCTAGGTATCATTCGCCTAGTAGATCGCCATTTTCATCGCCGGTCTTATTGGTGAAAAAGAGGATGGAACATGGCGGTTTTGTGTCGACTACCGCGAACTCAACCGAAGACCATCAAAGACAAATTTCTATTCGGTGGTCGAGAACTCCTCGATGAGTTGCACGGCGCCAATTTTTCTCCAAGCTCGACCTTCGTCCGGTATCACCAAGTCGTAATGTGAGAGGAGGACGTTGAGAAGACGGCTTTCGCACACATCACGGCCACTATGAATCCTCGGTTATGGTTTTCGGTTTATGCAACACCCCGTCCACTTTTCAGGCCCTTATGAATGAAGTGCTTAATGACTTCCTCCAGAATTTGTCTTGGTCTTCTTCGACGACATCCTTGTGTACACCCAACACGGAGGACCATCTCGCCCACCTTCGGCTAGTTCTCGAGCGCCTCACGCCGTCACCAAATTTATTTGAAGCAAAAGAAGTGCGCTTTGCATGCGGGAGGGAAGTATCTTGGCCACATTATTTCGGTCATGGCGTGGCGGCCGACCTCGCAAGGTGCAGACGCCGCAGCTTGGCAGTGCTACATCCGCCGCCGTCCGGAGTTTCGGCCTCACGTACTACCGCCGCTTCATTGCTCATTATGCCAACATCGCCGAGCCTCGACCAACCTCCTTCGGCGTCAGCTCTTGTGTGGACAAAGAAGAATGAGACCGCCTTCCAAAGAACTCAAAGCGGCGCCCTGCAGCCCCGCTACGCCCGCCCAACTTCGACCTTCCGCTCATTGTGGAGTGTGATGCTTTAGCCGCCAAAGGGCGACGTGTTGCAGCAGGAGGGTCATCCGGTGGCATTTTATAGTCGCCGATTCGCCGACCGTCATGTCAAGCTGGCCGCGTATGAGCGCGAACTCATTGGACTTTCAAGGCTATTCGCCATTGGAGACCTTACTTATGGGACGGATGTTTGTGGTGCTGACGGACCATGCTAGTCTTAAATATCTTTTGAAACAGCCTTGGTCACGCCTCAACAAAGATTGGGTCAAGAAGCTCACGGGGTTTGATTTTCGTGGAATATAAGCCGGCAAGACTAACCCAAGGCCGATGCCTTATCTCGCCTTCGATAATCCAAATGGGCTTGTAGTGCTCTCTCCATGCCGCCGGTTCTGTCTGGGACACTTGGTATACTGCCCTCCGCGCCGATCAAGAGATTCAACAGAGATGCGCCGAGCCTGCCGCCACTGCTTCATCCTCGACGAGAACTCGCCGCTCAACCACCACCGCCCAGTTCAACTTGGACCGCCAGGAGGATTATTATACCGCCAGGCGGGTTGTGGTCCCCGCTCAGTCTCTTCTTCGGCCATCCATTGTAGCAGCCTTTCACGACCGACGATGAAGGGGTACACAAAACGGTCCATCGTGGCAAAGATTTTTATTGGACAGTCTTCGCCACGGTGGAGGAGTATATTCGCAATGCTTGATTTGCTGTGCCCACAAGGCAAGTACTTTGGCTCCAAAGAGTCTATTGCAGCCCTCCCTATTCCCCAAAGTGTGGGCCGATGTTTCCATGGATTTCATAGTTGCCCTCCCCAAGTCCGCAGCAAATCAGCAACTCTGGTGGTGGTGGATCGTCTTTCTAAGTACATGACCATTTCATCACCCTCAAGCGCCCTACTTCCTTGGTTGCCGATCTTTTCTTCGACCAGTGGTCCGCTTGCATGGGATGCCGTAATCAATTGTCTCCGATCGTGACCTGTGTTTACTAGCTCGCAAAGCCTCTTCAAGCTGCTATGATAAAGCCGTTGACTCAATCGCATACCACCCGCAAACGGATGGCTGCATGTGGTGAACAGATTCGCGGAAATGTACCTTCGCCGCTAACGCCGATAACCCTCCTCCTCGGGTCCGGTGGTCGCCATGGGCCGAAGTTCGCTATAACCCATCCGATCACTCCGCCTTCGCCTCACTCCTTCGAATTGGTCTATGGTCGCCTCCTCCCAGCCTTGCTCCCTTATAATCAAGGTTCGACCTCGATTGCGCGATTGTCAATTGGTTGATCGATGCTCTATTGGCACAGTAAGGCAAGATCCGCTAATGCTCGTAATCGCATGAAGAAGGTCTATGATGAGCATCATCGGGAAGTGGAATTTGCAATAGGATCGGTTTGGCTTGCATGCAATGACACCGCAATTATCTCTCCGTCCACGGCTCCACAAATTCTCCTCGCTTTTTGGACCCTATAAAGTGATCACCGAGCGGGGCAACAGATATCGCCTAGAGCTCCCAAGTGACGCCATCTTCATAATGTGTTCCACGATCACCCCGAAGCCCTTCCAAGGAACACCACCAGCCGTGCCACCACCATTGCCGGAGGATGTGACTTCGCCAGGTCCAATCACCACGGAGCTGCCCCATGAGCTGCAAGAACGCTCATCCGCGGCACCGGCAATTTTGGTGCATTGGAAGGGGGAGCCAGAGGAGGAAGCTACTTGGGTGGATGCCATTGTTCTGCGCCGGGCTTATCCTCATTTCAAGCTTGAGGACAAGCTTGGTGTCGAGGGGGGGAGTATTGTTACGGCTGCGGA
Organism: Guadua angustifolia; assembly: GCA_036346375.1. Classification (NCBI taxonomy): domain Eukaryota; kingdom Viridiplantae; phylum Streptophyta; class Magnoliopsida; order Poales; family Poaceae; genus Guadua; species Guadua angustifolia. Next base: position 49,541,590 of record CM070507.1, on the reverse strand, counting down.
CAGGGTGTATGTCCGGCGCCGTACAACAGGAAGTTAGCCACAAATTTGTTAGGGAAATCTTACCTTCCAGAGAATCTTATCCTTCTTTCCTTAAGAGTCTTATCGCTTATATTTCGCTTAGAGGAGTCTTATCCTTTTCTGTCTCGGTTTGGAGATTGTGTCGGAGGCACATCTAATAAATAGAGGAGATAACAAGGCTACAGGCAAGTTTGATTGCCAAGAAAATTACCTCGCAGACGCTGCCAACGTCAACTGGCCGGTGGCGCCGTTAGCCAATATTCGATCATAGGTCGCCGTCGACTCCCGACGACGTCCTCCACGAACTTCCGCTCTGGTCTGAGACCTGGTACACGGTTGTTCGAGAAGGAACATCCGTATCATAATAGCTATATGTTGTTCCACAGAGCTCTCTTTATTTGGACCTCTGTTCAATGGGCATCATATGCTTTACTTTCGAGCTTATGTTATATGTTTAGTACATTCAAGCAAACCAAGAAATTTGATCGGGTTGAATCTTTCTGTCATTGCAGACATTTTTCATTGCTGCACTACTCGCTATGCAATACCAAAGAGCATTGGTATGTTGAGGACCAGGGCATTTTAGATCTGCCTCACTTTATTGCCTAATTATTTAAGTTTTCCTGTTTTCTCATAACTAGCTTTTCCTCTTCTGTTGGTCTCTTTTTGATGGAGAAAATTGTATATTTGCTACTCCAAAGCACTTCAATAATAAAAATTACACTACAAAACTAAAAACTATAAAAATACCACCTCAAACAATGGCTTATTCATGCCATTTTTTGTACGAAAAAGTCAGATCCACCCTTTTATTGGATTCTCCTTAACGGTCTAATGCTCAGTGAGTGCTCCTACATGCTCAGCATTGCTAGTTGTGTGAGAAATCCAGATAGCGGGGGGGAGGGGTGGGGCAGTGCATGTATGAAACCTATCCAGTTGCTTGCAAAGAAGGAATTTGTCGGGGGTGTGGAAATCCCATTGTCTTCCTTGCAGGAACTAAACTCACATGTGCATAGCACTGCATGAGCCATAAGGGTGGATATCGAGTTTAACGAGCTATTATCGAGTTTCTTTCGAAATTGATATAGTTTGATGTAAAATCATTTTATATACTATTTAACTGGTTACATCAAATTCGAGCTAACGAGCCATTATCGAGTCGAGCCATATTAACTTTTTTCGCTCAAAATTGTCTTATTTCAATTTTGAACCAATCAGCTATTGCATTCGAAGAAATTTTGATTCCAGCCCTAACAAGTTTTTTTTCCAGCCCTGATGAGCCATTAGCCACAGCCCAGATGCTAGCACCATCCTGTAGCATGGATTGTGTCTGAAAGTAATGATGCCAGCTGCCTGAGGTGAGGTGGTGTTGGCAGCGGGTTGGTGGGGAATGGCAATAGGTGTATCTGGGCTCCCAGATTAGGGGATGCATGCAATCTGAAATTTGGGGAGACGAGTTTGTGTTTCAGTGGTGGCCATAATTGGCACTATGATAAAATGTTAATTTTTTTTCCATAACTTCATGCTTCAAAGTTGCTACATTGGCGTGTCTACGAGAATTATTGTTTTATGCTGGCATTTTCATAGTTAGTTTTGCAGTGGCATTTTTGTTACCGTTGTTCATTGTAGTGCCATTATACATTTATCTCTTCTTGATTTTATCTTTGCCTTCCATTTGTCTTTTGTAGAGAAATATGTAGTTTCTTACCTAACTGGTTTTAACAGTGATATTTTTGTGTGCATTTTATGAGCAGGTTTTACTTGGGTCAATGGCTGCTCTTTCCCTGATGACTATCGTGAGTGTTATAATTTGACGGATCTTCCGGTCTGTACCGGCACAATTTCAAACAAGTTAGTAAAACTACTATCCTTAAGTAAATCAATTAGTTGTGCTTTAAAATAATTTTAATGTTTTTTTCTGGCACTTTCTGTAATATAATTTGTAATATACATATTTGTCATTCTTTGTGCACTTGAATTGGTTTTAGATTTGGGAAGTTTTGATAAGTTTGTCTCATATACTAACGGGCATACTTTTGGAAACATGGTGCTTCTGCAGCGTTGTCTATAGGAGAATATGCAGCAGTTGCTCTCCTTGCATTTTTTGGTTTCAAGTCAATAAAAGATGCATGGGCACTTCCTGATAATGCAAACGGAAATCTTCAGGGAAACTCTGAACCTGGCGAACTGGCTGAAGCAGAGGAGCTTGTCAAGGAAAAGGTTGTGCTTTTCCAAACTTTTGATTCTGTTGAGAATTCTTCTCAAATTCTATAATATTTTACTTTTACATTAAGTTCATTAGGAGTGGATTGGGAACCCCTTGTGCATATGTTGTATTTGAGAGAGCTATTGTGCATGTGTTGCACTAGGTGAAATTCAAGCGGGAGGGCTTGACTTTTTATTCTTGGTGTTTGCCGACACCAAGACGGTGTAGCGGCGTTGTGCGTAGTGAGCTTCTCGGTGAAGGTTGTGATCAGAAGCCCCGGCAAGTTGTGAAGGTCGATGCTCGCCTACCCAGAGAGGAAAAAAGCAACCACTAGTGGAATCGAGGCAGGTGCTCAATTCATGGAGCCAATCCAAAGTGATTTGGGCTAGCCTCAGTGTGAATTAGGGGAGACCGGCAAGTTTCCGAACACCACGGTAAAATATTGGTATGTCTCTTTATGTTTGCTTGCAATTCTCTATTTACATTGTTGCAATTTATATTCTTAAAATTAAATTGTTTGATTGTCTTTAGGATTGTATATTCTTGAGTAGAGACATAATTAGCTAGTGCACTTAGTGAGCTTAGTTGATTTATGCTTTAATTGTCAAAACCTTAGTTTATCGCTTCCGTATCTATTATCATTTAGGTTTTGATATAAGGGTACTTAGATGAGATTTTAACTATTTGTAGAAGAAATTTTTATAGCCGCCTATTCACCCTCCCTCTAGTCAGCAACCTCGATCTTACACTAGTTTTTTTAGGGCTATAAAAGAGGTCAAATATGGAGGCTTTTGCTGAGCCCACATTCATTTGAGGTATACATTTGAGAGCAAAGTTTTGTGAGTTTATAGAGCAATCCTTAAGAGATTTGAGAGGCATTTGAGCTAGAATTTCTTGTATATGAAATCTCCTGGCGTACTATTTCTGTCTATTGAGCTAGTGCAAAGTGAACGCCTCTCTACTCAATTGTGTATGTATTGCACCTTGTGAGTAAGGAGAGAATAGCAATAGGTGCAAGTGTTGCATCTAAAGGTGGATTGAGTATTCACTTGTGCATGTGTTACAATTAGTGTGAGTCAAACAAGAGGATTGGCTTATTACTCTTGTGTTTACCGACACCCAGATAGCATGGAGGCATCGTGGTCTAGCGATCTTCTCAAGAAGCTTGTGAGAAGACCTGATGTGTTGTGAAGGTTGGAGCTTATCTACTCAGAGCGAGAAAGAGTTACCACTAGTAGATTTGAGCTATTTGGTGTAATTCATGGAGCTAGTCCAATTTATTTGAACTTAACTTAATGTGGACTAGGGAGACCGACAAGTCTCCGAACACTGTGGTAAAAAAAATTGTTTATCATTGTGATATGCTCTCTTGTGCTTCACTTTCTTGCAATTCATATTCTTAGAATTAAATTGTCTTCTCATCATCCTAGGATTGTAAACTTTGACTTAGACATAGGTTGTTAATGAGAGACCATGTGGTGGTCTATTTATGTTTGTGATGAGTAATTGACTGTATTTGAGCTTGTGGTGCTCAAGTTCGAGTTTAAAATAAGTTTCTTTTTGTTTTGAGCAATTTGAGTTGAGTGGTCATGCACTAGAGTGGTTGTGGCCTTGACTAGTCATAACCTTAAGGGCCTGTTTGTTTCTGCTTTAGATTCTCTAAAAGTTGATTTTGAATTGTGATTGTAGAGAAACTGATTCTCCAAAAGCTGAAATCCAAAAGCACATATGGGTGGGCTAGATTGTGAGAATTGATTCCTAGAATCAGACTGTTTATTTTTTATTCTTCTTTTGGAGTCAGAATCCAAAATCAAAAGTAAAAACAAACAGGCCCTAAGTGGTTAGGGCACTCTTCAGCGGTGGTGGCCTTAGTTGGTCGTGGCCTTAAATGTTCGGAGCACCCTTAAATGGTCATGGTTTGAAGAATGGTTGTGATCCAAGGTGGGATTCTTAGACATTTGACTAGTCGGCGATCTTTGTTAGATTAATGTTGCATGATGGTGTGTGTATCATGTGATGATTTAATTGCATATGTTATTGGATATTGCTATGTGATATATTTTCTTGTCGGTGATGGTTGTAGGACTTCGAAGCTGGGTCATAGTGAGGCGGCAGTGACAGGGATTAGGCTAGGAGAGCTGAGATCCAGACGATCAAGATGACACCTAAAGATGATTGAGGCCGAGGAGTTGCTACAAGTTGGGATGACAAGTGGATAGAGGAAATTTTAACTTAAGCCCTACTCAAGTGAAGGAAGATCGTTGGATCAAGAATTCACGAGTGTAGTAGCGGTTAAGTTAGTTGAGTTTTGAGAAGTGTGCAAGTGTGTGTGTCAAAATTTATTATGTTGTGAAGTTTCGGGTTCACTCATGTATGAGTGAGGGATTTAATCCCAACTATTGATGAGGATCCTTATGGTCTAAAGAAATCATTCAATGGTAGAGATTACTCCAAGTAAGCTATAAATAGAGGGGTAGAGGGATTCCTCTCCTCAAGGGTTTTATGGTTTATAAAAAGAATTTTGGTTTTCTTATACTCTTTTGAGCTTTGCCCACCTAGTTGTGTTACTTCATAACCATTCCTCTCAAGAAGAAATAGAAATCATTTTCATGATCAGGTTCTTGCTCATTTGGTTCCCTTCCCTCTTGAGCTTTGATTTCTCTTTGATTTCTTTCTCTCTTGTTCTTACATTGTCAAGGTTGAATGATTGATAAATGAATCTTCTATAGATCATATCCTAATCATCTTGGTGAGCTGCAACTCCCTCTTCTAAGTTTCTGCAAAAAACTAATCTTTTTGCTTGAGAAGAGAAAGATTTTTAGTAGATCATTTTCTTGCAAGTTTTAGGGTTGTTTTCTTGTTGTTCTTACTTGATGTGACATGTGGAAGACCATCTAGAGTTATCTTGATCATCAAATCCCCAGAAGCAACCTCAGGGTGAAACTTTTAGTTTTTGCTTGATTTTAGTGCAACCATTTTTAGATTGAAAAAATGTTGGAACTTTAACGTCAATCCTTATGATTGAAGGTTGAATAGATTTCCGACATATATAGAAAGGTGCATACAAAGTCACGAGTTTTAGATCATCAATCAAAAGATACATAATTCTATGATTAGAACTCGTGCTTTTTTTTTACTATTCACCCTGGTTTCATTGTTCATCCAACCTGGTTTTACTGTTCATCTGACCAATGTTACTGTTCCTTTTACTAGTTTTTGCTGTTCATCCGACCTGTTCCTGACAAGCTTTTTTGGTTAGAGAAGTGATCCGAATTTTCTGAGAAAAATTTTATTTAACTCCTACTCACCCCTTTCTAGTCGCTATGTTAGATCTTATAGTAAATGCATTTTGTTCAGATTAATTGATTTAGATTTTAATTGTACAAAACCGTTTTAATTTACGTTTCCATTTATAAAACCAGGTTTAACCAAAAATAATTTTAAAAATGACTATCCACCACCAGTCAGCTTCCTCGACGTACACTCTCCCTCTCTTCTTCTGCGTCGTCTTCTGTTCTCCCTTCGCCATGGAAGTTACAACCCCAAGCTCTGCAAACATGCGCATGGAGATCCCCACTCGAGTTGCTTTCGCGGGGCTTCTAGGCACCGTTGGCTTTGCATCTCATGCCAGTGCCACCGTTCATCTTCAGTCTCCCTAGATGTCGAGCTCACCAACTGCAGTCTCTTGGCCTCCACCCCCTTCCAGCCAGTGCCACCATATCCCCACCTCCAGCCAGTGCCACCATATCCCCACCTCCAGCCAGTCTCCTCCTCCCGGCTGCAACTCAAGATCCCCACCTTCCACCAGCATCCTCCTGTCCTCGCTTGCGACACCACTACATCTTGGCTCTAGAGACAGCGCAGCGGTAAAATAAAAAGGAAGGGGAAGGAAGAGGAGAGATGGTGGATGGCACTATTCTGAGGGGGAGCTAAAGGGTGGCGGCGAAGGATGGGAAGGGTAATAGCAAGCTTGGTAGACTAAAGAGAGGGAGAACATATGTGAAGAAGAGAAGAAGAGGCATCGGCAAGGAGTCCACGGAGAGAAGAGAGGGAAGAGAAGAGGAGAGAGAAGGAGAGCGAAGACGTATAGAGCTCGACCAATCTGCCCTCCAGTCAGTTTGGATCAGTAAGAGAGAGGGTGTGGTCGCCATGGCTGAACTCAAGGAGGAAGAAGAAAGGCAATGTTCTAACATGTGGGACCAGTGTTAATTTGGGCATATTGAGAAAAATGTGACAGCCTTCTGCGAGTTAAAGGCAATGGGACCTAAAGAAAGTGACAAAAGTGGCATGAAAGGAAACAAAGTAAAAACTCGATGGCATAGAAAGAACTGAATTTTTTTCAGTGGCACAATAGGAATCGTATTAATTTTCAGTGACACGTAGGGAATTTTCTCTTCTATTAACAAAGAGACCTAAGTTGTCTGGCTAAAACTGATGTTCACATTTTTTTGATAACGGAAGATTTTATTAATTTCAAGAACATTACATCAAGATGATACAAGTCCTTGAAAATGCTTCCGGCCTCTGCTTCGCATGAAGCACACAGCCAAACATGAATAAAAATGAGGACATGCACAATCTAATAACTAGCAATCCGAAGACTAAACCGCTACTCATGTGCCTGGGAAAATAAATCCTTGGCCACCCGCCCCAAGCAATGCGTAGCCTCTACCAAAGTAGTTCGCAGTTCCACCTTCTGCAGCACAGCCCATGTACAGTGGGTAATAACAAAAATAACTTGCAAAGGAGAAGAATTGATTTTTTGTTGAAACAATCTGTCATTCCTGCTTAACCATATAGACCAACACGTAGTTGCAGCTCCAAGAAGAACTAGGCTTCTAATGTTTGTATGAAAACCAACTATCCAACCTCCAAACATATGATCAATACTCGTTGGACTAGATATTCCAAAGGCCAAATATATTAGGGTCCAAACTGTATGTGCAAAACGACAATCAAAGAACAAATGCCTGATTGTCTCTTGTTCATGACAAAAGCAACATGTTCTGCTTCCTTACCAATTCCGCTTTGCCAGATTGTCTTTAGTTAAAATCACTCCTCTCCTAAGGTACCACAAGAACACCTTGATTTTTAGTGGAGCTTTAAGTTTCCATATTTGTTTATTTAAATTTGGTACATCACTTTGAATCAAAGCTTGATAATGTGATTTCATCGTAAATTGACCATTTTGGATAGATTCTAGTGAAATACATCATCATTCTGCGTTAAATTAATATTAGCGATACGTGAAAGTAATTCATTCCACGCCACTAACTTTAGTCCAATCAGTGTCCTTCTCCATGAAATGTCTGGTGGAGATGATATTAAGACCTCAGCAATAGTTGTAAACTTTCTTCTAACAATGTTATATAATCCCGGATATTGATCTTTAAGTGGACAATTTCCAATCTAGATATCCTCCCAGAAACTCACCTGTGATCCATTGTTGATTTTGAAGGTGCCAAAGCAAAAAAAAAATCTTGCTTTACCTTCATCAAGCTGGACCAGAAATGAGAATCTCCAGGTCTCCACTCAGCTTGGACAAGCGGCTTTGAACCTAAATATTTGCTCCTAAGCAACTGTTGCCAGGTACCTTCTGATGATAAGAGTTTGAACAACCATTTTCTTAGAAGTGCGATATTCTTAATATTCAAATCATGGATCCCAAGGCCTCCTTGGTCTTTTGGTTGACAAAGGATGTTCCACCTAGCAAGGCGATATTTTCTCTTGTTATCATCCCCTTGCTAATAGAACCGAGAACGATAATAATCTAGCTTCTTAAGAACTCCTTTAGGATTCGCAAAAAAGGACATCATATACATTGGCAGTCGCTCAACACCGAATTAATTAATGTCGGTCTACCTCCCATCGAAAGATGTTTTCCTTTCACTACTAAGCCTCTTTTCAAAACGTTCTTCTATCATTCTCCAATCTGAGTTTCATAATTTTCTATAGTGAATAGGAATGCCTAAATACTTCAGAGGGAGATTCCCGTGCTTACAACCAAACAGTTCCATGTATTGTTCTAAGGAATTTTGAGCATCACCAAAGCAGACTAACTCACTTTTATGGAAATTTATCCTGAGACCTGAGATTTGTTCAAATGCACAAAGCAAGAGCTTCATGTTACGCGCTTTCTCTAGATCATTTTCCATAAAAAGAATCAGATCATCTCGTGATATTGTAGGATAGACAGCCATCATCAAGCAAATGAGGTACCACCCCCCACTTGCCCCTGATCCTTAGCCCTTGTAATTAGAATTGACAACATATCCGCAATAATATTAAACAATAGGGGCGACAAAGAATCCCCTGACGGAGTCCCTTCTTTGTTTGGAAGTATTTTCCAATCTCCCCATTAACATTTACCACCACATTGTCTCCCGAGATGAAAGACTGAACCCAAGAAATCCACTTAGGTGAGAATCCCTTCATTCGTAAGGTTTGGAATAGGAACGGCCATTTAACTTTATCATAGGTCTTCTCGAAATCGATCTTAAAAATAACTCCACTCAGTTTTTTTCTATGCAACTCATGCAAAGTTTCATGCAGTATGACGACTCCCTCAAGAATATTTCGTCCACGCATGAAAGCTGATTGAGTTGGGCTAACAATTTTATCTACAACCAAGTTTAGCCTATTCGTGGCTACTTTCGTGAAAATTTTGAAACTCACATTAAGAAGGCATATTGGCCTATATTGCTGTATTATATTAGCCTCTTGAACTTTTGGTAGGAGAGTTATTACACCAAAATTCAGACTGAAAAGAGGTAAATCCCCAGCATATAACTCTTGAAACATTAAGAATAAATCCCCTTTGATAACCTCCCAGAATCTTTGATAAAATTCAGCCGGGAAGCCATCAGGGCCAGAAGCCTTGTTATGTTCCATCTGAAAAATAGCATCTTTAACTTCGCTCTCAGTAAACTGAACTGATGTTCACATTGAAGTTACGTTCACGTTTGAGTACCAAAATGAAATTTCAGAGAATGAGTTTGTTTCTTCGAACTTTGAACACCTCGTGTAAAAGTTGATATACCTAACACTCCAGCAGCGAGCATGACATTTCTACCCTTTTTTGTTGGGACTAACTAGCAACTACCAAGGACACACAGCATATCATAAAAGGGGGAAATACCAGACATAATGCCCGCAAACTCACAAAAGTTTCCTCTAGAATTTATTTTTCCTATCGCTAGTCGTATACTTGTATGCCTAAACTTGTGCTTCGTAATTTAATTGGCTTTTCCAGGAAGATATGGAATCATCATCCATCGGTTGCCTGCGTGCTAGAAGAGCGACTTGCGTACTCCTGAACCATTGCCGAAAAAACTGACGGCCTTCCCAGCAACTTGGATGGTGCATCAAACTCTTTCACCAACCCTGAAAGAATTAAACACATACAAAGATCGAACAGAAGATCAAAATCTTGATACTAGGAAAAAAATTCAATTCCTTGCAAGATAGCAGTTCCAGTGTTCACTGCCAATGCATTTTATTTCTTCTTGGAAAAGCACTCTGGATAAAACTACAGATAATCCGTGTATAGCATACCTGCATCCAACACCAGAACTCTATCGCTGTCCATGACAGTCGGTATTCGATGCGCGATGCTGATGACGGTACATCCGGAGAATTCCTCTCGCATAATCCTCTGGATAGTTGCATCCGTCTGAGAATCAACGGAAGCGGTTGCCTCGTCCATGAACAAGATCCGGCTGCGTTTCAGTATCACACGGCCGAAGCAGAGAAGCTGCTTCTGTCCTACGCTCCAGTTCTCCCCCATGTCGGCAACTACAAAGAACAAGCAACAAGCAAACAGTACTCATCTGTTGTTCTTACCAAAGAAAACAAAAGAAATGACTAAATTGCACTGAAAATCCCCAAACTTGTGCAATTATATCCAATCCATGAAGTTGAATTTTTAAACCAACAAGTTTCTCATTATGTGGTTCAAAAATAGTGCGGCAAGCACACTAGGACCCTAAACTTGTTTATCTTATGTCACTTAACAGACTTAAGAATCTAAGCAAGGTTGTCGGAATCATGATTCTAGGTAGGATCAATTTTGTGTTGGCAAAATTGGGGTCATAGGATCATTATAGTAAGTCAGGAATGCGCCTCGAAAATTGTGATTCTAAAGATTATATAGCTTGGACTACTATTTTGTATTGTACCACCTAGTCATGATCCTACATAGGATCAAGATCGTAATGGTTCGACAGGATCGTGGTATCGGATCATGATCCTCACAACCTTGGATCTAAGTGTCACAATTATGCAAGTTCACAGAGGCCTGTCGTTGAAGAATACAAGTGACTCGACTTATGATGCAATTTACTCAAAACAAAAAATCGCTTTCTGGTAAAATAGCAAACCTAGTGCATCAAGCTTCTCAGGTTTTGCAGCTACTGTATCTTTTAGCTGGCACCGCTCAAGGGCCTGCACAGGATCAAATATATTAAGCTCAATAGAAACAAGAATTACTGATGCATCCCACAGAAAGTTTAGGCCCTGTTTGGAAGCATAATTTTTCAAAACTATGGTTTTGATGTACTATAGTTTGCAATTGTTTTGTTATAAATATTATGGTTTTATCAAACTCCTTTGAAACCATGGTATTCCTTGAAACTACCAACTGTTTGGATACAACATCACAAACCATGGTATTTGAGTAGAAATAGACAAGAAGCTAGCCAAAACTATGAAAACTTTGGGTTGGAGTGGAGTTTCAAATACTCCAAAAATACCATGGTATCTACCAAACCATAGTTTTTATACAGAATTTTTGGCATGGTAACAAAGCACCCTATGGTATAAAATACTATGATATTCTTGAAAACTATGGTATTACTTAGAAATTATGAAAATACATTGCTTCCAAACAGGGCCTTATGCATTGAAACACACAGCAGCTGTAATATAACTTGTACCTGCCATATCTCGGCCTCAGAATACCGCCCAGTTGGGTCAATGTTGCTTCTTATGGTTCCTTCAAAGAGCACAGGCTCTTGAGGAATCACACCAAAGCGAGACCTCAGATCATGAAGGCCCAAAACGCAAATGTCTACTCCATCGATGATGATCTGGCCTTCTACAGGCTCCACAAGCCTGAACAAAGCCTGGACTAGAGTTGACTTGCCACTGCCAGTCCTTCCCACAACTCCGATCTTTTCTCCACTGCTAATGCTTATCGTAATTCCATTCAATATTAGAGGTGTATTTGATCGATACCTAACCTGAAAAGAACAGTATTGATATGGCTCACTACTCTTCATCACCTAGAGTACCAAACAGATATATATTTTTTTAAAAAAAAAACTAACTAAAGGAAAATTCAACAAAGGAAAAGATGAATTGTTGACCTTTAGATCTTTGATGTCAATATCTCCTTGGCTGGGCCAATTTGGTGAGGGAAGACAATCTGTCACTTCCCATGCTGCCTCAGAAGGAAGAGTACTGTACTGATTCACCCTCTCCACAGCGACCATATCATTTTCTAGCATACAGCTTATGGAAATTGTATAATACACCAAGGAATTGAGAGAAAGACCATATGAAAGAGACATGCCGACAAATTCTACATTGGAAACAATAAAAGTCAATGACATAATGTTTTTCAAGATCATAAAGAAATAAATAGAGAACACATAGTAATAGATCTTTTAATAGAGGATCTAAACCTTTTTTAGTATTTAGCTTCAACCATACAATAAAGCAAATGCAATTTTGTGGAATCTTAAAACTTCATATGCTTTCAATCATAGTTACCAAAAACACAGTTCGTCTGAGTTGCGGTACGGGATTTGGGTTCACTATTTGCTAATTTTTCTTCCAATTTTCACTGCGAACACAAACCCGTACCCTAAACCGGTTCAAGTTTGACGAATCCGGTTCGCAATTCGTGAGGGTTTATAGCTAATCCGGTAACTATGCTTTCAACTATACCAAATGACTGATTTGTGGTTGGTCATTGATGCTATCAAGATTAAACTAGCCATAAAGTATTGCATTTAAAATTTCGATATTCATATACTCAGAACAACTAGCCATGCTATCCCATTCTAACCCGTGATAAAATTCCATACGCTTAGAAATTCTTAATTTCTAATGTATTCTTCCTAAAATGCTTGATGGAAATTTAATATACTTTCTAAAATAACTTGGGATTCAAGAGAACAAGTCAATTTATACCTAAAATAAAAATACATGAAACATGGGGACCGTCAATTCTACTCCTATTACATTCATTTTTATAAATACTCAGTTAATGAAAATTTTAATATACCTTTCTTGATGAAATTGCTAGGCAAGCTGATCATGAGAAAAGCAGTTATAGACAACACAAGTGTGCCAATTAGCTCCAGGCGAAATCCAAACCACTCATTAGCCCCGTAATTATGGAAAGACATGCGCAGATTCGAATTGATTCTGTCCAAGTTTATTTGGTAAAACTCATCCTCCTTCCTGAAACACCTTACAGTCGGAGCGCCCAAAAAGGTTTCCGTGAAGTGATCAATAACTGGTGCCCTTGTTACTCCTTGAAGACGAGTTAGCTCTCGAGATGTGGCAATATAACGATTCTGAAAAAAGTGAAAAAATAAATGAAACCCAATTTATTATTATTCAATTAGGGTGTTATATTAATTTTAAGCAGTGTGATTTCAGTCCTCTGAGATGTACTGTAGTACCCGGTACCAGATGTTCAAGAGCAGTAGGGGAAGTACTGCTATGACTGACGGCCATGCAACTTGACAAGTAACAGCAATGCTGCTAACTACTGAAATGCACATTGAAATGGCAAAACCAATATAGAATACAAGGGAAGTGTCGATTTTCATCTGGTCCGATGATGCCTGAAAAGTTTACAGAAGATTAATAATACTTCCCCAAATGATTGTGTATTGTGTACATGCTGTGAAGCAAATTAAATCTATGGCTACGTAAGACATACCCGGCTAAGGATCCTTCCTGAAGGAGTGGTGTCAAAAAATGACATTGGAGCTCGTAGGATGCTGTCAAACATGTTGTTGAAAAAGACCTGGCATGATTTAAGCCCCAAGAATGCCACGGAAAGAGTGGTGATCACTTCAAATAGAATGGAAGCAGCAACTATCGAAACATAGACACCAAGAAACATGGAAGTGTCAAATATGGTGCCTTCTGATGTTTCATATGACAGCCAGTAGCTACTAGCCATACTGGAGCCCTCTGACAGCAGTGATAAAGTTAAAATGACCAGAACTCCCCACCAACTCCAAGTCTCTGTGATGTATTTCTTGTACACACTCCAACTTACTCGGCCACTCTCCTTTTCCTCTTCCTGGATCAGCTTAGAAGAACCCTCTTCTTTGCTTGGTGCAACAGCCGTCGTACCACCGTTTTCGTTACCAGATTTGGAGTGGACAGAGGGGGTGTTTGTTAATCCAGTGGTGGCCTGAGGACTCCCAGCGTTCTGAACATGGCAGTCTTGCTCACCTGGCGCCTCCATGGAACTGTGATGAGCAGCAACAAGAGCTGAAAAATCTGAGCAGGATGCTAGTAGCTCACCATAGTTCCCAGACTGGATGACTACCCCATCTTTCATTACCTGCATGTTTGCACACAAGATAATATTGGTTAATTTCCGTTTACTTTCAGTAACATCAACATGGTATCTTTCGAAGAATATCATAAATATTGCATATGCTGATCGCTAAAGTAAAATGAAATAAGTAGACTCAAAGATGCACACCAATTCTTTGGGGACCAAAGGTGTTTTCCTTAATTCTTGAACAAAAATAAACATTTATACTGTGCAAAATGATTAATTTTTTTTAGAGAGAGCACTATGATTAAGTTATTAACAAAATATAGTAGTCTACTTTTCTGAAGTATGAATGTACTACTACTTTATTTCCTCGAAATGCAATACAGACGGTTAGAACATGAAACTTACTAATACAGTATCCACATTTTGCAAGAAATCTATTTGGTGGGTCACAAGCAAAACGGTCTTATTCTTGAGCATGCCCTTCAGACAATCCTGCAGAAAAAGGGTAACTGTTAGAATACTTATTAAGAAATGGGCTATAATACTAGTAATAATTCTGTACTTCTTAGAAAGAACTTCTTTTCTACCTTGGTAATAACAAGAAAACTATTACAAACAAATAGCATTGGGAAAAATCAAGTACAGTTTGTTATAAATGAATTCCATGACTCTGCACAAATTGGACATTCTTCCTGAAATGCACAGTTTGTTATGCAAGGTTCCTTTTAGTTAGCCAAGAAAGAAAGGAAAATACAAAATGAAGAAAAATAATATTTATTAAAATTAAAAAGAAGAAAAGAGTAATGGGAGAGAGCAATATAACTGTTTCCTGTTTGTTGCTTTTAAGAAGCCAACATAAGAAGGAACAGAAATAAATATTGGTAAACTAAATAAAATCTAACATATATGATTATGAAACCATTTCAATTCCTATATTGTTTAAACTCTTCTATTTTGGTACAAAAAATAGAAAAATGCTAGTGTATCCTACAGAAATCATGTCTTTTGTAACTTTGACAAAGTATTTGTTGTGAAATTTCTTCATTAAAAGACAAAGATAAAAGTCACTAGGTGAGGGGTTTCAATCATTGAATCTATATTTTTGCAATTTCATCCCTTAAATGTTTATTTTTAATGATCATCAATCTTCTGTCAGTTCTCTAAAAATACATCATATATGGCTTATCAAGCTACATAATTTGCATCCCATGGATTGGAGGGGTAAACCCCTGCTCAACAGCGAAATGAAGTAAAGGCATACAAGTCATTATGAACATTTCCCGACAAGGCAACGGTGCATTAAGATGTATCTGAGGACATGCATAGAGGTGAAATTGACAATATTGGAGAGTTGAAAAACCAAAATTGACCCACATCAACAAAAATAAGAATTAATAGCGGAATTCAGCATTTTGGGAGTTCAAGATGACTATATATCTGTCCTTTGTGTTGAAATTCTGAATCTAAACATTGGTAAACAAAAATCTACCAGAGAAATAAAATGCATATATCTAACAACTGATACCAGATAGATTTTTTGTCCATCAGTGCATATATCTAACAACTGCTATCAGAAAGATTTTTGTCCGTCAGATATATGCAACCCTTGCAGCGATGTAAAAGATTTTTGTCTGTCAGATATATGCATGCACCCTTTCCCATAGTATTTTCAGCATTTGTCTCCAATTCCTCATTTGAACTTTTCTCAAGCATTTCTACCTTGCAGCTTGCATCACACTCTTTCACCTTGAAATCTTCCTTCCAGGTTTCTTCCATGCAATGCATTTCATTTTGTGTTTATTTTGGCATTTGTTCTGAATTTAATCGACTAATTCAAATTGCTAAACACAGCATGCAAAGAAAGGAAACAAGAAGAATTTGTTGGAGTATTTGGGTTGCACCTTGAAGATACTTGAACCAGTATGAGCATCAACGGCACTGAAAATGTCATCAAGAAGATATATATCACAATCTTGGTAAACTGCTCTAGCAAGCTGGATGCGTTGTTTCTGGCCACCACTGAGATTGATCCCTCGCTCTCCTATTTCAGTCTGGTCACCAAATTCCATCATTTCTAAATCTTTTTCTAAGCAACAAGCATGTATGACTTCCCTGTATCTCTCTGGATGCATGGGGCATCCAAATAAAATGTTCTCTTGAATAGTCCCATTTTGGATCCAAGCAGTCTGAGTGACACATGCTGTGCTCCCACATATGCTAACCTATATCAAAGAAAAAATAGAGATGAGACAATCAAGTAAAATGATCTGAAAATCACAGTGACGTAATAGGTGTTTATATGTAACTTGGCTACAATATACTCATCACATGCCTTTGACAAAAAAATTGCAAATCTAGGAGATCAAATCCCGTCCCCGCAGTGATAGTGGGGCTAGGTTCATCAAACTAGGAGACCAAAGTGCCCATTACGTAACATTACAAAGCCATAGATAATTATAGATAAACTTCTCATCACAAAACAAGCGGAAGCCCAACACTGCAATCGCCACCCACCGTTAGGCTGTTGTTGCCTTGACAACATGTAAGGTTGGCTGGTTGGGCACCTATTGAACCTTGGAAACGTTACCAGAACACAATCTAGATGTTTGATCCAATGGTAAAACTTCCATATTTTTTTTAGAAATAAGTTTATTTAGTATTTCTTTATGTTTAGCAATCTTGCATTCTTTTTTTTTTTTTTGCCCCCCAATGGTCGTAAAGTGTTTACAGTTGCATCTTAGGCATGCCGAAAACTCAATTTGAATCAGGATATTATTGCATTCTCCTAAACAAATGCGCTGGCAATTTGATATTAGTGTCCGCTCAAAAAAAAGGTAATTTGAGATCAGTACACTCACTTTGCCGGAGACCTTGTGCATCTCTCCCATGATGCAGGATAGTAGTGATGACTTGCCGGAACCCACCGTCCCGACCACCGCCGCAAGCTCACCTTTCCTCACCTCCACCTCAATCCCCTTCAGCACCATCTCCTCCGGCTCCTCCCGTCGGTTGTCCTGCGCACCATTGCCCAGCCGGCCATCCACATCCTTCACCTCGCCCTGCACATCCCATGCGAACACTCCGTCTTGAACCTTGACGGCTGTCCTGTCCCCGGCGGCGTACTCAACACGCTCCACTGCCGTGCTGTCGATCTCGGCGTCCGACAGAAACTTGTCCAGCCTGCCGAGCGACACGAGTGCCTGCATGCACATCACGATCGTCTGCGGGAAGCTGCGCATGGGGCCTTCGAGCATGTTGAAGAACGCCGTGGCCGTGAACACCTTGCCGGCGTCGAGCTCCCCTCCGGCGGCGAGATACGTCCCGAACACGAGAACGGTCATGGCGAGCGGGCCGCTCGAGAACACCACGGTGTTGGCGCACATAAAGAGCATGATCTTGATCAGCCACCCCAGCTCGGTCTGCCGGAGCTCGCGCACCTTACCGCCGAAGGTCTCCTCCCACGCCTGCAGCTTGATCACGCGCATGTGGTTGAGCATCTCGGTGATGGCCTTGATGCGGCTGTCACGGACGCCGAGGAACTTGAGTTGGTAGGCCAGGTTGAGCTTGTTGGCGAACGCGGTGACCACGGTGACCGCGGTGATCACGGCAAGCGTCATGAGTACGGCGGGGCCGAGGTACGCGTACAGGAGAAGCAGCGCCACCACGATCTGCAGCGGCATTAGCCACAGGCCGTGCAGTCCGTGCATGGCGTAGGACACGGTCCCGGCGTCCACCTGCATGTAGTTCACGATGGCGCCGGCGCCGTGCGCGCGGCGCGCGCCGGTGGACAGGCGCAACGACTTGCGGTACAGCGCGGTGAGCAGCGCGCCGCGGATGCGCATTCCTAGAAGCTGCCCCTGGAAGTTGTAGTGATGTGACGCTAGAGTCTGGACTGCCTTGCCGACGAGCAGGATGACGACTAGCCGGAGGCCCTCCCATGTCGTGCCGCCACGGCGAATGAACTCGACGAACTGATCAATAAGTGACGGACCGACGTACATGGCCGCGAGGCGCAGGAGGCCGAGCGCCGCAGTCAGTAGTAACTGCGGCCAGAAGGACAGCCAGAGCGCGACGCCCACCGGGTGCCGCGACCTTAGCGTCGGCCAGTTAGACTTGAACAATGCGTACGACGCCGGGCGCGGTTGCTCGGCGACACCGTGGACGCGTCGCCGTGAGAGAGTCATTGGCATACCCTTGGAGATCAACGGGTTGATCCAATGAATGTCGCGAGCGAGAGGAACGACGCAGCGGGCGACTGGCAGGGCGGACGCCTCGGCGCTTGTGTTTTCTGGTTCATCTTCAGGGGCTCCGGCGTCATGGCCGGTGAAGCCAGTGATAGCTAGGTATGCCAGAGGTATGGAGACGAGTAGACCGGCAAAGGCGAGAGGATCATCTGGAAAGAGCAGCAAACCGTCAACGCAGCGGACCACCGCCGAAGCGGAGAAGAGCACAGCGCCAAGGGCGGTGACGATCCAGAAGACGCGGAGGTGCAAAGGCTGAGTGGCGGCGGCGGCCCCTTTCTCCGAGGCGACTGACCACGCGGCCTTGGCATGCGCGACGAAGTGGACGGCGAGGAAGGCGGACTCCACAGCGCGCCATGACGTGCTCGGCAGGAGGAAGAACGCAAGTGCGAGGAGGACGACGGACGCCGCGGCGAAGACGGCGGACGCTCCGAGCGCGACCGCGTAGCGGCCATTAGTCCGGAACGACGGTGGTTTCGGCAGCAGCGGCTCGTGCTCGGGGGAAGCCCCTGTGTCGCCCATGCGAAAGCGGCGAATGACGAGGACGAGCGAGACGATGAGGAAGATGAGATCAACAGTGCCAAGGAGTACACGCTGCGAACATGATGAGAGAAAGAAGAATACGAGCTCATCGGCAAAGGAGCCGGACGGCGGAGGCCAGCACGCCGTGGTGGATGGCCGGAGCGCCATCTCGCGTTTGCAAGCACTGGGATTGCTCACCACTCGATTTGGTTCACTTTCCCCAATCACTTCTTAGTTCTTACACCGTTTTAAAACATAATTTTTGACGTGTTTGATTCGAGGAATGAGTCAACGGGCTTTTAATCACCTTTCAGGTAAGTACCGACAAATTATAAAAGTTTAAAAAGGTGAAAGTAGCATAGATAAAAAAAAGTTTAAAGAGTATTTAATGATACCTCATGGTTCTTTTAATAATAGTAAAAAACTACAATGAGTCCATCATATCATAAATTTACGAAGATGAACTAAAGGCTCCTTTCAAGATAGCTTCTATTTAGTTTCTGTTTAAAAGAAAATTAAATTATTTATCGAATAGAAGGATTTTGGATAGTTTCTTTCACAATTAGAAACTATCATTTACATAGAATTAGAATCCGGGTGCAGACTTATTCTCATCGGCCCAGTCCTCTACCTCTACGCATAGCCAGCCCGACCCAATTATCCCATAATCAGAAGCAACTTCTCCTATAATCTAGAATCTGTACAATTAGAAACTATCTTTAAAAAGGCTTTAGGCTTATGGCATAAAATCAGGCGCAGCTCAGATAGTTAAGAAAATTTGACTTTACCTTCTTAGAAGTTTGAACGGAGCGAGTAATATTCAGTCCGAGATAGATCTATAGTGTATAGGCCGATGCCAAATGACGCTGATATTTTTCAGTCCAACGTACAAAGTTTTTTTAAATATAAAAGTACATAATAATTTTATTATATATATCCTGACTTTCCAATAGACTTTTTGTCTGTATGTTTCCATCGATTGGACATGGAGACAACGAACCAAAAGGGTCGGTGACTTTGACGGAGAAAACGAGGACGAGGTGGTGGTCTGTCCTAGATTGGTGGGACCGGGCATGGTCTAACACAATTGGATCTTGCATGGTGTCCCTTCCTTGCACTCTTCAGATGCCGACACGTGTTTAGACTTTCGAAAGTAACAGGTAATTCACAGGAGACAAGGAAAATAAACGCACATCCTCTGCTGTCACGGTAGAGGTGCTATTTTCTTAAGAAAAATAGGAGTTAGGGAAATACTAAGACATTATTCATTCGGTGTACAAGTGAAACTGTCAAATATATTTAAAACAAAACCAAATTTGCTAGTAGTAAGCTGAAGAAATGAATACAGAAATCGCTGACAAAAGGGATGAAGAGGCAAAATCCTCATGTGAATTGATTTAAAACCAGAAGTGCTGACAGTGTTAGAGCTCCCTGTCTCTTCAGATTGGAATCTGCCATATTCGTTGATATCGACTTATAGCGGGTGAACGAACACAAGAAGTTCTGAGGTCGTGGCTCGTGACACGGATACTAGCTAGAATCCCACAGAACGAATCAATACGTGGATCAAAATAATCATATAATCAGTATCCTAAATGTTGAATTATGTAGGATACTATGCTCGGGATAGAGTAGGATCAGGGCCGGCCCAAAGGGGAGGGCAGCCGGTGCGACCGCCAGGGGCCCCCAATTTAGGAGGACCCCTAAATTGCATCTAACATGAATGTAGAAGCATCATTCCCGATAAAACGCCGAGCTACCTGGAAAAAGCAGTTTGATGAAAGTGATTATAATGAAGAGGTTTTATCAGTTGAGAAATCTTTTGAGGTAAATTACTTTCTTGTTATGGTGGATGTAGTAATTTCTTCATTGAAGAACAGGTTCGAGGATTTTACTACATTTAAGAGTATATTTGGTTTTTTACTTAGCTCAAAAAATTTAAAGTCATTGGATAATATTGAACTAAGAAATTGTTGCATTAAATTTGCAAGAACATTTTCCCATAATAGTTCATGTGATATTGAGTTAGATGATTTTTTTTGAACTAAAAGTGCTACAAATGACTTTATTTGCTCACTCACAGTCCGCCATGGAGATTTTTTAGTTTGTTAAGGATTTAGATTGCTATCCAAATGTTTCAATTGCTTATCGAATCTTATTCATCATACCTATGACTGTAGGCTCCGCTAAAAGAAGTTTTTCAAAACGAAAATTATTAAAAAATTACTTGAGGTCATCAATGTCACAAGAAAGGTTAAATGGTTTGGCAATTTTATGCATTGAGAAGGATAAATTGGATGATATTGATATTGATATTATTATTGATGACTTTGCATCTAAGAGTGTTAAAAGAAACTTTAACTTGCCCATTTAAATTTATAGGAGTTGGTGAGATTGGCTTTTATCGCAGCATTATGGTAGTGACGGCAATGTGGCGCGGGTGGGTTTGAAGGTGCATCTTGAAGGCTAGAGCTCAATTTAGTTGAATAGTACATGAGTTTGATTATGTTTAAACTATCTTTTGGTTGTGACTTGTTCTCTATCAAGTTTATTACATATGAAAGCATTCGATATTTTATCTGCAATAATTATGGTAGTCAATAAAAAAGCTACTTGATTTAACTCGCCCCGGGCCCCCAAAATCTTTGGAACGGTCCTGAGTAGGATCATGATCTAACTGCAAACTATACCAACATGTAAATTTGAAAATATTGATGCTCATTTAAGTTATACTAGTTTAACTTGCTTTCTTTCTGCTCTCTACCTGCTGTTCTAAGCAGGCCTTTTCTCAAGGGATGGTCCCCACTTGAAGACTACCTCCAAAGTCGTTTGATGTAGGGGTGAAAACAGGACAGGAAATATCCGTCCGATCCGATCTCGAATCCGTTTAAAATCCGTACCGATGTTATCCGTATCCGAATCCGAAAAATCCGATGTAATATGGGTTAGGATATGGGAAGAGCAATATCCGATCCGATCCGAAAAAATCTCATGTAATATGGGTTAGATATGGGAAGAGCAATATCCGATCCGATATCCGTAAATATCCGACCCGATATCCAGATAAAATCAGTTATTCTTTCATTAATTTGGTTCATTATTGGATAGATAGAATAGTTGTTTGATACTGGCACTAAAAAACACTACTTTGTTATTAAGCGTGAACTTCAACAAGTCTATCAACAAACAAATAGAGTGATGACATAATGCTTTTACCTAAATTGATTTGTTCAACTTATTTGATAAACTTCTTTTCTATTCAAATTACTGGAATTAGTTGAGTCACTAAATTGCACATCTAACTATACTACTATCCTACGTTGAAATAATTATGACTTGAAGCTAATGTTGTAAGGTTAATGCTTCATTCGTTCTTTTACGTACACAATTATGTACTATACTACTATCCGATTATGATATCCGATCCCGACCCGAATCCGTCAGTATCCGCTCAGATCCGAATCTCAATAATCCGACCAGATCCAGATTCGACATCCGTGATCCGATTCGAATCCGAAAAAATATGGGTTAGGATACGGGACGAGTAATATCCGCCCGTATCTGACCCGGTTTCACCCCTAGTTTGATGTGCATTGTAGCTAGAGATGAAAATGGATCGAATAGTTTCCGATTGATCCGGACAATTTTTGGATACAGATTTTATCAGATCAGATATTTATCAGATAGTATCGGATCGGATACGGATACGGATTTTTTTTGTCGGATATTGATACGGATTGGGTAACTCAATATCCGTCGGATACTAATTCGGATAAACCGGATATTGATGGGTCGGATATCCGGATATGCATGTGGACTAGGCTAAAGCTACTCTTTTGACCCAAAAGAGTTTCTTGATTTTAAAATCGCTTTCTAACTTAATTAATACACAAATCAAGTTTCAATTATTAAAATTGGCAAATCAACTCCAAAAATTATGAAATTTTAGAGAAAGTTTCAAACACAATCTTCCATTTTAAAAATATTTTCAATATTTTATCAAATTTTAAATTTTCTCAAAAATTCAAACACCACAGCTTCTTAATAGGTAAAATATTTTAAATAAGTAGCTAAAAATGCATAAAAATTCATAAATATATATTTTATTATTTTTAACATAATTCAACAAAGAATATAAATCTTGGGTCAATGCATGTAAGTGTTATATACTTTTTCTAGAGATATAGTATCTAAATATTATCAAACTTTTAGTGTGTTCTATACTTTTGTGTTTGCTTTCATTTGTATCTCCGAGTAAGGATTATTTTCATTTTTGTTTTGATCTATGTGTACGATGAACTTATTATATGTGTGTAACGAACTAAGTCTTATATAATTTTGTTTGTGATATGGCATCTAACTATTGTCTAAGTGAATGAAAATGCTTATATTTATTCAATTTTCAATAATATTTTAATCAAATCAACTAGTTATGTGTTTTTTTGATTTTTTATGTACAATGTAACAGCTTATCATGTTCCTATAAATATTCGAAATCGTATCTGATTCGATTGGTATGCTATCCGTATATGTATTCGATATTATCCATATTCATATTTGTATAAATATTCGAAATCGTATCTGATTCGATTGGTATGCTATCCGTATATGTATTCGATATTATCTATATTCATATTTGTATCCATACTATCTGTATCCGTATTCGCATATGAAATAAAATATAAAAATAAATATAATAGAGCTATTATCCATCTATATCTGATCTATTTTCACCTCTAATTGTAGCACTGATGGACAGCATCGGCGATAGTCCCAACGTGAGGTGACTGATGTTACGTCCCTACCTCTAGTCACAAAGTAAAGTCCCTTTAGAATATATGCAGTCAACTACTCTAAACTTTGGGTATTAGTATCTCTGTTAGTATTATTAATATCTCTGTTAGTATTTAGATTTGACACATAAAAGTGGTACATATAGATTTGTTTTGAAAATTAATTTCATAATATTATAATTTTGTTAGGTTTTTAATATATTACAACAAAAGTGAGTAGTCAAAGTTGTGTGTTAGAGACCATATTGATGATCAAAGCAACTTTCTTTTGGAGAAATAGTAAACAATATTATCATCTATATATTAGACTTTTAAATAATTAATTTATACAAAAATTGAACTAAATAAAAGGTGAAAATAAGTTTAATTGAGTGTGTGTAAATAAAGTGCAACCAAATTTAGAAATTTTAATCAAATATTTAAAGTTTATATTATAGACTTACATATTCGAGGGGTCCACTTAGGATCGTGATCACTTGAAAACCACGTCCGAATTAATACCCGGTTATACTCAATCTGATGGGCAGTATCGATCTAGTGGAATGCACATAGGTGCAATCTTTATTCTTTAAGACTACGTCTGGTTTGGTGTTAAAATAATTGGGTTAGCTAGCCTTAGTAAGCTACCAGTTTTTGTTTTTGCAACTAACATGTTTAGTCTAAAATGTTGTTTAGACATTAGGTGGATAGATCAGCTCGGTTAACAATAGAAAAAAATGTAGAGTCCAGTTGGGAAGGGTTAGCTTATTCCACCTTTTTGTTGAGTTAATTTAATCCTAGTTAAGTGGGTTAAAAAGTTTTGATATAGGAGAGGTGCTTCTATATTTTTTTTTGACGGTTACATAAATATGGTGATTAATTACCCTTTGTTTGCTTTAAAATTTATTCAAGTGTTTGACTAGTTAAAACCCAAACACACCTCTTAACTCTGAACCAAATGCAGTCTAGGTGTGCCATTTCGACAGTTCACTCATACAAGCGTTTCGGAAGCAACTTCCAAGCTCGCTCCGTCTTTGCCTGGTAAAATATTAGAAAAGACGGAGCCCGGGAATCAAAAGATGGACGTGTATTAACAAGTAGTACATGCAAATCCTATTCGCCAAGTCTACAAAATTCTAAAAACGCCAACTTCTAAAAATTTGGAAAGGTAAAAGGCTGGCTGGTGAGTGTTCAAGTCATTCACGGCAGTTGCGCTACTTCAGTGCCAAGGCAACTTTCTAAAGCTTAGGTATAAGTAGAAAATGATAAGTGATTTGTCTTTAAAAGCACTTTTTAGTAGATTATACAAATATATTACTACAACGGAAACACGCGATCAAAGTTGAAGTTTCATGAATGTTGTCGATGGCTCATTTGTCACTGTTTTGTGATTTGACGTAGTATTAAACTCGTTTGTCGTGATATTAACATAACGTTGTTGACTTGACTTTGAGGTCAATTATGAACAATTCAAAATGATTGATTCAGGCTAACCCGTCAGTCCACTTGCCCGCTTCATAAAAGAATTGCAATAGCGAGTCGAGGAGAGCTTAGGGCATACACAGCAGTAATTACTGAGTCGTCTGTAAGTTGCCACGTAATATTTATCATCCTATGTAGTATAAAATTAATGAGGAGAAAGGCGTTTGCCATCTCTTCGTGAGAGGACGGCGTGACCCGTGCTCCGATGCAAAACGATGGCTCCGTCGCCCATTGTAGGAAAGAAGCTGTCTATATACTCATGCTTGATCACGGTAATTTATGGGTCCATATATAAATTAATTAGTTTATAGACTGCCTGACAGACAAGCTATTATAGAAGTTGTCTGTTTTATTGTCTTTATGTGACATGATATACACTTAGCAGCTGTTTAGACTGTTGTACATACCCTTAGACTGCAAGCATCTCTGGCCCTACACGACGCCATCGCAATTGGGGAACATGGATGATGAATGCCGCACGATCCCTAGCCACCTAGCCATTATGTGATTTAATTACGCACATCCGATTGAAAAGTTGATGCACTAGATTAATTGCTGCAGGACTCGTACTAATGGCACAGTGCTAGTTAATTGTGCTGCAAATCCCCTGGACATTATGGAGTCGAAAAATCAGTCTTTAGAACTGGAAGTTCCTATATGTGCTCCTATCTTTCAATGTATGGCAGAGCTTATACCGTTTTTTTTTAAAAAAAATTGTGCTACAAATCCTTAAGGATGCTAGTTTGCAAAGCTGTTCAACCAAACGTTCATTTCCAGTCTAATAATTGTGATTAGGGGTGAAAACGGGTCGGATAATTCCCGAGCCGTGATCCGATCCGAAGAAAAATTATCCAAACAGATGAGTAGTACCCGCATCAAGAATAAACGGTAGTATCCGCATTCGCATCCGATCGATGCATGCGGTACGGGTAGGATACGGATGAGCAGATCCGATACTACCCGAGATAAAACGGGTCAAGCACGGCACCGATCTTTTTGCATTTTCGCACCGATTATCTATGTGTTGGACAATGTTGGACTCTATGTGTCTTTGTTGGACTCTGTTATTGTTGGGTTATGTATTAATTGGACTCTATACGTCTTGTTTTGAACTCTATGTTGAATTATGTTTTACTTGGACTACTATATATGTTAAACTACGTTATTATTGAACTATATGTTTCATCACATATTCTCATTCTACCTATTTCGCTGACTATCCGACAAAATATCCGATACTCGCTTTTACCGCTTCGTTAATACCGGCACCCGTTGTTTATCGTGGGAACCGTCCTCGACTCCATCGATTCACCCAATGCGCTGCATATCTCAAGTGAATCAAGGGAACCTCGGGCGCCCCGTGATTATACCCGTGTTGGTCCTGTGATAGTTCGCCAACACGAGCATTCTCATCCAACAGATTGACATCACAACACATACATGATTAGCGGAAACATAAACGTTATTACATACCAAAAGTAGGACTGCTGTCCATAACGACATATTGAAAGTTATTACATCAAGTAGCAGCGAAATCACAAGATAAACAACAAAAGGGCCAGCATGGCATGCCCCCAAACCCTCGTGCAACCAACTGGGCAAGAACGGCGACTAAACGTTAGCATTGTCGAAATCGCCTGGTAAAGTCCCCGGCAAAGGCTCTTCCTCACCGCAGCAAGTGGATAATCCGATTGAGTACAAAGAGTGTACTCGCACAATAATATAAGTTGTATGCTGGTTTCTAACTACATGTGGTTGCTACATCAAAGGAAGGCAAAGTGGCAATTTCAGCATAAAGCAATATTTGGAATCAATGTAAACAAGTATAGATTGAAAGGAATTGCCTTTAGTAAACGTTTGTAAATTCTAATACATCATATAACATCATCATAATCACTTTTATCTCATGCCTTCAAGCATTCTCCGAACCATGAGTTCCATCGCTCATGTTCGACTACACGCACACAAGTACTCCAATACTTGTGTCTCGACTACACACACGAGTACTCCAATACTCATGTCTTTTTCCCACTCCCATCCCATTCTTACCAAGTCCTTAATACTCGCCCAGTGACTGACAATTCAAGAGATCGTCCTTAACCATGGACGCGGCTATTCGAATAGTTTAAACTCTGCAGAGGTACGACTTTACCCACACGACACGTCACACTCGTGAGCCAAGCTATTAACACATTTCCTTAGATGTGTCGGCCGAGGTGAACGTGACAAACCATTTTCCAGTATGCATGGTAGTGTATCTAAACCATCCGGATGATCGTGACCTCGATCCCGCGTGCCCAAAGGCTCGGTGTGTGTGGATCAAGGAGTACACCGTTGTTGGAGATCCCCAACTCAACAAAGTTCGAGGGACTCGAGGACCTTCCTTGGCGCTCCACTAAGCCCAAGGAATTCATGACATTCCTTGACACTCTACTAAGCTCAAGGAATTCGAGTGCACATGGTTTACATACCCTAGTCATACACAAGTACTTGGTTACGCCGGTCCCATAAACGGCGTGGTTCGCACGATAGTTACTCAAAAAGACGCCACCAGATTTAATCCTTAGGGTCCTTAACCAATATCTCTACTCATTAAGCAACAATTAAAATCAACATCATCATAATAATTCTCAATCATTGCACCGATGGATTAAGTCCATCTATCGCGTTTCTAACGAAGTTCTAAGCATGGCTAAGCAAATTTAACCCATATAATAATAATAAACCAACCATCTAGGGCGACAATGGAAAATGGAAAGAACATGATAAGGGAATATCATGGCAACATGGCAATAGCTAAGATCTCTACCCAAACATAGTTGTAATTGAAAGTAAGCATGCGTTCGATAAAATAAGTTCAAAATGTAAGAGTCAAAATAGTGGGAGCAATCATGGTCAAGGGTAAAGTAGTGCCTTGTCTGCTCGTTTTGATTTCAAGGTGAGTCGCATTCTGGAGTGCCTTCCAAAGCGTCAACACCTAACGAGAAGTTCCAAATCCATAAACACCAAATCAAGAATTCAAATGATGCACATGATTAAAAGATGCATGAAATGCTCATGATGTGTAGTACTAGTCATAATATGAAAGTACTAATTGAGTTTTTGCGTTAAAAGTTCAAGTCTTAAAGCTTTTATTGAATTATGTTCGGAGTATCCGAGTTTTACTTCGGACTATCCGAGCGGACCCTCTCGGTCTGAAGTGAAATAATATTCGGACTATCTGAAGTTTCATTCGGAATGTCCGAATTGTTCGGACTATCCGAGTGGTCACTTCGGAATGTCCGAGCAGACCCTCTCGGTATGAAGTTGAAATTCTTTTCGGACTGTCCGAAATATTCTTCGGAGTATCCGAAGGTAGGTTCGGAGTATCCGAGTGGTACCTCGGAATGTCCGAGCAGACCTTCTCGGTTAGCCAATGCAGCCTTCAAACTAATTCCTATTCGGACTATCCGAAATTCTATTCGGAGTATCCGAGCGGTTCGGACTGTCCGAGTGAAACCTCGGACTATCCGAGCTGACTTTTCTGTTTCAAAAATGACTACGTGTACAGTGGCTTCTACACTTCATAGGGATGGACTAGGGCTCCAATGGAATGGACCAAGGTAGAAACTTACCACTACAAGGTTGCCTTTGCACAAGGTGGATGTTGGTTTCGGTGAGTGGATGATGAAAATGTCACTATGCCGGTTCTTCACGGTTCGTCACCTCCTTGCTCGCGTAGACGACAATGCCTTCCCTTGCTCGCGCTTGCACCCACAACTAGCCCTCCTCCTCAAGCTTCTTTGCGACATGCGCGACCCGATTCAAGTGCGATGATGGATTCCATGGAGAAGGAAGAAATGAGTTGCAATAGTCAAAATTTCAGAATATGGAAGGACAAGAAAATCGATTGCCACTCACCCAAAACTTGGTTCCTCAAGATTCCATTTGGATGGATTTGAAGCTCTTGAGAGGGGCTACAAGGTGGTATAACATGCACAATCTCAATCTCAAGTTTTGGAGGAGATTTGTGGGGGAGAATGGCAAGAGGAGAGGAAGAACTGCTTGCTGTTTTTCAGGACTTGGAGCAGCAAATGGGCAGGAAAAGGGAGGAGAAACCAAGGTTGAGACCTTATATAGGCTGCCCACTCATGCCTTACATGTGGGGCTAGGTCCCACATGTCATGGGGTGGGTAAAGAGGTGGGTATGGGTGGTTTAGGTAAGAAAAGTCATGGAGAGGGTGTGCAGCCCACAAGTTCCAATGCAAGTAGGTCCCATGTGTCATAGACTAGCTAGGTGGGTGGGTAGAGGTGAGTAAAGTAAGAATTGATATGGTAGGTATGTGCAGCCTACCCCCCTCTCTCTTACAAGCATGGCCCACATGTCATTGAGTAAGGTGAAACAACATGTGTGCAGTTTGGAAAATAAGCTTCGGGATTTTATTACTCCTCTTAATGCAAGATGAATGTCCTAACATTTGTATAATTATAATCAAATGAGGATTGGACCGACATTACGGAAGATATTAGCATGTCAAGCTTCGCTACTGATTAGCTTAAAACCGGGCTGTTACAAGCCTCCCCTTAAAAGAATCTCGCCTCGAGATTACACCGCTTCATTGAAGAGGTAGGGTATTCAGCTCAAGATGATCCTCCTGCTCCCATGTGGCCTCATCAGGTGTGATTACTCCATTGAACCTTAACGAATTTGATAGTGTGGTTCCGGGTAACACGCTCCCTCTCGTCGAGAATACCAATGGGATGCTCCTTGTAAGATAGATCGGGTTGTAATCCGAGAGTGTCCATTTCCGTGACTTCGGTCGGGACACGGAGACATTTCTTCAGTTGAGAGACATGAAAAACATCGTGCACATCGGCTAGTGAAGAGGGAAGCTCCAATTGATATGCCACTGCTCCTCGCCTTGCTATAATCTGGAAAGGTCCGATATAACGAGGGGCTAGCTTTCCCTTCACTTGAAACCGACGAACACCTTTCATTGGAGAGACCTTGAGATAGACGTGATCACCAACTTCAAATTTGAGTTCACGGCGGCGACGATCAGCGTAGCTCTTTTGACGAGACTGCGCGGTCCGCAACCGTTCACGAATAAATCGAACTTGCTCCTCCGCTTCAGTGACTAGTTCAGGACCAAAGAGTGGTCTCTCTCCGGACTCGGACCAGTTGAGTGGAGTTCTGCAAGGTCTTCCATAGAGTGCTTCGAATGGACTCATTTGGAGACTAGCTTGATAGCTGTTGTTGTAGGAGAACTCCGCGAAGGGTAGGCATTTTTCCCAATTCTTGCCATAGGTAAGGGCACAAGCCCTAAGCATATCCTCAAGAATTTGGTTCACCCGTTCAGCTTGTCCATCAGTTTGAGGATGATAAGCTGTGCTAAAAGAGAGTTGAGTCTCCATGGCCTTGTGGAGGCATTGCCAAAAATGCGAGGTAAACTGGGTACCTCGATCTGAGACAATCCTTTTGGGAACACCATGAAGAGATACAATTCGATGCAGATATAATTCAGCTAACTTACTCATCAGATCCGCTGCCTTGACAGAAGGAAATGAGCATTTTAGTTAGCAGGTCAACGACACCCATATAGAATCAAAGCCTTTTTGCGCCTTGGGCAACCCGGTGATGAAATCCATACCAATCTCTTCCCACTTCCACATAGGAATGGGCAGTGGTTGAAGTGTGCCCGCTGCACGCAAATGGTCGGCTTTCATTGGCCGACATACGCCGCGACTCGGCGACATCGGGCAATCTCGTTTCATCCCGTCCACCAAAGTTTTGGCTTCAGATCTTGGTACATTTTGTACTCCCGGATGAATGGAGAATGAGGAATTATGAGCCTCATCAAGAATCAGTGCCTTCAGTTCTTTACAATTTGGCACCACTAGCCACTTGCCAAACCACAAGACACCCTGTGGGTCCTCGGTGAAGCATTTGGCCTTGTCTTTCTTGATGCGGGCTCGGATGAGTGCCATGCCTTTGTCTGACTGTTGAGCTTCTTTGATTTGGTCCAATAGGTTAGATTTAACTTCCATAACAGCAAGGAATCCCTCCTTAACCACCTCTAGATTGAGCTTCCGAAACTCGGCGCACATGGCATCCGATTCCGGTGCTACCGAAATACGATTGCATTGAGATTTTCGGCTCAAAGCATCGGCAACAATGTTGGCCTTTCCAGGATGATAATGGAGTCCCATATCATAATCTTTGATCAATTCAAGCCACCTCCTTTGCCTCAAGTTCAGATCGGCTTGAGTAAAGATATACTTCAGGCTCTTGTGATCGGTGTAGATTTCACAACGATTACCGATGAGGTAATATCGCCAGATTTTTAGAGCATGTACCACTGCTGCCAGCTCTAAGTCGTGGGTGGGATAATTCATTTCATGAGGTCTCAATTGCCTTGATGCATACGCCACAACTCGGCCTTCTTGCATAAGTACACAACCCAGCCCGAGGCGGGATGCATCGCAATATATGTCGAAGCCCTTGTGAATATCCGGCAGAATTAAGACAGGCGCAGTGGTTAAGCGAACCTTTAACAATTGAAAGCTTGCCTCACACTTTGCTGACCATACGAACTTATTCTCCTTCTTCAAAAGTTCGGTCAGTGGCTTCGCGATTTTGGAGAAGTTCTCCACGAATCGGCGGTAATAACCCGCGAACCCGAGAAAACTTCGAACGTCCGTGATGTTCTTAGGCTGCCCCACCGAAAGTACACCAGATCTTGCCGGGTCAACCGCAACTCCGCCTTCCGAGATCACATGGCCTAAGAAGGCAACCTCCTTTAGCCAAAATTCGCATTTGCTGAATTTTGCGTAAAGCCGATGCTCTCGTAGCTTTTCCATAACCGCCTCAAGGTGTACTTCATGCCCTTCGACTTGGAGTAAATAAGAATATCATCGATGAAGATGACAACGAACTTGTCGAGATATTCCATGAAAACTGAATTCATAAGGTTCATGAAGTAGGCGGTGCATTAGTCAAGCGAAAGACATGACGGTATACTCATATAAACCATAACGAGTAGAGAATGCCGCTTTTGGAATGTCTTCGATCTAATCTTGATTTGATGGTAGCCTAATCTCAAATCAATCTTGGAGAAAACACGGCTCCAATCATTTGGTCGAACAAATCATCGATCCGCTGAAGTGGATACTTGTTCTTGACCGTGACCTCATTTAATGGACGGTAATCAACACACATCCGCAAGCTATCATCTTTCTTCTTCACAAATATCGCCGGGCATCCCCAAGGTGAGGAGCTCGGCCGAATAAAGCCCTTCTCTTGCAGCTCCGTAAGTTGTTTCTTTAATTCGATCAACTCATTTGGAGGCATACGGTAAGGTCGCTTTGATATCGGGCCGCTCCGTAGAAGCTCAATGACGAACTCAACCTCCTGGCCGTGGCATCCCCAGAACTCTTCGAAACACATCCGGTAATCACATACCACCGAATGCTACTAATTCAAGGAATGGCTCACCCTTCAAGGCATAAAGGTGAGCATAATCTGACTTGACACAAACACGACTTGTTTGCCGCTATGCTGGTAAGTGAAATAGATCTGGTTGCACAATTGATGCATCCTTGGTGCTTGGATAGCCAATCCATCCCAAGAATAACTTCAATTCCCTCCGTTTTAATCATTATCAAATCAGCTAGGAACTCTACCCCATTGACTTCAATATTAACCTCCCGGCAGACTCGATCGGTCCTTAATTCCGATCCCGGGGTTTTAATGAGAAGTGGTGGATGCATAAGTTGTATAGAGAACTCATGATGCACAGCAAACTTCTCTTTAATAAATGAATGAGATGCTCCAGAATCAAATAATACGGTAGTCGGGTAGGAGTTGACGGAAAGCGTACCCAACACCACTTCCGGTGCATTCTGAGCTTCTTCGGCAGTCACATGGTTGATGCGACCACGAGGTGGGGTTGGTGCGGTTCTTGGAGGCGTTGGTCGAGGTGAAGGTGTTGCTGCCCCCGGTGTAAAAGTGGGTCGAATCCCCGACGTTGCTTGGTTCTTTTGAGGGCATTGGCGTGCAAAGTGCCCCGGCTGTTTGCACTGGAAACAAACAAGGATTGGACGAGCTTGAGTGTTGGCTCCTTGCTGATTTCCACCTACAATTGGTGGAAGACTTGGCTGCGGTGGGCGAGCAATGAATGTTGGAGGCCTCGGCGGTGCCGGAGCTTGATAGTTTGGAAACGAGGGGCGCACCATGCGCGGTGGCTGCAAGTTGCCGCTTGCTGAATTTTGTGCAGCTCGCTTGCGCTTGCGCGAATCCTCCAATTTTCCCCACTTCTCTTCCACCACTATAGCCTTGTGGACCAAGTGCTGGAAATTTCGAAGTCGTGAGCAGCGAGCTCTAGCTGCAACTCATCCGAAAGTCCCTCCATGAAGCGCTTGCTTGCGCCATCGCTGGAGACCTCGTCAGGGGCATAACGAGCCAAATAGTTGAACTCGTGGAGATAATCCATGACGGTCTTGCCACCTTGCTTCAATGCAAGAAATTCACGCTTTTTCTTGCCATAACGCCGGCGAGAACATGAGCCTCATGAAAGCCGCGTGAAACTCCGCCTAAGTGATGACATGATCGGCGGGCCGCATGGCGGTAAAGTTGCCCCACCATGCGCACGCCGCACCATCAAGTTGATGTGAAGCATAGAGGACCTTCTCATGGTCCGGCATTGAGCGATAGCCAACTTGCGCCAATAGTCCGGCCAATCATCGGCCTCGAGTGGATCCGCAAAGACGGAGAATGTTGGCGGCTGCGGCGGAGAAACTTCGCCAAGTCCGGCGGCGTGATGTCTCGCCTCTCGGCTCCTCGAAAAGGGGCAGCATAGGCCGTGTTATGGGCGATCCGCTGCAGATCAAAGTTTGATCTTGCCGGTTTTGCTCAATCGAGCGAGGACTTGAGCCATGGTAGGAGGGTGGAAGTTCCTCCTCCACGCGAGGGTGGTGCTGATTTTGGCGGCGCGAGGACTCCGGGTGATCAGGAGTGACCCCCTGAGTTGGATCCTCAGTTGCTTGAGAGCCGGTGGATTGCGGCCTCGCGTCACGCTGAGATTGGGAGCGAGTGGTAACTCCCGCCATCTGTTGCCAAAACCAAGTTAGCAACAAGCAGCAGAAGAGCCACAACCGCACCAAACTAGAATATTTGGATAGTAAGTCATAAAAATTTAAATTCTACATGTATACAGCAAGAAAACATGCACCAAATCCAAAAGACTTCAAAATAACAAGGCTCTTAGGCCACAACATCAACCATGAAAGCAATTAACAAGGTTCCAATACATAAGGTAGGTCAAAAGCGATAACTAAAGGTGACAAGTCCAAAATTAAAAGCTAGCATAGGTTCATAAGGTAGCCTATTACATCAATTAAATCGTTCAATGACTACTCAAATGTCTCTAGGAACCCATAGGAAACACATCCAAAGATGGTATCCCTACGATCCTGTCTTCGGGTCCAAGGGGTTAGTGAGACTGGGGATCCTATATAGAACCTAGGTACCCTCACAGATTCCCGCACGCCGACGCATCACACCTCCCGAATTGATGCGCGGTGTTGGACACAACGCCTCGCCTCTATCCTGCACATGTGGAAACTGAAAAGTAGGTGGGGCTGCATCATGTGGCGTCGTGGAGTTGCGCCCATACAATGCGTCCCTTGGCACTAAGTTAATCTGAACGAATTGGTAGAGATGCCCTTGTGCCTCACGGAGACGGGCACGAGTCTCCCACAGCTCATGGACAAGGCAACGATTAGCCCGGTCCAAGGCACGGACCAAACCCGACAACTGGCGAATTGAAGAATCTTCTCCTATCTCGGTCTCGGCGACACTCGCTGACTTCATCCGCCGATCCTCGCTAGGAAAATATTGATAAGGAGGCAATGTCAGCTCCCACAAATCATGACGGAGATGGCACATGGCAACATATGCCACCTCTTGAATGGCCATCCCTATGGACGTCCCCCTCGCCTGAAAGTGATAGGGAATGCTCCCCGTCACCATCCTAGCGATGATGTGAACTGTGGCAGTGTAGGTCCGCAATCCAGGTCCTGTAGCACGACCATAGACCGCGTACTCGGGTGCATAGGTGAAGTTGGCCCTCCAAAGCATATCCCTTAGGAGGGAAGGATAACCCTCCACATCCTCGGTGCAGTGACCAAAAACCAATGGTCCAAACTCATCATCATGTTGAAAGGATAAGAGGAGTTAGAAACTTGTTTGCACAATCAAATGAACATAGGGTAAGATACGTAACTAAGAGGGTAAGAAATAAAGGAATGCACAAGACTATCGGTTCTGAAATTATTTGATAGCAAAATAATTTTTGACTCAAAACGCCTCTATCTAATCGTAGCATGGCCGTTCTAACCTACAACAAGATGGCTCGATACCAAGCCTGGGGAACCGTCCTCGACTCCACCGATTCACCCAATGCGCGGCATATCTCAAGTGAATCAAGGAACCTCAGGCGCCCCGTGATTATACCCGTGTTGGTCCTGTGATAGTTCGCCAACACGAGCATTCTCATCCAACAGATTGACATCACAACACATACATGATTAGCGGAAACATAAACGTTATTACATACCAAAAGTAGGACTGCTGTCCATAACGACATATTGAAAGTTATTACATCAAGTAGCAGCGGAAATCACAAGATAAACAACAAAAGGGCCAGCATGGCATGCCCCCAAACCCTCAGGCAACCAACTGGGGCAAGAACGGCGACTAAACGTTAGCATTGTCGAAATCGCGGTAAAAGTCCCGGCAATGCCTCTTCTCACCGCAGCAAGTGGACAATCCGATTGAGTACAAAGAGTGTACTCGCACAATAATATAAGTTGTATGCTGGTTTCTAACTACATGTGGTTGCTACATCAAAGGAAGGCAAAGTGGCAATTTCAGCATAAAGCAATATTTGGAATCAATGTAAACAAGTATAGATTGAAAGGAATTGCCTTTAGTAAACGTTTGTAAATTCTAATACATCATATAACATCATCATAATCACTTTTATCTCATGCCTTCAAGCATTCTCCGAACCATGAGTTCCATCGCTCATGTTCGACTACACGCACACAAGTACTCCAATACTTGTGTCTCGACTACACACACACAGTACTCCAATACTCATGTCTTTTTCCCACTCCCATCCCATTCTTACCAAGTCCTTAATACTCGCCCAAAGGATCGACAATTCAAGAGATCGTCCTTAACCATGGACGCGGCTATTCGAATAGTTTAAACTCTGCAGAGGTACGACTTTACCCACACGACACGCCACACTCGTGAGCCAAGCTATTAACACATTTCCTTAGATGTGTCGGCCGAGGTGAACGTGACAAACCATTTTCCAAAGATGCATGGTAGTGTATCTAAACCATCCGGATGATCGTGACCTCGATCCCGCGTGCCCAAAGGTTTCGTGTGTGTGGATCAAGGAGTACACCCGTTGTTGGAGATCCCCAACTCAACAAAGTTCGAGGGACTCCGAGGACCTTCCTTGGCGCTCCACTAAGCCCAAGGAATTCCGGCGGACATTCCTTGACACTCTACTAAGCTCAAGGAATTCCGAGTGCACATGGTTTACATACCCTAGTCATACACAAGTACTTGGTTACGCCGGTCCCATAAACGGCGTGTGGTTCGCACGATAGTTACTCAAAAAGACGTCACCAGGATTTAATCCTTAGGGTCCTTAACCAATATCTCTACTCATTAAGCAACAATTAAAATCAACATCATCATAATAATTCTCAATCATTGCGACCGATGGATTAAGTCCATCTATCGCGGTTTCTAACGAAGTTCTAAGCATGGCTAAGCAAATCGTACGAACCCATATAATAATAATAAACCAACCATCTAGGGCGACAATGGAAAATGGAAAGAACATGATAAGGGAATATCATGGCAACATGGCAATAGCTAAGATCTCTACCCAAACATAGTTGTAATTGAAAGTAAGCATGCGTTCGATAAAATAAGTTCAAAATGTAAGAGTCAAAATAGTGGGAGCAATCATGGTCAAGGGGTAAAGTAGTGCCTTGCTGCTCGTTCTTGATTTCGAAGGCGTAGTCGTACTCGGGAGTGCCTTCCAAAGCGTCAACACCTAACGAGAAGTTCCAAATCCATAAACACCAAATCAAGAATTCAAATGATGCACATGATTAAAAGATGCATGAAATGCTCATGATGTGTAGTACTAGTCATAATATGAAAGTACTAATTGAGTTTTTATGCTAAAAGTTCAAGTCTTAAAGCTTTTATTGAATTATGTTCGAGTATCCGAGTTTTACTTGGACTATCCGAGCGGACCTCTCGGTCGAAGTGAAATAATATTCGGACTATCCGAAGTTTCATTCGAATGTCCGAATTGTTGGACTATCCGAGTGGTCACCGGAATGTCCGAGAGCACCTCTCGGTATGAAGTTGAAATTCTTTTCTGACCGTCGAAATATTCTTTGAGTATCCGAAGGTAGGTTCGAGTATCCGAGTGGTACTCGGAATGTCCGAGCAGACCTTCTCGGTTAGCCAATGCAGCCTTCAAACTAATTCCTATTCGGACTATCCGAAATTCTATTCGAGTATCCGAGCGGTTCGGATCGTCTGAGTGAAACCTCGGACTATCCGAAATGACTTTTCTGTTTCAAAAATGACTACGTGTACAGTGGCTTCTACACTTCATAGGGATGGACTAGGGCTCCAATGGAATGGACCAAGGTAGAAACTTACCACTACAAGGTTGCCTTTGCACAAGGTGGATGTTGGTTTGGTGAGTGGATGATGAAAATGTCACTATGCTGCGGTTCTTCACGGTTCGTCACCTCCTTGCTCGCAGAGAGCGACAATGCC
The DNA here is from genome assembly GCA_036346375.1 of Guadua angustifolia. Classification (NCBI taxonomy): domain Eukaryota; kingdom Viridiplantae; phylum Streptophyta; class Magnoliopsida; order Poales; family Poaceae; genus Guadua; species Guadua angustifolia. The sequence goes on along the minus strand of CM070507.1, from coordinate 49,503,954 downwards.
TTCCCTTGCTCAAGGCTTGCACCCACAACTAGCCCTCCTCCTCAAGCTTCTTTGCGACATGCGCGAATCGATTCAAGTGCGATGATGGATTCCATGGAGAAGGAAGAAATGAGTTGCAATAGCCAAAATTTCAGAATATGGAAGGACAAGAAAATCGATTGCCACTCACCCAAAACTTGGTTCCTCAAGATTCCATTTGGATGGATTTGAAGCTCTTGAGAGGGGCTACAAGGTGGTATAACATGCACAAGCTCAATCTCAAGTTTTGGAGGAGATTTGTGGGGGAGAATGGCAAGAGGAGAGGAAGAACTGCTTGCTGTTTTTTCAGGACTTGGAGCAGCAAATGGGTAGGAAAAAGGAGGAGAAAGCAAGGTTGAGACCTTATATAGGCTGCCCACTCATGCCTTACATGTGGGGCTAGGTCCCACATGTCATGGGGTGGGTAAAGAGGTGGGTATGGGTGGTTTAGGTAAGAAAAGTCATGGAGAGGGTGTGCAGCCCACAAGTTCCAATGCAAGTAGGTCCCATGTGTCATAGACTAGCTAGGTGGGTGGGTAGAGGTGAGTAAAGTAAGAATTGATATGGTAGGTATGTGCAGCCTACCCCCCTCTCTCTTACAAGCATGGCCCACATGTCATTGAGTAAGGTGAAACAACATATGTGCAGTTTGGAAAATAAGCTTCGGGATTTTATTACTCCCTCTTAATGCAAGATGAATGTCCTAACATTTGTATAATTATAATCAAATGAGGATTGGATGACATTACGGAAGATATTAGCATGTCAAGCTTCGCTACAGATTAGCTTAAAACCGGCCGTTACATTTACCTGCTCAGAATACTCAGATCCGCATTCGTGATCCGCTCCTGTATTTTCATTACCCGTGCAGTCCCGTGATCCAGAAAAAAATATTAGGGTAGGATATAGGATAACCTACTACTCGCTGCAGATCCGATCCGTCTTCACCCCTAATTGTGATGCTAATTGCACAGCACACGCCCCGTGCCAACCACACAACGGTTAAGGAAGCAGCCAGGCCTGAAATCTAATAATCTAGCCTGGCATGATGCCCACGCCGTACCGCTTAATGCCTTGGGCTGTTGGGCCCAAATCTCCCTAATTCAATCAACGTCAACCGATTTGAGGCGAGGCTTTCTAACTTGCAAGTTCCAGATTTTGCTGGACCAAATTACCTTTGTCTCTTTGCTAATTGGAGCTTAAAGTTGTGTTAGAAATAATTTTGGTTCTAAAAACATCTGACCACAGTTATTTTCTTTTGGTTTTTAATTCTGAGTATGCTATGTACTCTTTGAGTCTTTGATCTATCGACTTGTCTATTTCTGCGCGTGGTGGCTGCTATATCAACCTCCTTATAGCCGAAGGATTTCCAGCCCAACCGGAGCGCCACGTGTCGCCGGCGACATTTACGAAAAAGTCCCTCCGTTTCTTCGAAATTACGGATGGGTCCTTCGCGATTTTTTGTGAGACAAAATTTTTTTTTTCTTCACGCTTAGTCCTGTGCGGTATTTTACTAAAAGCCTCCGTTAAATTCAAATCGCGAACAAGCCCTTTTCTTATTTTTCATGATAGCTAACAGTCCAAAAAATTACAAACAGGTCCTCGCTTTACGCTCAGTCCTTTCTCCGCTTTTTCAGGAAAAATATTTTCGTCACCAAAAATCCTGGAAAAAATGTTTTCGCCACCCAAAAAAACGGAAAAAATGTTTTCATCACCAAAAAAACACAGATTCGTCCCATAAATTCGCCGGTGGGTCCTAACGATCCGATTTTTTTAACAAACGTAACAAAAAAGACCGGGAAAAATGTTTTCGTCACCCAAAAAACCCGGAAAAAAGTTTTCGTCACAAAAAAACACAGATTCATCGAAGGTTTATAGCAACTTATGGATTTGCCAACGGGTCATAACCGCGGTTTTTTTTAAAAAAATGTAGATTCGTCCGAAGATTTATAACGACCCATAGATTCACCGGTGCGTCCTGACGACCCATTTTTTTTAACAAACGGAACAAAAAAACCGAAAAAAATGTTTTGGTCACCAAAAAAAACCGAAGTAAATATTTTCGTTACCAAAAAAACACAGATTCATCGAAGATTTTTCCTAACGACCCATTTTTTAAAACAAACGCAACAAAAAAAACCGAAAAAAAAGTTTTCTTCACCCAAAAAAACCGGAAAAATATTTTCGTCACAAAAAAAACACAGATTCATCGAAGATTTTTCGCTCTTTTTCCTTTAGGCTATTTTTCACCGGTGGGTGGTTTTGGAAAAAATGTTTTCGTCACCAAACAATCCTGGAAAAAATGTTTTCGCCACCCAAAAAAACGGAAAAATTGTTTTCATCACCAAAAAACACAGATTCGCCCCATAAATTCGCGAATTGGGTCCTAACGACCGTTTTTTTAACAAACGAATAAAAAGACCGGAAAAATGTTTTCACACCCAAAAACCCGAAAAAAGTTTTCGTCACAAAAACACAGATTCATCGAAGGTTTATAGCAACTTATGGATTTGCCAACGGGTCATAACCGCGGTTTTTTTAAAAAAAATGTAGATTCGTCTGAAGATTTATAACGACCCATAGATTCACCGGCGCGTCCTGATAACCCATTTTTTTTAACAAACGCAACAAAAAAACCGAAAAAAATGTTTTGGTCACCCAAAAAAACCGAAGTAAATATTTTCGTCACCAAAAAAACACAGATTCATCGAAGATTTTTCCTAACGACCCATTTTTTAAAACAAACGCAACAAAAAAAACCGAAAAAAAAGTTTTCTTCACCCAAAAAAACCGGAAAAATGTTTTCGTCACCAAAAAAACACAGATTCATCGAAGATTTTTCGCTTTTTTCCTTTAGGCTATTTTTCACCGTGGGTGGTTTTATGAACGTATTATTAACCCTAAAAAATATTTTCGTCACCCAAAAACACGAAAATATGTTTTCGCCACAAAAACATAGATTCATCAAGATTTTTCGCCTTTTTCCTCTAGGCTATTTTTTCACCGGTGGGTGGTTTTATGAACATATATTATTACTCGCTGAACGCGAGAATATTAGGCTCGACAAAAGAAGGTTGTCATCTCTAATAATTTTCCCCTTTTTCCTCTAGACTATTTTTGCAAAAATAAAAACTATTATTTTTTCAACGCATGCTATCGAAATTCAACCGGAAACGGAAAAAATGTTTTCGCCACCAAAAAAACACAGATTCATCGAATCAAAGGTTTATAGCAACTTGTGGATTTGCCAACGGGTCATAGCCGCGGATTTTTTTAAAAAAATGTAGATTCATCCGAAGATTTATAGCGACCCGTGGATTCGTCGGTGGGTCCTAACGACCCATTTTTTTAAACAAGCGCAGCAAAAAAAACCGGGAAAAATGTTTTTATCACCCAAAAAACCCGGAAACAATGTTTTCGTCACCAAAAAAACACAAATTCATCGAAGGTTTATAGCACAGCTTTCCCCATAAATATCAAACGATCAAAATTTGCCGTGACGCAGCAAACAAATTACATACGCCGCGGCGTAGCGCGGGTCATTATCTAGTAGTTCTTATAGATGGAATTAACAGCATTTTTTTATTTAACTAGTACGGTCGTTACATAAGATGCTTAGGACAGACTCCAAACTTTCAGCAGCAAATAATCAAATTTACAATGGATTATAATCTAATTTGCAAGGCACACAAGTTATTTAGTAAGAGTCAAAGTTCAAATATCACTGTCCACATGTTTTTTAGACTTCGATCTACAGCCTCTAGGATGGATGGCAACAGTTAGGGGTGGGCATTATCTCACCGAAACCCGAAAAATTGAATAGAAATAATCGAGAAAATTGGTTTTTCGGTTTTTGGTTGTCAGTTTGGTTTGTATTTAGACTCTACTCGGTTTTCGATACTCGGGGTTTTCGATACTCGGTTTAGTTTTTTAATCTCAGAAACCAAACAAACTGAACCCTTGAATAGATGCGAGGCATCACCGCATCAGGCAGTTACACAAAAAAACCCCAAACCCTAGCCCTAGATTGAATCGACATCAATCCCATTCGACCATTCCTCCCTCGGCGCTGCCTCGAGCCGGCAAGCCCTCGACGCCTCCTCCCTCGGCGCCTTCTCCCACAGTGCCACCTCGAGCTGACGTCATCCCTACCTGGATCTACTCCCCTATCATTCGGCCCCAAGCATTACCCCGCCAACGCTGTCCCCACATGTGGCCTCCCTCCTGAACTCCCTTTAGCCTCTGGTAGCTCTGCGCTTCCTCCAATCCTCCAGCTGGTGAGATAGAACTCCACCTGACCGCCTCATAAAATTTCAGATCTGGGTTTTATTTTATTGTGATTTCATTTCGGCAAAACCTAGTGCATGAATGTAACAACTGAATAGATAGAGTATTCCGGTCAAATGAGGGCACAACATCATACACGCTTGCTACTAATATCTCAACAAAACCAGGCATAACAAGTCCATGTGTCATGTGCATTTGGCCGGCTGGATATTCGAAGAACAATAGTAAATTGAAATGGTAGAGAGGGTTTGTCATGTCCTCAAACTCAGAATTTTATTTTTGTATGACTTGAGTTGCCTGCAATATATCTGCATAAGATTCTTATTGGGACCTGTTGACAATTAACTCTATTAAAACAATGTTACCATGACTAATGCTATGTATGATATGCATTTCTCAGGGAGTTAGGGGATCTAATGTCAGTTTGGAATAGGAACAACGCCACCGCAACCAAACTATCCTGCAACATATTGTTCGATCCATTGTTTGTTTGCTTGGTAAATCCTTTTTTATTTTTAATCACTAACCATTGTGTTGCATTATTGCTCAATTTGTAGATGGTGGAACCCAACGAAAATCCTAGAAAATGTGATAGCCAAATGGACGAGATGGAAAATGTACAGATAGAGAATGAGTAGCAGTAGGAGGTGAAGAAAAGAAAAACAATGGCACGAAGATCAGACGTGTGGGAAAGCTTTAGCAAGATCAAAGTTGGAGATTTCTTAAAGGCCAAGTGAAAACATTGCAGCCATGAGCTTCGCTGTGATTTAAAAACTAATGGTACATCCTCCATAAACTCTCACTTGAGAATTTAAAATTCTAATCCTGCTAGGAATACAGACTCTAAGTAAGGTACTTTGCAAGTACAAGCAAATAAGGGGGATAATAGTCATTGCGCCATATCCACTTGGAAGTTTGATTCTGAAATACTTAGGGAAACATTTGCTAAAAATGATCATTATAGACGAATTTCCTTTTTGCATTTTCTGAATATGAAAGCTTTAAAATTTTCATGCCCAAAACTTGTCCACGTTTCTCTGTTACCTCTAGAAGAACAACAACTAGAGACTCTGTTTGCACTTACAATAATGAGAAAGGAAAGCTCAAACATTTTTTTAAGGATTCTTGTGAAAGAATTTCACTCACAACTAAAACATCGACTTCAAACACACAATAGAACTACTCTATGTCACCACACATTTCATTGGTTGTGATTGGAAGCCATATAAGAAGATTATTAGGTTTTTCATGGTAAAGGGTCATAAGGGGGAGGACATTGGGAAATCTTTAGAGAAATATTTGATGGAATAGTGTATAGAAGAGTTTTCACAATAACTCTGCGATAATGCTAGCTCTAATGACAATGCTCTAAATTACATAAGAAGGGTCTTGAATAATTCTAACAGTAGCATTGCTAAAGGCATGTATATTCACATGAGATGTGCTACACATATTATTAACTTGATAGTTCCTAATGGGCTAAAAGAATTGTTAGTTTCAATACAATGCGTCTGCATCATTGTTAAATTTATTAAGAATTCCTCATCTACAATAGCCAAATTCAAGAAATGTGTTGAATTGGCAAAGGTGAAGCAAGAAAGCACTATTATCACTAAATGTTTGTACTAGATGGAACTCCACATACCTTATGTTGAATGTTGTGTCAATTTATGAGGATATATTTGAAAGGTATGGTGAAGAAGACCCATACTATACAATAAAATTAAGTGTGAGAAATGTCCTAGAGTTCTTGAAAACAGAGATTGGGAGAATACAAAGAAGATGATTGAATTTCTTGGACACTTCCATAAGCTCACTCTCCATGTTTCTGCCACACACCATGTAACATCTAACATTTTATTTCATGAGATTGCAGATGTTTTGCTTTTGTTGTGACAATGGTGCCATAGTAATGATGATATGCGTAAGGAAATGGGGCAAAGAATGATTTAGAAGTACTACAAGTATTAGAGAGATAAGGATAAGTTGAACATGCTCATGTTTATTGCCGTTGCACTCAATCCAAGATACATGCTATCTAATTACACAAATATAGCTACTTTGGTGATGTTTGGTGAGCAAGAAGTAAAGGAAGTTTCGAATAATGTGCATAATTCTTTTCGTTCTTTGTTTGAAGAGTATAGAAAACTACATGCTCCAAGTGATAAGGCACCACAATCGAATGATTCGCAAGGATCTATGGAAAGGTACACTAGTTTGATGAAATATGTAATTGCGAAAAAGATGAGGATGATTAATACCGAATTAGCAATGCAAGTCCGAACTTAACAAATACCTTCGTGAAGATAATGAAGACGACAACAAGAATTTTGATATTCTTGAGTGGCGGAAGTGCAATTCTCCTAGATTCCCAATATTGTCTCACTTGGCTTGTGACGATTATTTCCTATATCAACAATTGCATTTGAGTCGGCCTTTAGCACGCATTTGACGTGTCCTTGATGACTTTAGGAGCTCACTCACGCCATTCATGGTCCAATGCCTAGTTTGTGCACAAGATTGATTCGACGATCCTCCCTATCAATGTTGAAGAAGATCTAGCAAATTTGGCCAAACTGAGGAAAGTAGTAAACAAATTACTTACTAATTTTTGGTTTCATTATATTTATCTTGTTCATCATGACAACCGACTATTGATTGATTTTATTCCATTTCAGCCATAATTATAGAAGATATTGTCAAATCTTCCAAGGAAAAGTCCAAATTCTAGTCCGTAACCAAACCTAAATTTTGGTGAGATTCGAGACAACATTCTATTATTGGTCATTGGTTTATTTATTTTACTGCAAACTCCATACTATTGCTTTAATACCATGTGTTTTCTCAATTTTCACCTTTGATTCGCCTTATGGTGTTGGGAACTCGAATTCACCTTCAAGATGTGTTCATCATCCGTGATCTAATAAATTGTTGTTTTGTACTTTTGGCCCATGTCAAACTTCAAAATTGGGTTGATCTTTGCTACCGCCTCCCGAGGAGTGCTACATCGCTGCGTGCTAAAGCCTAGAGGAGTGTCATATCTTTGCATCGTGTGCTAGACTCATCGAAAGTAACATTGGAAATCACCAACCTTTGTGTAATTGTATTGAACTTTAAAATTGGCTTAATTTGTGTTGTGTGTGTTGGAGCATGGAGATGATGGAGTAAAATATTTTGAGTTATGTAATATCTGCGACATTGTTGGACAACTTTAATTATGCTTCTTAGTTGCTTCGAAGTTCTATAAATAATGCATGTCGCATCGCTTCGACTCATCAACTCGTTATTGTGCTTCTACCTATATAAATTGTTGTTTCTTCGTTATTGTGCTTCTACCTATATAAATTGTTGTTTCTTGTAGGAAATATTAATTGTGCCTCTTAGTTATTGTCCTTGATGATTTTAGTTGTTGTCATCACTATCAAAAGTTGGTATTCTAAAATTCAGTTTGCTGAAAAATTGAATTAACTGAACCAAATTTGTTCGTTTAATTAGATTCGGTTTTCAGATTTAAACCAAAAATTTTGGTAGATAGTTTCCAAAATAAAATTATTTTTAAACCAAAAAAACTAAATTAACCGAATGCTTACCCCTGGCTAGAGTGCTACACACATTTTAACTTTTAAGCACACTCTTTGACCATCTCTTTGCCCAAAAACTAGCGTCTACAGGCAGTGTTACAAATTTTAAATAGGGATTGAAACTATAGTTATTAAAATGAACTTGACTGACATTAGAACCAATGAAAACGGCTTTCTTCCTAACCGCTTAGATAGGGAAAAATTCTTCTTGAAACCAAGAAGAAAGTGACTACAAAGACAAGATCTCGATGTATAGTAGAGTCATTGAATACTCCCTCCATCCTATAATATGAGTCTTTTAAAAAACTTCATCCCACAATAGAAATCCATCGAGAGATCATATATGTGGTTGTTACAATTTTTTTCACTCTGCACGCTTATTTTAATGCTAAAAAGTTGATGAATAGTTGTAGCTATTGTAAAACGTAGTTGTTCACCCACGATCAATCAACGACTGTAGGATCGAGGATGCGCCTAGAGGGGAGGTGAATAGGCGTTTTACAAAATTCGATCGCTCACTAAAATAATTCGCTCTAATACACCCCTAAGTCAAAACCTAATCAAAGATATATGCGAAGCTTATAAACTCGGTTTTGACAATTAAAGCCTAAATCAACTAGGCTTACTAGTGCACTAACTAAATTATGTCTCTATACTAGAATTGCTAAATTGAGCAAACAATCAATACTAAGCAATTCTAATTATAATCAAGTAATTGATAAATATACAATAAAGTAAATGCTTGAAGGTAAAAGAGACAACCGATATTTTTCCGTGGTGTTCGGAGACTTGCTTGGCCCCTAGTCCACGTTGAGGCAAGCCCAACCACTTGGACCGGCTCCCGCCGAGCACCCGCCTCGCTTCCACTAGTCGTGGTTTTTCACGCTTGCACGAGGCTCAACCTGAACCTTCACAAACTTGCCGGGCTTTCACACCTTGAGAGCTCGCCAAGACGACGCCCACGCCGCCTAGGAGTCGGCAACCTCCAAGAGTAACAAGTCGCTCCTTCGCTTGAACTTCACCGAGCACAACGAATGCGCTCCCGGTGATCACCAAGTGCAACACATGCACAAGGACCTCCTCAAGTGCAACACATGCACAAGAGACTCTCAACCCACTTCTAATTGCAACACATGCAATTAGTCTCACTCTTGCTCAAGAACAACTTATGAAATGCAATACATGCAAATCACCTCTCAAATACTCACACAAGAGCCAATACACAAATGAGAGCTTCAATACATGAACCACCTCACCCAATATACTCTAGCAACCAACAAATGCCCCCATGACCTCCTTTTATAGCCTCACAAAGAAAACTAGCCGTTGGGGGCAAACGGGCATTAAACGAGCTAAAACTAGCCGTTGTTACAGTGTTTCTTGGTACTACGTTTCACGGGCGGTAGTACCGCCTAGGAACTCTCGCCAAATAACTATCAAGACAAAGCGGTACTACCGCCCTACGGGCAAGAGTACCGCTTTTGCGGTAGTACTGCTAGCCTATACCACCAAAAAGCTCATAACTTTTACTCCGAACTCCGATTTGGGTGATTTTTGATTCTATGCGAAGCTTATCACGAGAGCTACAATCTCCACCCATTTTCATGATTTAAGCACCCATAGATATTTTTTAAATATCACCAAAACCAAACTCTATTGCAGCCAATCAAGTCTAAATTTGATTTTCCGAAATCCCTCGCATAGACTTGATGAAAGGCATGACTACAAGCTATAAAGAGTCACTAACATCAAATATTAAGCCATGATGATCAACTCATGATCAATATAACTTTTGCAAATAACCCGAAAAGCTATAAGATCAATCCTCTAGCCATGCAAGGATCAACACATGATCCCGACACTTTGCAAAACACATTTGCAAATGCCAACATATGCTCTAGGATTGAAACCCATAACCTCTAGCTTATTTGCAAACCATATTTGCAAATAACAAAACAGCATTTTGCAAAAACATATTTTGCAAACACAAACCATAAACTTTACTTAGCCTTTGTGATGATCAACACATGATCAAAGACACAAGCTAAAACACAATGCATGAGCTCTCACCTTTTGCAACACATGCAAAACTTAGCTCCATGCAAAACCACATAGATTAAGAAATATTGTTTTGCAAATGAAAACAAAACATGATGCTTCAACATTTACAACACATGCAAAAGTGAACTTCACGCAAAAGCCAACGCATATTGCTTATCCTATTTGCAACACATGCAAATCAAAGCATTATGTGAAAACCAAATGCATATGCTCTTCCTCTTTGTAACATATGCAAATCAGAGCATAAACAAATAACAACCAAGCATAACCTTAACCCATTCGCAACACATGCCAAATGGTTAACTCTTATGCAAAAACCAAATCCAAATGATTTGAGCTTGAGTGAACGCGGATTGAGATCATCAATACATGATGAAGCTCAAGTTAGGAGACAACCCCTCTTAATAGTACGGCGATAAAACTAGACTCAAAGACTACAAAAGTCCTTAGCCTATCTAGTTATACCTTCGCCGCCGCGCGCAAGCAATCCCCTTTGGGGTCTTTATGATCTTCACTTGATACTCCCTTGGGATCATCACTCAACTCCTCTTCTTTATCATCTCATCCATCTTTGGACCTAACTCAATCACAACTCATAAAACTTGTTAGTCCAAGATGCATGGTTGTCTCAATTATCTCTTGCACTCCATTAACACATAATAGATGCCTTTAGATCAATTGAGCACAACCTAAATCAATTTGAATGATTTAATGTGTCTTAAGTACAATAGTGCAACTCATGCTTTATTATACTTAAGAGCTATTCATTTGTCCTTAATTAATCAAGGAACACCATCAACACATGATGAAATGTTCTTTAATGATTAACAAGACAAATGAACTCAATTTAAATTATCATTTAAATTGATATGAGTATATATTAACTACTCAAGTTTTCATATACTCATGTATTTAGTTTCTTTGTCTTGATCCTTATATGTGTCAATAAGAATTAGATCAATACAAAGAGACTTTCAAGTTAAACTATAAACTCCCCCTAAGTGTGTGCATCCATGTAATATATGGATTGGGAAACATGATGCACATTTTGTGGTTAATATAATGAGGACATTCATATTTTAACTTGACTCCAAAGTATGCAACTAATACTAGAATGGATACGCAAACATACCTTGGGTTTTCCATTCTTTTAATGCGATGAGACTAATCAAAGATATTCTAAATAAACAAGTTAGTCTCGATATAAGATTTGTCATTAATAATAAAATCACATTAAGGGAGATTAGATTTGTCATTAACACCAAAACCATAACTAATGAAGGTTGAACTTACAACGACACACCAACGAAATCAAAAGAATAAGAACTGGAGCACACACAAATTAGGAGGACAAAGTTCTCTCACTTTATTAGATTGATTCTTGTACAAGAGGGGAATACCCAACATGTAAAGAAATAGCAAGAGATGAGTTCGGATTCATCCACACATGGAGATACAGTCCAACCAAAATGGTTATGAATATCTTAGCTCATAACACTTCCCCTTGGGCGAATACCACGTAATGCTCATATCTCATCAAAAACCCAGTGGAAAAAAAGAGATAGAGAAAAGAGTACATTGCACTCGCACTTTATATTGCACTAATTGCTTCATTAAAAACCTTTATGTGAGAAAACTTTAGGAAAACTTACTAAGGGAAAAAAAGTACAACTTATAATTTTCTGGATTCATATTAGGATTTCTAGGATCATAACGAGGGTCATTGTTTAAGAATTTTCCCCCCTGAATTTTGCATATATCTAAATCATCTCATTCCAATGCTATTAACACATCTTGAAAAATAGATTTTGGCAAGAATTTAGTGAATAAATCTGTAAGTTTTTTCACATGACTTAGTTTACAAAATCTTTACCTCACTGTTCTTCTGAAATTCATGAGGATAGAAAAGTTTAGGAGCAATATACTTCGTGATATTGCTTTTCACATAACCCATTTGCATTTGTGCAACATAAGCAATATTATCTTTATAGATAATTACGGGGTATCGACGGTATTAAGACCACATAACTTCTGGATAAGGTTAATCACATAGTCTTAACTAAACACATTCACGTGAGGCTTCATACAAAGCTATAATCTCTGAGTGGTTGGAAGAATTAGCTACCAAGGTCTGCTTATAAGATCGCCAAGAAATGGTTGTACCACTACAGAGAAGCACAAAACTAGTCTGTGATTTGGCACTGTGGGGATCAGACAGATAGCCAGCATCTATATATCCCACCATGATCAAGTCTTGGTTCTTTTGGAAAAACAATCCAAGATCTCAAGTACCTTGGATGTATTTGAGTAAAGTCTTGACACTAGCCCAATGTCTTCTGGTTAGAGCTGTACTATGTCTTATTAGCAAATTCACTACGAATGCAATATTAGTCCTTATGAAATTTGCAAAATACATCAGTATAGGACTTCAGGTCCTAAGACTTTCTCATTTTATGTCATTGGTCTAAAAATATTTTTATCCACTTCAAGAGATCTTACGACCATGGAGTTTTTAAAGGATGCGATTTATCCCTATTAAACCTTTCTAATACCTTCTTGGTATAAGACTTGCGTACAAAAATTCCTTCTAGGAAATGCTCTAGTTGTAGGCCTAAGCAAAATTTAATTTTACCCAAATCTTTCATCTCAAAACTCCGTCTTAAAGAATGAACTTGCTTCTTTTATCTCCTATGTGATTCTGATGACATTCAGATCATCGACATAAAACTAAGATGATACAAAATTCATTCTAAGATTTCTTTATGAACACATAGAGGCAATATTTATTCTTCAAGAGGAACTCACTAAGTTGGTTATACTACATTCTCCCCGACCATTTTAATCCATACAGCGATCTCTTCAGTTTGACGCTATACAAGTTACGATTATTAGAATTCATAATTGTAATTCCTTAAGGTATTCTCATATAAATATCCATATCCAATGACTCATATAAATATGCGGTTACTACATCCATCGACTGCATTGTTAAATTTAAGCTTACTGCCATTAATATTAAATTTTAGAATGTTATTTTGCTCTTTACAGGAGAATAGATTTCAACGTAATCGATGTCAGGTTCTGCGTGAACTCTTGTGCTACAAGCCTCACTTTATATCTCACCACCCGAATATTTTCATTTCTCTTTCGGATAAAAAACCCGCTTAATCCTACAGGAAACAGTTTAGGAGGTGTTCAGTCAACAGGACCAAATGTTTTCCTCGTATTAAGTGAGCACTGCTTCAATTGTTTCTTTCATTTGATTCTATCTAAACGCTTCTAGCACTCTGCCATGAACTTTGGTTCTGGATCCAGCTTTTAGCAATTGTAGACACAAAATATATATCGATAAATGTAGTCTGTCTTTCATACAATTCTCCTACATCACTTAAGGGATATCACTTTATTAATTTCTTCCAGCTTCTCGTGACTCCTACAACGATGGAGTCTGGGTGTTTTGACTTTCCAACGTTAGATAGTGCGTGCAAATATACGTTAGGGTTATCATCTTCAAGATGGATCACTTCAAGGATGTTACTATCTCCAAGATGGCTCACTTCAGGAATTTTCTTAATATCAGGTTGAACTTCTTCTACTGCCATGGGTAGTATTCTCATTTGTTTGGTTCTCTACTTCTACGAACGTCTTCGTAGAATTGAGTCCTACACACCTGGAGGCCTCCCCCTCTTTTTATCATAAGGGTCAAGAGCGGGTTCAATATCCTTCTAGGATATTTTCACTCTTTCAAGTGCATATACTGCAGGTATATGAGATATTTTCACTCCCTTATAATCAATGAAGGCATTTGATAGTTTATTAGCTTATTTATTGCAGATTTATTATCCTTGAACTTCAAGTTCGGTCTTTTTGGTGAGTGGATCTAAGGACTTGACATTCTCTAATGTGGTATTTATCTCTCTAATGTAGAAAATGTTCTTAGTACAATCAAGATACCGAGTCAGATATAGATCCCCTGTCAAAGACTCTAGGTGTTAAATATTTGACGGAGATTCATAACCTACATAGATCCCCAACTTCCGGTGAGGTCCCATAGTGATACGCTGTGGTAGAGAGATTGGCATGCATGCAGCACAGCCAAATTTTCGCAGATGAAAAATACTTAATTCTTTTTAACGCATTATCTACAATGGGGAAATTTCATGATGTGCAGTTGATCTGAGTTGAATTAATATCGCAGTATGCAGCACTACGTGGCCCCAACAACTGGTGGAAAACCTACTATTCTGCAAGAGTGGCTAAGTAATAAGTTTTATTATTTTAATTTAAGGACTCTGCAAGGCCATTTCATTAAATATTTTTGAAGTAAACTCACTAGCATTGTCCATTCGAATAGACTTGATCTTTTCTTCTGAAAAGTAGTTTCTTAACTTAATAATTTGGGCAATTAATTTTGATAGAAGCATGATTCCTAGTAAATAAGAGACATACATAGGACCATCTAGTAGAATCGTTTATCGACCATAAAATTTCTTAAAAGGACCCGACAGGGCTCAATAGATCCACAGATATCACCTTAAATTTTTTATAGGAAATTCAATGATTCTTCCCTAACTTTTTAGGTAAGAAGATCTAAGTATAAGCTTTCGTTTAGCACAATAAGGTATAAGAAATCTTCCAGTGTAGAAATGATTTTTTATGCTATGGCCAATAGAATTATTAATTATTTTTCTCATTCATTTTCAACTCAGGATAACCCAGTCGATTTTCTAGATCTTAAATTTTCCTAAGTTTTCGTTGCAACACAAACTTCAGGTTTTATATGTGCATAGTATAACTCGAAGGAGAAGGAAGAAAGTTTTTTAACCACACATTTATTACACCCATTAAACTTAGTCATGAGTAGGTATTTTGTACCATCCAAATTCACTGTCTCCATAAGGAAACGATTCAAACCAATGTCTTTAAAACTTAAGGAAGTACAACTGGACTCAAGCTATAATATGACATGCTTCCAGTGCCAACTATGAGAGTATCGCTTCTAGTGATAGTCATAATATTTTCAATTCACTTAGTGTGATAAAACTATCTTCTGGATAGATTTCCTCCTCCGCCATCGGATTATAATTTGTTCTATATTGGAAATATGATTTATCAATCATACAATTGTTGCATCAAAAACAAATTGTAAAATATAGAACAAGCATAGCACAATAAATCAAATATCTGGGAAATATCAATTTATTCAATTTTTGAATGATAATCGCTCAACAGGAGTGTAGACCAAATGTTCATTCAGGAACTATGCTAAACTGATAAGGAGACTTATAAGGAATATGTGACATCGACTTAACAAAGTGAGGGGATATTTAGGAGACTAATCTAGGTCTCCATATGAGTTGCAGGTGCCCTCCTGAGACTCCTCGAATTCAATAATTTCAAGAACCATATCATCACACTTCTTAACATCCTTACCAACAACAGGTTGGACGGTGAAGTATGACTCAATATTATTTCCCTGGGTCTTATTTAGTTTTCCAATGGATTGTATGTAAAGGTCTACCACATACTTCGGGATGCGATAGTTGTATGACCAATGGCTGGTGCATCCATACCTAAAATAGGGCTATTCAGGATTTACAGCCTTACTTCTAAAAGCCTCTAACCCTTTATCTTTACTTTTTCACTATGAATAGGATCTTCTCCTATCTGATCTGTTTTTCTTCCACTTATCCCTTGTATTCCATTGGCCCTTTCTGTGGCTATGGCTACTGCTAAGCTGTTGAGCATTTGACTGTGCTTCGGGCATTACATGACTCCCATTAGGAAGTATGTGATGATTCTTCATTAGGAGTTCATCATGCCTTTCTACTTCTAGCAAAATGCATATAAGCTCATAGTACTTCTAGTACTCATCATGATGATACTGTTATAGCAATATCCTCATATTGGGGTGGACTATGCATAATATCTTGTCAATCTTTTCAGCATTAGTAACTTTATGGTTACAAAATGTTAGATTAGTGACAAACTTGTGTATGATAAAAATTGTATGCTGCCACGGGAGGATCCATTCGTGTTGTGTTTCTGGCAACAAAATAGATCTTTGTTGGTTATATATTTTTCCTCTAGGGAATCCAAAAGTACCAACTATTCATCTTCCGTCAACTATTTGGCCTTCAGGTTCATATGGAGATGGTGCTTTAGGAGGTACAAAGCTGTACATCTAGCGACTTCAGGAAGAGTAGGGGTACCAACGTTAGGCTTGAAAGATAGTAGCTCCAAAAGATTGAGCTATCAATTTAATCTTAATATTTATTGCCAAGGTAAGGTAATTGTTGTCATTCAGAGCAAGCTTGATAAATTCTTTCTTTGCGATGTCAAACATATCCTATTTCTATTTATGCAAAATGACTTTTACTACTGGTAAAATCATTATATTGCATGCTCACTCTTCAATCGTTAAAGCTTGGTCTATATCTATTCAATAGATAATTATCTAAAAATTTTCAAAACTTTTCTAGCAATTTCCATAGTTTTCTGCTAATTATTTAGTAATTTTTAGAATTACCATGTAACAGAAGAATAAATTTCAACATGTATCAATATGTAATTATGCTAGGATAATAAATCTAGAGATATGGAGCTTTCAATATGCTATATAAGATTTTCCTAGCATTTTTCATAATTTTGGTTAATTTCAAGCAATTTTAGAATTCTTGAAAAATGAAAAATAAACCCCAACATGAATTAATCATGGCGTAAAGCTAAAAAGAAATATAGAGATATGAAGCTCCCAAATGCTATCTAAAATTTTCCTAGAATTTTTCATACTTTTGTTGATTACCAAGTAATTTTCAGAATTACTAAATAATAGAGAATAACATGTCCAGCACATGTAAACAAGAAAAACATAATACCATTTGTGATTGCAAATGAAGATTCAGAAATCTTCACATTTGCCCGATTGGTGTTGCAAGCAATGTTGATTCTCTTAACCTTGCATATACAAAATAACTCTTAACTTACCTTCTCTTAAATTTGCTTATCTTAACTTACCTACTCTTAACCTACCTACTCTTAACCTTGCATCATACAAGATGGTGTCCCCTCAATCCTTGCCTCTGAAGGGATCTGATGACATGCTCAACATAGAAGGAAATAGGCGCGGTACAAGAGGGCTTAGTAAAAAGCCTCAAAGCCGATACACCATCACGATGGTCGATCCGCATGATGGGGCCCTTACCGCGCCTCCGAAGGCTGC
Source organism: Guadua angustifolia (assembly GCA_036346375.1). Taxonomy (NCBI): domain Eukaryota; kingdom Viridiplantae; phylum Streptophyta; class Magnoliopsida; order Poales; family Poaceae; genus Guadua; species Guadua angustifolia. The sequence continues at coordinate 49,486,785 of CM070507.1, read as the reverse complement.
GGTAGCTTTCCAGACCATGTGCGAGATCATTGGACGTGAAAGGGTCCCCATCACCTATCCATCATGGAAGACGCTGATAGATGAGGAGCGCGATACCTGGTGACAGAAATATTCGTGTCGTTCGAGCTTCCACAAGACGCCTTGCCTGCATTGCGACAGTACACGTTGCTAGTAGCGGGAAAGGCGTGGAAGAACTTCAAGAGCGTCCTCGTTGCTAATTACGTTAATAAGGAAATGACTCCATTCCAGAAGTACGGGTTCATCTCTGAAGACGTTTGGGAAAAATTTGTTGAGTTGAAGACGACGGAAGAGTTCGTACTTCAAAGCACGGCTCACAAGACCGTCCAGTCAAAAAAAACACACACAAAAACTCAGCTCAACTGGGTACACAAGTAAGATGGCACAGTGGACGAGGGAGGGCGACGAGGCAGTACAGAAGGAGGTCGCACCGCCATTTGCCTCGATCGTGGACCCGCGTGCTTGAAACTGGGTAAGAGCGAGGTCACGTCTCACTTCTTCGGGTGGCGTGTCCTTTGCAAACCCTGCTGATGAGGAAGTGTCATAATGCCTAATATCGTTAAGCACGGAATCTTCCCAGGGCTCTTTCACTTTGAAGAGAGAGAAAGACATACTCTCCATAGCCTTGGGAAAAAGGAGCACCCGGGTTGCACCTAAGGCCTAGGTGTTTTCATTCCCTGAAAACTGGGATTCTCACAGGACTCGGCCACGTACCAGAGTAGGAAGAGAAGTAAAGCCGAGCGTGAGGAACAGCTAATAGCCCTAATTGAGGAAAGGCTTAGAGCACAGTTTGATAGTCAACTAAAAAGCCTCGAGGAAATGATGGAGCAAAGGGTGGTTGAGGAGAGGCATGCACGGAACGTGCAAGCCCAAGAAGCATAGACGTAGTTTACGTCTAGCCCAACCAACCGTCGGAGCAGCTGCGTGTCCGCCCCTGAGACGAACGTGGATGAAGCTAGATTTCCTCCTTATGACACCCGGGTAACATGTCTGTAATGCTCCTTACATAGACTTTAATGTTGGACGTGTTAGCTAATTACTTATGTACCCTTATGTAGGTGGTCACGTTGTGCAATCTACAAGTGAGGCTTGCTAATGGCTCTGTTCTCCTACAGGCTACTTGGGGATAAGCGTATGCATCCGGTGTAGGGACATTAGTGCACGGTCGTACTATAAAGCCGGGCTACGTGAAGGTCCATGTTGACGGTGTACATGAAATTTTCAAGGCCGTCACGCTGGATATGCCCCCAAACAACTAGATCGTCACACTAGGGGGTGCCGATGCACATTCATCTAGTGGCCCAAGAAGGACATCTCCTTCGACACCCTCCTAGGAGCACCGAAGCTATAAGCAGTCCCAGAGGTACCACATGATACGTCGGAGCTACTAGCACTACTGGAGCCATGTCATGCACCGAAGGAGCCCGCCAAATTGGCTACCGTGTCCAATCACGCGTAGACCGTTACTGCAGTTAGGGTCCAGTCGTCTCTTGTGGGGCTTCATGTGCGGCGTAGTAGTTTTCCCACCATTCTGCAGCAGTCCCTTCTAGCTGGTGCGAAGCATACAACACCTTCTCGTTGCCCTCACGCTGCGTGATATGCAATTTCCTCTCAATGATTCTCAACCAATCATCGGCCTCCAAAGGATTAGCATTGCCTGAGAATGTTGGAGGACGGGTTCTCATGAAATCTGACAACTTAGAATGAGAACGCGGCCCATTGTTGCCTTGTTGTATGTTAGTGTTGCCTACGGCTTGATTGGTCATATTCTGCATTTGTTGCATCATGATTTGCATAAGTTGAGTTTGCGCGGCTATAAAAGCTCCCAAATTCTGCACATCTACTAGCGGTGTCGGTTGCAGTGGCGTTCCATCATTGAACTCATCATTCCGGCGAATGCCACTTCTTGAAGCTCCGTTGTTACCACGAGTGTTCACCATCTGTTTGATTTATTTTTAGGTTAGGAGAGATAGAATAGCATAGATAAGATGCAAGAATTTCTAATGCGGGGGAAATAGGTTAAACCCAAAAACTTTATATCCTTTATTAATTAACTTGGTATGGTTGCTTACAAAAGCCTAAAAGCTTGCAACACATACTGCACACTCAGCAAACATAAAAATCCAAACTAAACACTCAACCTTAACGTCTATTACATTTGGGGTAAGACTATTCTATTTGACGCGACTCAATATTTGAGTCTCAACTTAAACTAAGACTCTCACTCCTCGAGCCATCCTCCACGGAACTTCTGGTGGGTATATCATGGTGAGTGTGTCTTGGTGCGAACCGATCTCGGTGTCCCGCAATCGGTGACGCTTCGGTTCTTGAACTCGAGACTTCATCTCCTGATGATGATGGTGTAGCGACTCTCTCGTAATGCCTCCTCGAGCTCCATGATTCTCTCCTCGTAAGCTACTCGGGTCTCGTGCGGTTTTCTCCGCACTCGAAGCGCCAGAGGCCGTCCTTAATTCAAAGGTCGATTGTCGTTGACATGAGTCTCTGAACAATGAAAATCGTGCTAAGTGTACTGTAGTAGCATCCTCCTTTCGTGTGACGTATGAACGCCAAGAATCTCGAACCATGGGGTGGAGTCTGAACACCGTGTCTTCTAGCTCATGGTAGTAGTCGTAGCAGATCCTCTGTAGGGCAAGTCGTGATGCCTCCTGGATACCGATCTCCCAAGTGGCTCTTCTTACCGTGATGCTGATAGGTTGGCTTGCTTTCTCTCCGCTTCTGGCGTAGATTAGAAGCTTACACACCATTCCTCTCGTGGCTCCGTTGACGATCCAACTTCGGCCTTGATACGTTGGTTTGGCGAAACCTCCCAAGACTTGGAGCACCGTCCAGAGCTCTGTCGCGTAGCCTCCCTCGCACTCTACGTATGACTGTGTCCTCCTCATCTATTTAAAAGTAAAATAGATAAGTCTTCAACTTCGAATGGCCACTTCGAAAAATTTGAAGTAAATTTCAGCAAAGGTAAGGAGTAGAGAATAAGATGAGTCAAGAGTGTTATTTTAATCCATTTTGTTGTTTCCCTTTAGAAGATAGTTTTGGACTCCGTAAGATACCACTATGCTCACTAGGGCCAAGACCTACAGTCAGTATGCTCTGATACCACCTCTGTAAGGACCCGAATTCACCAATTCGAATCCACTGTGTTTTACCGCACTAGTCCCAGGATCAATCGCTAGTGCACACAGCTTAACATTGGTAAGCATCATATCATACACAACGATAAGAATAATAAGACTTTATTTATTGAATATAACTAGTGTATGATCTTATGATCACTTACAATTATTTAGCCACACGGCTAGACTGAAAGTAAACTTGAAACAAATGCAGCGGAAAATAGTAGAAGACATAGTGACTCATCAGTACACCACAAGCGACTGACAAGGCTTGGCCAAGCGTCTCGCATCCACCTGAAAGTCCTCCTCAAGTACGGACGATGATTCCTCCACTGTTGTTGGTTGTTAAGCAAGGATGAGTACACCAACACGTACTCAACAAGTTGTGCACAAAATGCAATTCTAACATAGCTATATGCAGGCTTATTTCAAAGGAAGGCTAAGGGTTCATTTGCAATAAAGCAGCATTTAAGAACATATACATTACATAGATTGAAAAGACAGTAAAACAAGTAATAACAGTGAGTAGATTCCATTGTTTCTCAAATCAAACCCAAGTGTTTATTCTAAATCAAGTTCCATTATCCACATGGCATCATGCCATCCCATAATAGTTGTTCATTTTAATTAACTACCCCTTGACTGTAATTCCCGAGCATTGTTCAATACCGTGAGCACGGCTATCCGAATAGTTTGTACACTCTGCAGAGGTTATGCACTTTACCCACATGATACAACCATGAACCACACAAGTGAACGATCATAACAAAGCCTTTACAATGCATCCTCTTAACCCAGTGCTACCCGCTGAGGTTTCAACACTGAAGGGTTACACCACCACAACAGGGCCCCCCTCTTGCGCCATGTGAGTTTCTCCGTACACCCGGACTCACACCACCACGATAGCACTCAAGTTAAGCATTTGCAAATTAGTCAGCTAGGTTGCCCCATAACAGACATATGGTTGCATGATTGACTCAGGTCAAAGGCTCGCAAGGTTAAGTCCTTAGGTATGATTAAAGCAAGACTTACACATACCCTCAACTCCACTAAGCCCACCCTGGCACACTTGCCCCTTCCACTTGCTTCAATCGTAAAGTGATTACCACCCGGTTGGTTACCAAGCACCACGTGTAACACACAAATCAACATCGTTGTGTGACCTTCCCGCCACGACAACTCAATCTCTTTGTGTGACCACACATGACACACAAGTTTAACAATGGTTCCATATTCCATTAGTCAACATTAATACTCAACATTTCATGTACATGTGATGACGTGGCATGGCTAAGCATTCTAGACCGATCTAACCATCCATGTGATTTCATTATTAACCAACTATCATGAACCAACCTAAGGTGACAAGTGGAGTATGGCATACAATTAACAAGGTAGGGTGTAATTCAAAGGGTACATTAACTAATCCCAAATTTAGGTTGAAATCATTTGTACACATAAAATATCATGCAATAAAGTAAATCAAAATAGCAATTTTACAAACATGGGTGCAACATGATCAAAGCACAATTTGCCTTGCTTAAGCTCCTAGTCTTGGTCTAAGGATGATTCCTGAGTTGCAAATTCCTCCTCCGAAGCCTCGCACAATTCAACGTCTACGCGAATCGAGAAGAAATAGTAAATAAACACCAAAACCAAAGAACAAATGAACTTAAAAATTCAAATAAAAATTACCATTGGATAGATCTCAATTTTACAAATTTTTAGGAATTTGAATCACCTCAATCGGAGTTCGTATGCAAAAGTTATAGCATTTAGAAGTTTGAAAATAAATTAAATTGAATTTCTAGATTTAACCGAATTATTTTTATAAAGAAAATACGAATTTTCCCGCCCCGGCTGTACGGACGACACGTGGCGAAATCTGGACCATTAAAACTCAATCCAATGATTATTACTTAATCTATGACGTGGCTAAATAGCAACCATCCGATCTAAATCCGACGGCCACCACTTGACCGAGGCTTTTACTGTGCACTTAAATGACGTGGCTCAACCGTGACCCTACAATCTTAATCTAACGGCTAACACTTACCCGAGCGGTCCACTATTCACCGGGCGACGTGGACGATCTCCGTGCGTGCGATGACGATCCAACGGTCGATACTTCTCCCGAGCGGCAATGGAGGTGCGGCGACTTGAATCCACCGGAGCTGAGGAAGATGACCACGGCTGCGGTGTTCCGGTGCTCTCCGGCGACGAAGGAGTGGTGCAACGGGTTCGGCGCGACTCAGCGAGTTCAGAGCTGGCTCCAAATTGACGGAAGACGTTCTCGGCGGTGAGGAAACTTGACGCGAGATCCCGCAGCACTCCGGCGAGCTCTCGAGCCTCAACGGCGACTCTTCAAACGATGATTCTCCAGCAAAAAGATGCGGCAGCTCGAGGTGATCCTCGGGAAGGGTTTGGGACTCCTTAAATACCCGACCAAGCGCGGAAAACAAGGAAAGTTCGGTGGCGGCGGCGAGTTGTACTCGGACACGGCGGCGGCGGAGTTCGAATCGGAAACGATGATCTCCGACCGTTCGATCACGATCTGACAATCCGGATAAAACAAGACATCCGAATCGGACCGACATCGCCACCGCGACGATGAAGATCTAACGGCTGTGAGACGTTAGGGTTTCATAATTGACGTGGCGTGATATGACCCTTGATCCCGATCCAACGGCCGATGTTACCTCCCGATTTCATCATGTCCGCGATAAAGAATGGGCCACGGCCCAAAGATCGCTCATAGGAATTTCCGGATTTTTCCAATTAAAATAATCGAGAAATTCATTTGATTTATTTAAGGTAATAAAATACTCTAAAAATTCCAAGAAAAATCTCGAAAATACTTTGAGACATTCTGTACTTAAATAAAATATTTTTGGTAAAACTTTATTTTAAACTTTTCTTTTTAAAATTATTTCTTGATAAAAAGCAATATGTTTAAATTCAAAATAATTCCAATAAATCTCGAAAATCCAAATAATTCCAGAAAATTCACAAAAATCATAAATTGCAATAAAATAATATTAAATAATTAAAAAGTCAAATTTTTGGGATGTTACAAACCGTTCATACCGGATGAGCGCAAAGAGACGCTTTCATTAGCCTGCGTTAGATTACAAAAATGGTACATGCAACAAGCCAACAAGCCAGTGGCACAACGGATAACAAGTATCTCGGTGAGCTTCAAGGAGGAGTATTTCTTGCACCGGTCTTTAGATGGTGTCTTCGTGGTCGGCTTCACTGACTTATGCGATCTGTACAACCTCAAAACGCTCGACGCCCATTCATAAGATGCTGGACAATGTAATTGTGTGCAATCACCGTCTATATTTCTGACGCATCGATAAATGTCATATATATATCATCATTGATTTTGTATATGTACATATATGATCCTGGAAGCAATAGTAAGGGAACAACCGGTGGGTTTCGCCGACCCACACATGGTGTCCAAGCAAAATGTTGGCTCATTCGGATAAAAAATTCATACTTTTATCCTACAATCCGGGGTCAGTGTTTCGTCCAGATACTATACTTATTGATTTCTACTATATATCTCACTTTGAAGTTATGTTCAATGACCATGACGACATACCTATGTAGGTATTACTGGGTTCTACTTGTAATTATATCGAGACAGAACTGGGTAATTTACCTTGATTCCAAAAAGGGCGGTACCCACGATTTGAAGCCTATCAGAGATTTTCTCAACACGTCGTTCGGTGTCTACAAATCGAGGGAAGGGTCACATAAGAAGGGTCCAGCCACTCAAACGCATATTTTTAAGTTTCCGGTATCCGATAGTACGCAATAATCCTTCACACTCCATAATAATACCTTCGGAACTAATTAACCTATTATGTTTTGGCAGTGCCACCAGTAGCCAAAGGGCACTGACCTACGTGGATTCTATGTTTGCCACAACATGGCACTCCTCGTTGATTCTCAGCAGACTAATGTCATACAGATCTATCAATCTTGCAACAATTGTCTTCACTTATTAATTTATATACATGCGAGACTTTACTCTTCTCATCGACAAGCTTGGCAATACATTGAATCTGCATTGGAATAGGCTGACCTGCTAGCTATTCGAGGACAACTTTATGCCTTCTTGTTGCGTTAGGTCTTAAATCCATCGGGCAGATGCTACTCAGGGCTCAACGGATCATGAGTTGTGAATTTGTTACTTACCATACATTCAGATTAATTTGTGAACTTTATGCTGTGAATTTTTTATTTGTACTTTTGAATCCAATTGGTTAGTACATATGTGAGTTGATTTCTGAAATGGATGCGATGTACATATGTTGTAATGTGCGATCTGAGTTAATTTATAAAATAGATGCTGCTGTATGTTGCGTAACATGTGATTGGAGTACATTTTTTATATTTATGTCATAATAATATGCTGGTTATACTATATACTGTCTTTTGTTTTAGAGGGCATGGTTAGCCATTCCTGAGACTAGCCAATATATTAAAATTTAGTAAAAAATAGAAAATCAACATCACAGATGGTTCTAAAAAAGAACCGTCTGTAAAGAGGCACAAATCACAAACGGTTTCACTGCGGCACTGCTCGTGATGAGGCATCATCACGCTGTTATTTCAAATTGGAACCGCTGCGTGATATGTGCCTCTTTATAGACGGTTCTTCGTTAGACCTGTCTGGAATAAGCCCACCATCACAGACGGTTCTAATTTGGAACCGTCTGTGATGAGTTTTTTACAAACGGTTGAAAAATTATCTGCAATAACTCTTTGTTATCACTGACACTTGCATACAGAAGGTTCACAAAACCGTCTGTGATGTGGTTTACGAACCATTTGTGATGACCTGTTGTACAGTAGCGCACGCTATCAAACCGCAACAGATGATATATGTCACCTGCTGAGTCTTCCACGTTTAGATAGAGGCTATTTTTGCAAACCTTGTCACACTGGAGCTGATTTTTTTCTTTTTTTGGGGGTAGTGGCAGAGGAGAGTCTATGCAGAAAAAATTTCGAGAGAGGACCACAGTACAGGTATACTAGATTGTCATCAACCATGAATATATCAATTACTCCATAAATATCTTACTTATCATGTTCATTAGATATGCGGGGCATCAGTCAATTCAAGAGATTTAGCCAAAACTTATATCGTTTATGTAGAGAGCGCAATCTTAGAAACATCTTTCCCCTAATTCTTAACTTTATGATAGCCTAAGCGAAATTTTGTCCCAAAGAAATTACAATTCTTCTTCTAAACTGTCCAATCATGTTGTCGATCCTGATATTGGATATTTTTTTACCCTTTCTTTATTTAAAGCATGATCCATTGTACTTTTCCGATTTTCTATTTTCCTTTTTGTTAACCACAAATAACGTACTAAGCTTTCTCAAAACTCTTCCCAGTAATTCTTCGTCATGCCTTTCTATTTTCCATTAATTCATTTGAAACATTTGACATTGTCTTTTCACTATTGGGTTGTATCAGGCATTAATTCGCTCACGATCTTGATCTTCTGATATGACGGCATGCTAGACAAATCCTTAGGAAATATATCAAGGTTTTCTCTAACAACTGGTGTATCTTCTAGTTGGCAAATTCCATACTGTTATCCATCAGTTGGCTAGCATAAACTATCATCGATATACATCTCTCAGAAATAGCCTTATGTTTAAGCATCTAACTAATTTCAAGGATAACCTAAATATCTAGCACAACTGGGCACTTACTGACAATGACAAATCTTCCGATTAGTGAGATTATGCTGGGTACCACTTAAACTAGCCACCATTTCACATGCATCATTTTTAGATAAACCCTTAACACCAGATTATTCTTAGAGAGACATCTAACTAATTAGTTTATATTATTGCTCTTCATTCCAATACTCCGTATACCAATGTATTAATCATTCCTGCTTCATTTCTTTCGACAAGGAATCTTTACATGGAATTCGTCACTAATCCCTTTACTTTACACTTATGATTACGGCCTTGCACTAGGTAAAATCATGGCTCCTGACTTCCTTGATTTAGCATTGGCGCTAGGGTTTTGATAGGGGCGGAGTTGAAATTGACTCGAACTGACGTGATTGCTTTCTTTTAAGGGCACTTATTGGTAAAGTACTCAGGTTTGTGGCGAATATAGCAGAATCTAGGGTGAACTTTCTTTCTTGGTTATTCGTTGATTGGAATGGTGTCTTTACCTATACGTCTTTTTCTTCAATTGGTTCGCTAGACAAATTTCTTCCGAAATTTTACCGCTCACTCTTAGCGTTATGTATCGGACTTGGGTAACTTCCTGTATATCCCTAGCTACAGAAATTATTTGTCTTCTCTTGTGGACATCGATTAACATAATGGCCTTTCCGGTGACAGTTGTAGCCCAAAATGCTGCGCTTCCTGCGATTCATTATTTTTTTATTTTTTTTATTTATTTTTTTCCTATATAATTTTTTCGCAACACATCCCCTGGTAAAACGATCTTCTTCACCATACAAGGGACCTACTGTGGTTGATAGCCACTTACTGTTTTTTTCTGTTTACGGTCGATAGGTTTTAGGAGGGTGCATTTTTAACTCTCCAAGCGGCGATCTCGTGCAACAAATTTTTCCCTTCTTATTGATAATTCTCGAGTAACTAGGGTTCGAGATTCTCGTTGATGCTAGATTACGGCGAAGAATCGTTGGATCCAAGGGACACTGAGGTGGACAATGGTCTTGTCTTTCCCAAAGGGGATAGGTGATGTTACTCATAGGACCCTTTTCTAATTGTATGTTTTCCCTTGCAACTAGAGCAACTAATCGCATGCTTATTTGAGGTATGCCTAATTTCCCCTCAGCGAATGCACGCTCGATCCTCTTAACTTGTTTGGTTGACCGCGCTTCATAGAGCAATATCTAGGTTTCGATCAAGATGCAGGGGTAGCGTCCTTCTCTGAATTCACTATGACCATACCATTCCTGGGAGTTTCCATTGGGTTGATTCCCATTTTCTCTGGCTCTATTGCTATCACTATTCTGAACTATCTACTTGATTACCTTTAGGAGGGAGGGAAATAGCATAGGTAAGGAGCAAGAATCCTAACATAGGGAGGACAGGTTTAACCCAATATCTTAAGCAGTCAATATTAATAACTTGGTATGGCCGCTTATATAAGCCTAAAAACTTTGCAACACATACCGCACACTCAGCAATCCAGAAGAACCAATTTAACCTAAACACACAAAAACTACCGTCTTCATGGGCGACACTCCTATCTTAGGAAACGCGACTCCCACACATGAGTCTCAACTGGCTACTTGAAGCACTAAGTCTTCTAGATCTTGGAACACTTCATTGATCCACTCTTCCATGAGCTTGATGATTCTTTCCTTCATAATCGTTATGGTAGCAGCAAGCACTCGATGTCATCTCCTAAAGTGTAGTATATCGTTTTCTACTCAAGATAACTTAGGTAAGATTTTAACTTAATTCAATTTAGCAGAGGTAAGAGAAAGAAATTTCAGCAAGGGCAAGGAAGAATTTTTGGTAAGGATAGAAATAGAAGAATGAGATAAGTCAAGAACACATTATTCTTCTGGGTTAGGTCTTTTAATTTAGAAAATAATTTTGAAGGACCTATAGAGACGACCATCTATCTAGGGTCAAGACCTACAACAAGATGGCTCGATACCACCTTTGTCGGGACCGAATATGCAAATCAGGACCCTCCGTGTATACTGCACTAGTCCAGATCACGCTTAGTGCACACAGCTCAACATTAGTGAATATCACAATCATACACAACGTAAATAAGGTAAAAGACATAATATATTAAATATTACAGTTGAATGACCTTATGGTCAACTTACTTAACAATGCCTCACAAGGCTGAACAACAAATTGAATTGCAAATGAATGAAGACGAGATAACCCTCAAGATACCACGAAGCAACCGACAAGGCTCGCACCCTAAACATTCGCTCTTCATGGTACTCCTTCTTCAAGATCGATGATTTTTGTAGGCAAGGGTGAGTACACCAACACGTACTCAACAAGTTGTGCATGAGAATGCAATTCTATCATAGTTATATGCAAGGCTTATTCCAAAGGAATGGCTAAGTGGTTCATAAGCAGTAAGCAGCATTTTCAAACATAAGCAATATGTAGATTGAAAAGACAGTAAAACAAATAATAACAAGTAAATAGATTCCATTGTTTCTCAAATCAAACCCAAGTTCTCCATCCTAAATCAAGTTCCATTATCCACATGGCATCCCGCCATCCCATACAGTTGACAAGTTTTAATTAACTATCCCTTGACTGTAATTCCCGAGTATTGCTCAATACCGTGAGCACGGCTATCCGAATAGTTTGTACACTCTGCAGAGGTTATGCACTTTACCCACACGACATGATAATCTCTTTGATGCCAAGCTATTAGCACACTTCCTTTGGTATGCCTACAGAGAATCATGACAAAGCCTTTACAATGCATCCTCTTAACCCAAGTGCTACCCGCTAAGGTTTCAACATCAAGGGCTACACCACCACAACAGGGCCCCCTCTTGCGCCATGTGAGTTCTCTCCGTGCACCGGACTCACACCACCAAGATAGCACTTAAGTTAAGCATTTGCAAATTAGTCACTAGGTCGCCCCATAACAGACGATGTGGTACGCAAGTTTGACTCAGGTCAAAGGCTCGCAAGGTTAAGTCCTTAGGATTGATTAAAGCAAGACATACACATACCCTTTCTCGCCCATCGGGCCCACCCTGGCACCCTTGCCCCTTCCACTTGCTTTAATCTAAAGTGATTACCTCCCGGTTGGTTACCAAGCATCACATGCTTATCACAAATCAACATCGTTGTGTGACCTCCCCGCCACGACAACTCAATCTCTTTGTGCATCCACACACGACACACAAATTAACATCATTGTTCCATATTCCATTAGTCAAAATTAATAATCATCATTTCATGTACATGTGATGACGTGGCATGTCTAAGCATTCTATTTCGTTCTAATCCTCCATGTTGATTTTCTATTAACCAACTATAATTAACCAACCTAAGGTAACAAGTGGATCATGGCATACAATTTAACAAGGTAGGGTGTAATTCAAAGGATACAATAGCTAATCCCGAAGTAAAGTTGAAATCATTTATAAACATAAAATAACAAGTGCTAAGTTAAATCAAAATAGCATGCAATCTAATCTATGGGTGCAACATGATCAAAGCACAACTTGCCTTGGTTAAGCTCCTGATCCTGGTCTGGAAATAACTCTTGAGTTGTGAAATCCCCTTCAGAAGCCTCGCACAATTCAACGTCTACGCGAATCGAGAGAGAAAAGCAAATAAAAACCAAAACCAAAGAGCAAACAAATTCAAAAATTCAAATAAAAGCCACCATTAGAAAGATCTCATTTTTACAAATTTTTAGGAATTTGAATCACCTCAATCCGAGTTTGTATGCAAAAGTTATGAGGTTTTGAAGTTTGAAAATCCTGAAAATCAGAGAAATTGAAAAGTCATTATTTATCCGAATTATTCTATAGAAGAAAAATCAATTTGTTGTGTCAGCGCTGAACTGGACCAACACGACGCCGACACGTGGCGTGGTCCATAGACTAAGTTCACGAAGGCTCGGCTCACATGGTTAACACTCACCGACACGCGGGGCCCACGCCGACTGTCTCAGCTGTTGACTCAGCGCACCCGTAGTGCCACACCTGCGCCACGCAAGCGCCACCTCGGCGAGAAACGTGACGATGCTGACACGTGTCGCATTTAACTAAAAAGCCACGCCAATCGGCGCATGGCGCCCTAGGGTCGCCGGGCGACGAAGCAAGCAAGACTCTTCAGACTCACTTTGACGCCGCCAACTCGATGATGCCCTCGGATTTGAGTTTCGCCACCGGTTCGTCGGCGGCGAGTACTTCTTCTCCGGCGGCGATGGCCTTTACGGTAAAGCTTCCCTCCGGTGATGCTCCGGTAACGTTCCGGTGCGCACGGAATGCGCCTGGGTGCGACGATCACAATGCGCCAATCGATGACCTGAAAAGACCGCCAACCACGGCGAATCGACGACGCAAAGATTGCGGCAGCGCTCAGCGATCTTCTCGGATTCTAGGCGAACGACGGCTGCTCGAGAAGTCCCACCTTAGGGTTTGAGTCTGCAGCTTCAGGGCGACCCCGGTGCTCCCCTTTATATGGCGCGCGGTGGCCAAATAAGGTAGGATTTGGCGGAGAGTCCGTGGCGGCCACGGCGCACAGTCGGCAGAGTCCGGTTAAGGAACGACGAAGACGACGACCGGATGCGAGACACGTGGCAGATCCGACGGCGACGCTCCACGCGCGTGCTGTGGCTTCCAAACCGGTATCATCTATTGTGGACCGACCGATCAAGATCCAATGATCGGCTTTTAATCCCTTTTAAACCTGCCGGGCCGCACAGTGTATGGGCCGGGGCCCATTACTGTTCATGCGCAATTTCTAGCTTTTCCGATTTAATTTAATTCGAAAAATTGTTTTGATTTATTTAAAATATTAAAAATACTCTAAAAATTCCCATAAAATTCTCAAAAATATTTTGAGCTATTCTAGACTTAAATAAAATATTTTCACAAAAATTTTATTTTGCAAAATATCTTTTTATAATTATTTCTTGACAAAAGGCAATGTAATAATTTGAAATAATTCAACTAAATCTCAGAAAATCCAAATAAATCCAGAAAAATCATAAAATTTATAATTAGCAATAAAATAATATTTAATAATTAAAAAACTGAAATTTTGGGACGATACACTTGCCATATCAATTTTCTCAGCCGATGCCTTAGAACCTTTGGATATCACAAAATCAGCCCTGCATTGAGAATAATTTTTTTTACAGGCCACGATAAGAAAAATAACAGAAGAATTAAAATCAATAAATTTATGATCTTAAGTGGATAACATACCGATAATCATAGAAGGGTACACATTGCCGTCGTAACGCCCAAGAACAGAACCCAGGAAGTGGTCCATGTAGTCGAACGCATACACCAACGCAACAGCATTGGGCCAGACCTACACCACAACGTACGTTTTTTTAATTTGTCATTGCCTTCCTCAAGGGAAAATTCAATTCCTTTTCCCGCAGCAATGCAATGGTCGCACCAACGACAGAGGTAGAGAGAGACCTACCTGCGCGTAAAGCTTTCTGGCTGCTCGTTCGCTAACGCTCCCTGCCTAGGTGTAATGCACCTAGTTGCCAGGAAGTCGCCCAGATGCTTGTGAAGAAGATACAGTGCATAGACGTCGCACAGCTTCTTCAGTTGATCCTTCAGACCTTCACTCCGTATCCAGGAATATCCTGCTCTAGTTCTCAATGAACCTAAGCATACGAAAAACAACAAATCAATACTTGTTTCAAAACATAAAACTACAACAGCTCCAGACAACAAAATATCCTTCTGGGTCACGTTTTCTCTACAAGAAATGGTATGTCCTCAACAAGGTTCAAGACCACTCACTTGGTTACAATAATCAACTGGATATGAGCCACAGCAGCCTCAAGTAGATCACGTGAGAGCTTGTAAAGGCCTGCAACGCATGAGATCTTCTATGTATGTCAGTAACGTAATTTCCCAATAGATTTTAGCAACTAATATGAGGTAAAAGGAATGTGCAACCTCAGCATCAAGTGTAAACCACAAGGAAAATTATCAAACAAAACAAAATATAAGGAAATGCAGTATGATTTCCTTTTTATTATGGACTTTGCAGCCCCATGTTTTACTCGTTATAAATCGATATATATATGCAATACCAACCTTCTTCTTCGTTTGGTGCCTTGCTTATGTTCTGGGCACAATTTACTGCCATCCTAAGAGCCCTAGCTTCAAATACTTCTTGTATGGCAGCAGGATTAAGCCATTCTTCAGCTGTTGAGAATCATCAAAAGATGAATTAGTATGATGATCATCACGAGGTCAACAATAACTTACCCAGAGGCTCCAGACAAATACCACATATATAGTTAACGATGCTATAATGTAAAGAGCCTGCGAACATCTACCTACATACCTGTATTTACAGCACATTTGCATTGCATCGTACTGTATTTTGGCCATGCAAGTGGTTGTACCGACAGTTGCTTTCCGAAGCCAATTGAGAAACGGTCTTCATTATAGAAGAGAGAAAAGTTATGCATCGCAACGTGAGCATCCTGCCATGTGCTAACCCACTGAAATCTTTGAGTTGGGAATAAGGAGAAAGGAGATATTGTTTCAATCCTCAGCTTTGAAGCCTATCATTTTCTTTTAGAATACTTGGACGTCATTTCTCTTGGTCCTTTCGTAACTTCAAGAAAAGAAATGCACAAACACCGGTAAGTGGGAATGAACATCAATCTGAATGAAAGTCTAGTGAAACAAAATTATTTGTGTTTCTATGTAAAGATCAACTAATAAGATCTAGGTGAGTTCAAATTTCCATGGCATTCCTTCAATAGAAACCCATAATACGGATATTAAGTCATCAAACATTTTACTAACTCAAGGCTTTAGGGTTAAAGTAGGTAGATCGATGCGAAAAGAACGATCGGTTATGTAGTTCAGAGTATCGAGAACAAACTGTCGACAATCTAGAGTGATGAGTTCTCTTACGTATTTTGCTCCTAGAAATCCTTTTAGGTCGTCGACTGTTGAGGTGAGGAGGGAGCAAGAGAAAGGATTACCGTGAGATGTATATCCTATTCTTATATTCATACCATTTCATTCTTTGATTTTTTTTTCTCTAATGTTTTTGTTGGCTACTCTTTAGTAGTACTGAGGATTATACTCATGTTTTTGCAAAGGCCATCACTACTTACCTACAAATGAACGGGTGTTTGTTCTCTTCTTTTGTTTCTCCAAAAGACACACTTAACACATGTATAAAAGAAAACACTGATCAATACTGACAAAGCTATATATTATCTAGGAACACACCTCACCTGACACAACACAGTTCTTTTCGTGTGAGCAGCACCCACACTGTAATGGCATAGCAAGGGGAGTTTGCCTTCGCGCAGCTGGCATCTCCAGAGACCTGACGATAAAAAAAATGAAGGAACTGGACAACAAAAATCACATGTAGAGGTAAAATTTGCTTCTAAAAGCACCACCAGGAATTTTATATCCACAAATTACTATGTCATATCCTACTTTATGTGTAAATATCAATTAGCAGCACCTTTTATTTTCAATTCATCAATGATATGGAATCTATCAACACTAATCTCAGGCATTACTCTTGCACTATATGCTCTGGTATTTGAATTGTAGACGACAATATGGATGAAGTGCAGGCATCCACAGGGCAGACCGTGTTCAGGGACTTTCCTTTGGCCATTTCAACTAAACTAAGGTTACGCTGGACACTACCATACCTAAAAGCTCAAACAAAAGATTTTGCACCTCGGGCCAAAGAAAAACCACAAACTATGTCCTACGCATACCCAGGGAGATATTTCTAATTGATTTGTTTAGGATATCAATAACTATAATCTAATCTACTTAGTCTAGAAAATTAGTCTGCGTATGGTCGAAGTATACCTTCTGCTGACTATGACGACAAAGCTTCCAAAGTACTGTTGAATAACTGGATACTCATCACGACATTGTAAGTCTCGAACAAAGAGCCTAAGGAAAAAAGCTCTAAACCAATGGAGTAGCATGAATAAGAACAACCTGAATAAGCTCCAATAATCGATCCTAACGTAGTGCGTCTGACTTTATCTCAATAACGTTACCAATAAAATTATTATTGCAGAGACTAATCGCCAGCTTGCTCTACAAAAGAAGTAGATCAACAAATAAAATGAATGAAATGGCAGGATAAAGGTTAACCCAAAGAGACAATGATAATGACACACAATGAAATCTAATAGGGTGATGGAGGCAAAATCAAGAGAATCACGTACCCTCGTGAGGAAAAGAGCAAACTGAAGTTGCTGCTGGTGAGCTTCCATCAACATGCATAGAGCCTACAGAGAAAAAATCAAGGTTAAAGCAAATCAAATTACATGGCAAACAAGAAGATCGAGGCAAATTTGAAACAAAATAAACAAAACTGAAGAAAGAGGAGGGGATTTAGAGGAAAAGGGAAATGGGGAGTAAGGGAGGAGGGAGATCTGGATGGGGATCAGTTAGAAGAGGGACTAAGGAAAAGAGGAGGGGGCACCGTCGTGTAGGCATTCCCAGCCGATCGTGTCAGCAAGCTCCGTCCGGAATGCAGCCTTGAACCCTAAACTGGACAGCAACCATAGCAGATAGGAAAACACAAAGGCAACGCGAGGGCAAGGGCGAGGACGACGAATTGAGGAGGCAGGGCGCAAGGCTCAGGCGAGACCAACGGTAGCAGAGGGGGCAAGGTCAGCGAAAAGGAGAGGAGGAGGCGGCGGCAACGCCACCATGCAAAGGCAAGCGGGAGGGAGCAAGAACTGGACACCCTTAGGCGTAGCCTCGAAGACTCTAGAAGAGACAATCCCATGGCACTTTTTTTTTTTTTTTTGGATCCTCAAGACTTCAAAGTACAAGCTGTAGTATCTGAACTTGACGCACTCACACATACCACAAACGCACGCCACACACACCCACAGGGCGCAAGCTAGACCTACAGTATATACCTACAACGCAGCTAAGAGATATCCAAGCCTGCCTTGGACGATGACGGGCACGTTTCTCTGACCCTTGTGGAGCATCTGCGCTTGAGGATACCTGCAAGGATATTATGGGGAATAAATCCCCGGTGAGGCTCACAAGATTCGATCAGGGATCGAACTCGTGACCGGTAGCTTCCACAGCCGGAAGGCTACCAACCGAGCTATGCTCGGTCCTCAATCCCATGGCACTTCAAGAAGCATCGAACGGGACACGCGGACGGCGCGGCCACGCCCGGGGAGCGAGCCGAGACCCTCGCGCGAGCGCAGTGCGAGCCGCTGCGCGCGGCGCAGAGCACGGGAAGCCGCGCGAATCAACCGAGCCGGAGCCGCGCGAAAAACGGGACGTGGCATGCCTGAGAGGCCGGGAAGTCTGCAAAGTTTAATAAAGGTACTAGAATTGTTTGCGCGGCGTATACGCCGCGTGTGTTATTTTTTTCACGAGAAAATTTTTGTTTTTTTCCGTCAGCATTTTTTTAAAAAATCATCGAGGAAACGCGCGAAACGGTTGAAAAAACAAAAGTGTATCAGAGAGAAAACTTTCGTTTTTTTCCCGTCGGCGTTTTTTTTAAAAATCATCGAGAAAACGCTAAACGGTTGAAAAATAAAAGCGATCTGCGTTATGCTTAAATCGAAGGTCCTTTTCGTAAAAGCGATCGGAAACGGCAATACGCTTTTTTTCCAGATCTATTTAGGTCCTCTCACGAAAAATCCAAACGTTAATACGTTTTTGACACGCAGCGTGTCGCTTCCATAGGGAATTTTTTTTTTCGGCGTTTTATTTTTTAAATCGTCGAAATAATGAGCTTAAACTACCGAAAGAACACAAATATTTTTCGCGGCGAACACGACGCGAAAGTGTCGTTTTCATAGGAAAAATTCTTTTTTTTTTCGACGACGTAAGAATACGCCACGCTGTCGTTTTCAGAGAAAATTTTTTTTTTTCGACGGCGCTTTATTTTTTAAATCGTTGAAACAACGAGCGAAACAGCTGAAAGAACACAATGTTTTTGCGGGCATGCGCCTTTTTTTGTAGAAATTTTTTTTTCGACGGCGTTTTATTTTTTAAATCGCCGAAATAATGAGCGAAACGGGGAGAAAATAGAGAGATAGAGTTGTAGAAATATGTCTTTCGACGAATTATTTGGAAAATATTGGAGACCGAGCTGGAAAACCGCAGTGGAGAAAAAGTCTAGAGGCGGTGGGGAAAAAGTCTAGAGGGAAAAGGGCGAAAAATTATTAGAGATGACAACCTTCTTTTGCAGAGTCTTACACTCTACGCGTTCACCAAGTGATAATACATATTCTAAAAATATCGAGATCGAGATGAGAAATCGAGGTGGGAAAAAGTCTAGAGATAGAGCCGCACAAATTTTTCTCGGCGACGAAAACATTTTTTAGGAAAACGGAGAAAGGACCTAGACGTAAGGAGCAAGGACTCGATTGTTACGTTTTTGGACTCGTTTCGCTATCCTCGAAAAATTAGAAAATGGCTTGTTCGCGATTTGATTTAACGGAGATTTTTCTTTAAAAGCTGCGCACGAGGACCCAACGCAATTTTAAAGGAAAAATCTTCCTCTCACGTAATATCACGGAGAACCTATTTGTAATTTATAAAAGGACTAAATCGCGAAAATATTTTTTGAGGCGAGCTTGGTCACGGCTCGAGCTAAGCCCGGCTCGGCTCAAACGGCCAGAGGCCAGAAATCGAGCCAAGATCGCGCAAGGAGAGACGTGGCACGGTTCTCCGATCGCGATTGCCGAACTTTAGTATAGGTAGTATATAATAATGTCACCAAAACTCGTTAAGCTCGACTCAGTGGCGGATCCAGAAAGAAATTATAGGTGGGGCAAGCCTGAAGTATATATACACCTGGGTATAAATTTGTTGAGCTATGCTTTACTTCTCGCCAAATTTGTTGCTTATGCAAGATATACATACTTAGGATAAGAGATTTTAGAATCAGAGGTGCGCAGAAAGCCTAACCTGTCATATTATTGGATCCGCCTCTGGCTCGACTCGACTAAAGTAGAGCTCGGGCTGGCTAAGTTGAGCCGGACTAGATGCAGGCTTGCAGCCCTATCAGCAAGCACGGCACGTGTAAAGAAAAAAAAAAAAAGCTGCTAATCTGCTATCTTCGCGGCTTCTCCTCTATCTCTCGGTCACTCTGGTCTCTTCCAGCCCAACCCCGCCGCAGCAGCCAGCGGCTACGGGATGGTACTGGTAGCTGCTACGGTGAGGTGGCCCAGCGGGGCCCACGGCGCCGGCGCGGTATCTCGGGCGCCGCCGAGGGCTCCTCGGCGCGCTGCGGAGCAGAAGGCGGCCAGGGTGAGGTTTGGTACGCGCCTCGGAACGAAACAAATTGCTGTTTATAGGCTCCGGATGCCAATTCGTCGCCCCGTGTTTGATCGATCCTTGCATCATCTGTTGATTTGAGTTCATTCTGTCGCACGTCTTGGTTTGCTTCAGCTCTGAATCGGCGCTTTGCTCGTGGCTGTGGCTGAGTATATCGTACTGATTCATAGGTTCTGGTTCTTGGAGATAAGAAATAAGAGCCATAGGTCCTTAAAACTCCTCTTTTTTTTGGGGGGTGGGGCGGTGGGGTGGACATGCCTAAGACAACAATTTGGCCCTACCCAAGCTTGCATCTAGATAAATCAATTCGAGGTTTAGCTTGTAAATTAGGAATTGTTTAGTTGCAAATTATGGAGATTTGGGACTAATGTTATAAGCTTTGAAGAGAAATACCTTTTAGCATGTTATAGAACCTTTTAAGGGCTAGTGTAAATACTTTCGGTAGTGATATTGAAGTAGTTCCTCTGAAGAGTTTTGATGAAATGAATCTGGCAGCATATGTGACATGCTTGCGTAACCTAAGAAAATGTTATAATCCTTTTACATTGTTGTGATTGTTTGCAATGTGCTCTTGAGATCACATGAGAGAGCCAAGCTTTTTGGCTAGGGAGCATCCCAGAATCACATGTAAGCTCAAAAGATTACAAGGAGATGAAACATTTCGGATTATTGTAGAAGTAGACTTTTCGAGAAGAGACATCTCATTTGTTTTGACTCATCGATTGTTGGTCATTGTAGAATTAGAATTTGTAAATTTTATATATGTAGCGAATAAAGTACGAGGTACCATTTTTTTTTTTTTGTGAAACTTGGTGGTAAAGTTGATGTACACTTTCTTAAATGCACATCAACTCTAAATGGCATGCACCTCCAATTTGTATTTGTGCCAAATGAGTCTTAGGTGCATTACATTCTAAGGACGGCTTGTATTGCAATACCCAAGGGTGGAGTTTTTTTTTTTAATTTTAAGTCTCTTGTTTGATTTTGGCTAGGCACTACTGTATGATTTTAATTACATGGTTTTATCTTAACAGTAAGATGTAGGTTGTTAGCATGGTTGAAACCAGTACGGCATGATGTTAGAGTGCAAACATCCAATGTAAATCTTGGAGCTGGGAGCTATGAAGGAGATGAAGCAAGTAGCCATGGGGCACATTTGGATAGTTCTGCTACCAGAAATTCAAACGAACCGTGGGTTTCATCATTCACTTTTTTCACATAATTTGTCCCGACCTCTTATAAATATCACTGAACTTCTATCCTTGGCAATGCATGCAGAGCAAAACCACTTTCAGGGTATCGTTACCTGCAATCTGTTGCTGTTGTGCTACTTCTGTGTGCCTTGGTGTCTTCTTTTATCCTTTTCTTTAAAGGACAACCATCTGCAGTTGTAGCTATGCTAGCAAAGTCAGGTTTCACGGCAGCATTTACACTGATTTTTGTATCAGAGATTGGAGATAAGGTATAAAATCCATTTCAGTTGACCTCTTTCTCTTCTTGTCCTTCTAGATACATTTCAGCATTTCTCTTCTCCTCCTTTAGAAATAGATTTTCTTTAAAAGACAAATTTGTACTTTAAACTAACATGTAACACCCTGACCTTCTGGGCATTGAGGGAATTTTAGACTAGGGTGTTAAAGATGGTATCAAAGCATCATCTTTCGCTACACGAGCGTGTGAGGGACAGGGGCGCAGGCATGTGGCGCATAGTGCGTGTGGGCCCGGAGTGGATACATTGTATGGCATATGCATTGGCACTAGATGCACGGATATGTATCGAGGGGTGGTTCTGGATATCTACCGTGTGCTATGTGCTATCGAGGGTATCAACCCTTAAGGGAGGGTGAGTGTAATAACCCGGTCCATTAGTTGAAGGCCCATGTGGCCTATGTTGGAGTCGTGGTGGGATTAGCTCCGCATTGTTTGTCTAAAGTGAGTTGTAGTAGCATATAATGCATGTTGAGTCCAAACATAGTATCTCCGGGTTAACTCTTTTACACGAAGCGGAGGCGAAAGTGTAAGCAATGTGCTATGTGTGTGGGGGTCTGCCCCATGGGTGGGTTGGGCATTGAGCGAACTATGGGCCAGTGTGTTACATAACATATCTTTGCAATGTTAGGAAGACCTTCACAACACACTTGGAGTTACAAACTGAAGGTTTGAGATTTTTCACATTCTTCTGAGTTTTACTCGTAAGTATGGAGTTCACCTACACTTTTTGTTGGTAACCCTCGTTAGAGGTTTTCATTCTCATGCTCCATCCGTAAAGTCTACCCTTCACCGAATTTTGGTATTGTCAGCCCTCTGTAGAGTTTTTCTCTCTCATTTTCCATCTCATTATTCATCGTAGAAGCTTGATAGATGATGAAGCCTTGGCATGTAATGTGTAACATGCAGCTTAGCAGCATGCAAGTATGCAACTTCATCTGCTGTTCTGATTATAATGTATGATATTTTATTACCTTGAGTCCTTGTTAGTGAATTACCGTGTTTAGTTTAGACTTAATGTATTGTAGTTCCTATTTTTCTTCTTCTATCACTATCAGTTGTAGCTAATAGCTATATGTTGTTCCACAGAGCTCTCTTTATTTGAACCTCTCCTCAATGGGCATCATATGCTTTACTTTGAAGCTTATGTTATATGTTTAGTACATTCAAGCAAACCAAGAAATTTGATCGGGTTGAATCTTTCTGTCATTGCAGACATTTTTCATTGCTGCACTACTCGCTATGCAATACCAAAGAGCATTGGTATGTTGAGGACCAGGGCATTTTAGATCCGCCTCACTTTATTGCCTAATTATTTAAGTTTTCCTGTTTTCTTCTCATAACTAGCTTTTCCTCTTCTGTTGGTCTCTTTTTGATGGAGAAAATTGTATATTTGCTACTCCAAAGCACTTCAATAATAAAAATTCCACTACAAAACTAAAAACTATAAAAATACCACCTCAAACAATGGCTTATTCATGCCTTTTTTTTTTTGTACGAAAAAGTCAGATCTACCCTTTTATTGGATTCTCCTTAACGGTCTAATGCTCAGTGAGTGCTCCTACAAGCTCAGCATTGCTAGTTGTGTGAGAAATCCAGATAGCGGGGGGAGGGGTGGGGCAGTGCATGTATGAAACCTATCCAGTTGGTTGCAAAGAAGGAATTTGTCGGTGGTGTGGAAATCCCATTGTCTTCCTTGCAGGAACTAAACTCACATGTGCATAGCACTGCATCAGCCACTAGCCACAGCCCAGATGCTAGCATCATCCTGTAGCATGGATTGTGTCTGAAAGTAATGATGCCAGCTGCTTGAGGTGAGGTGGTGGAGGCAGCAGGTTGGGGGGGAATGGCAATAGGCGTATCTGGGCTCCCAAATTAGGGGATGCATGCAATCTGAAATTTGGGAAGACGCGTTTGTGTTTCAGTGGTGGCCATAATTGGCACTATGATAAAGTGTTAATTTTTTTCCATAACTTCATGCTTCAAAGTTGCTAAATTGGCATGTCTATGAGAATTATTGTTTTATACTGGCATTTTCATAGTTAGTTTTGCAGTGGCATTTTTGTTACCATTGTTCATTGTAGTGGCATTATACATTTATCTCTTCTTGATTTTATCTTTGCCTTCCATTTGTCTTTTGTAGAGAAATATGTAGTTTCTTACCTAACTGGTTTTAACAGTGATTTTTGTGTGCATTTTATGAGCAGGTTTTACTTGGGTCAATGGCTGCTCTTTCCCTGATGACTATCGTGAGTGTTATAATTGGACGGATCTTTCAGTCTGTACCGGCACAATTTCAAACAAGTTAGTAAAACTACTATCCTTAAGTAAATCAATTAGTTGTGCTTTAAAATAATTTTAATGTTTTTTTCTGGCACTTTCTGTAATATAATTTGTAATATACATATTTGTCATTCTTTGTGCATTTGAATTGGTTTTAGATTTGGGAAGTTTTGATAAGTTTGTCTCATATACTAACGGGCATGCTTCTGGAAACATGGTGCTTCTGCAGCGTTGCCTATAGGAGAATATGCAGCAGTTGCTCTCCTTGCATTTTTTGGTTTCAAGTCAATAAAAGATGCATGGGCACTTCCTGATAATGCAAACGGAAATCTTCAGGGAAACTCTGAACCTGGCGAACTGGCTGAAGCAGAGGAGCTTGTCAAGGAAAAGGTTGTGCTTTTCTAAACTTTTGATTCTGTTGAGAATTCTTCTCAAATTCTATAATATTTTACTTCTACATTAAGTTCCTGAAAAGCCAGTGAAACTATGCATTGTCCAACAAAAGATTTGTATCTTTAGCAAGTGTTGCTTTTGAGAATTTATTGAGTTGTGTTCCGGGCAAATTGAAGTAATGAAAGAAGTTTCCTGGCTTGTCTGCCATCTTTATATGCTGGAGATTGTTTTTCTTTGTTACAGATTTCTAAGAAACTCACCAGTCCTCTTGAGGTCCTTTGGAAGTCTTTCAGTCTTGTTTTCTTTGCGGTAAGTTGCTTCTCATGCTCAGAAAAATTATTTGTCAAGCACTTCTAGGAGCTGGGTCCATAGATATTTGTCGATCCATGAACAGCTGACATATTGCTTGTCGAACTTTCTGTACATGTAGGAGTGGGGGGATCGCTCTATGCTGGCTACAATTGCTTTGGGTGCTGCGCAGGTCTGTTTGAGACTTAGGAATAGCATCTGTTTGTAGATTTTTTTTTTTAATAATGCTCTTGCTTGTAGATTTGGTTTACCTTGTGTAGGCATTAACCAGGTTCTTGTTTCTGTAGTCTCCTTTGGGCGTTGCTAGTGGAGCCATAGCTGGACACTTAATTGCAACTTCCCTTGCAATTGTCGGAGGAGCATTCCTAGCCAACTACCTATCTGAGAAGCTGGTAAGACAACTGAAGTCCTTATGGTCGATCATCTGTGCTTTGGCTTCTTGTTAGTTCTAATCACTTCATGAGTTAGTAGGAGCGTGAATTTTAATGCAGTTACAGAAAACATATCTCTAGTTCTAGTTGCTTTTTGTTTTGATTTAATCGTGAATGCTTTGGTATTTCCGTTATCCTGTTGTACATCATTTTGAGAGCTTGGTGAGAGTTCACATGACTTACAGATAGTGCATTTCACCAGGTTGGCCTGCTAGGAGGAGTACTATTTTTGCTCTTCGCTGCTGCCACGCTTTTTGGGGTATTCTAATCTATCTGAAGAATTTGTTGCTAGTAAAAGATTTTTGCAGTGCCAATTTGGTATTCCATTGTGAAGTTTGAGGGGCAAAAAATCGGCTTGGCACTTATATGTAATTAGAAGCTGTCCTTTTTCAGAAGATTTTGATGTATGTACTTTCTATCAGAGTAATGTTTTGAGTTTCATGCACTGATTTGGGTGCCAATGTCATGTATGGACAATTAACATGTTAGCTTGACATTTAATAAATTAATTAGATTTGTTTAAAAGAGAAGTACTGTTTTGGTCTTCAAATTTTGTGTTGTGGGTTATAATTTGAGATCATGTGCTCGTTTTTTTTTTCCTGTGGGAAAATGACAAAGGAAATCCTATAAGAAGTGCCCATTTGGAACACGGGAATTTTGCAAGAACTAATGAACCGTTTTGAACATGGTAATTTTTCCTGATTTCTACAGGATTTTTAGGAATTTCACATAAAACAATTCAATTATCGTAGGAATCAGGAAATATTCCCATGTTCCAGCGTTCCTTGACACGAAACAATTAAATTCATAGGAATCAAGAAACAATTCAATTCATAGGAATCAATTCAATTCATATCCGTATTCATAGGAATCAATTCAATTCATATCCGTATTCCGGCACCTCCACCATGACTCTTCGCATCTGTATCTGGATGGTGCCGCCACTTCTCCCACAATCCGATGGGGGTGAACAACGGCAGCGTGGGTGAGGAAGGGAGAGAGAGGCACAGGGAAGAAAATATGGTCAGCGGCAAACTTGAAGAACAGATAGTGAGGTGAATGTACAGGTGGCGGTGGCGGAGATGGAGTGGGCTGGGAGGTGGATTTATGCACCGGTGAGGATGATGAGATGAAGATCCATCCAAAGTGATGAGGATGCCTGGACCCAGGTTACTGAGGGAGGGGAGGTCAAAGTCGCTGGATTAAGGACACCGATTGCAAGATCCAAACAGGCGATGCTTGCTAGCTGCCAGATCCAGGCAAAGGAGAAAGGAGGCTGCACGGACGCTGGAGGGAGACGGTCTCGGGAATGGCAGAGCAAATGGTGGGGGAGATGCAGAGGGACGTAGCTACAGGGACGAAGGAGGCGGTGACCGCCCCTGAGTCCACCTCTCCCTATCCTAGCTCAGCCAGACTTCCTCCGTTGTCTTGCCCAGGGATCAAAATTTCGTATTGCTCAAAAACTTGGTCAGGGCCGAATTCCGAAATTTCGGCGAAATTTCATTTTTTTCGGCCGAAATCCGTTCAAAATTCAAAAAGAAAATTCAAATTCGGTTTGTTTAGTTATCAAATTTCACGAAATTCTTAAATTTCGCGAAATTGCATCGATCAAAAAATAGTTCAAACGATGTCAAAAATTTTAAAACTTTTTTTGAAGGTTCCTAACACATTAGAGATGTTCTCATAAAATTTTCAGGTGATTATCTGGTCTGTGGAATTTTTAAAAATTCAAACATTGGTACTATGCAGATGGAACGTTGATCGGCAAGTTTGAACCGGATGAAAAATAGTACAAACGATGTTAGAAAATTTTGAAATTTTTTATGCATGATTCTGATGAATCACTAATGTTTCCATAAAATTTTCAGATCGTGATCAAGATTCAAGAATTTTTAAAAATTCGGACAGTGCTACTATATTGATAAAAGCCTTACCGGCAAATTTGAACGGAATGAAAAATAGTCCAAACCACGTTGGAAAATTTTATGGAAGGTCCTGATGTATCACTAATATTTTTATAAAAGTTTCATATGATTATCATACTTGAAAATATTCCAAAAATTCTGACAGTGCTACGTCCTGATAAAAACCTGATAATCCATACATAGATTTGCTTTAGCAAAAAAGAAGGTTCAAAATTTGTTAAAATTGTACAGAAGAGTGATAAGGAAGTGTTTAAGATCTCATAAAAATTTTGAATCATGATCACACTCCAGTGAATTTATAAAATTCTTACAAGGCACAATGCATTTATGTTCTTTCTCTTTTGGTTTTTGCAATATAGTATAACAAATGAAGTTCAATGGTTTTATAGATTTGATTGACCAAACAAAAAAAGTTAAATTTTTTTGAAATTTTATAGAATAGTACTAAGGCAATTCTTAATCTGTCATAAAAATTTTAGATCATGATCACACTCGAGAAAATTTAGAAAAATCTAACAAGTTTACTGTCCCAATTATGTCCATTCTGTTTTTGATTTTTTAAAGATAACAAATGAAATTCAATTATTTTGAAAAATTTTCTGTAAGATCCTACACTACTAAAGATGGTATTATAAATTTTTTAGATCATTATCAAGCTTGTACAATTTTATAAAATCTGACAATGTTTCTACCCAAATTTTAAAATGTCTCAAAAAATTAGTTTTTCAACAAATTTTCATGTAAGATGACTTTCTTAAGGGTTATTGGACTAATTCCAGTCAAATCTGGCCCTAAAACATTAAAATCCGGTTTCAAAACCCAAAATTTCGACGAATTCTATCAGAAGAAGATTATAACAAAAATCAAATTTTTAAAAAATTTAAATTTAACCAAGACTTCAAATTTCGACCTGTCTCGAAATACGAAATTTCGTTGAATTTTTTAACCCTAGTCTTGCCCATCGCCTCCTCGCTGCATCAGCTTATTCCCGATTCTCAGATCTACACCGCTTAAGCTACCTCAGAGGATCAAGGATAACCCACTGCAGAGGGTGAATAGGAGTTTACTAAATTTTTTAACTCTAATTGCAATTAATAAAATTACTAGGTAAGAATTGCAATTTTGACAATTTAAAACTAAGTTTTCTAGAAATCACTAAATGCTCCAACAATTCAAGTATAAGCAACACAAGATTCTAAGCACAAATCAATATACTTAAATTGCTAGAAATGTAAGTTGCACACGAAATTAAGAAAAATAAACCACAAGAAAAATAAGACACAAGATTTTATCTCGTGGTCTCAGGACTTATCGATCTCCTTTAATCCATGTTGAGATGACTTGAACAATTTTAAATCGGCTCTAACCTCTTGAGCATTTCTCAATCACTAGGTAGTTCTTCCCCGCTCCGGGTATACTAACTTCGGTCTTCACAACTTGCTGAGATTTCTCACAACCTCCGTCAAGAAGCTCACCGCGCACGAATGCCTCTTAAGCCATCTAGAAGATGGAAGCCATCTACAACCACTTAAGATACCAGAATGGAAATGGGAGGAAATTGGGATGGATTTCATCACCGGGTTGCCAAGGACTCAAGGTGGATATGATTCCATATGGGTCATAGTTGATCGACTAACAAAGGTCGCTCATTTTATACCCGTGAAGACAACTTACTCTGGAGATAAGTTAGCCGAGCTTTATATGGCAAGAATTGTTTGTTTGCACGGTGTGCCTAAAAAGATAGTATCGGACAGAGGTACTCAATTTACCTCGAGGTTTTGGGATAAGTCGCATACAAAGAATGGGCACTCGTCTCAATTTCAAGATAACAGATCATCCGCAGATGATGGTCGACCGAAAGAGTAAATCAGATACTTGAAGATATGCTAAGAGCCTGTGCATTGTCATATACGACCTCATGGGATAAATGTTTGCCATATGCCGAGTTTAGCTACAATAACAGTTACCAAACTAGTTTGAAAATGTCGCCATTTGAAGCTCTATATGGTCGACCGTGTCGAACACCATTGAACTGGAATGAGACAGGAGAACGTCACGTTTTCGGGCCAGATATACTTTTAGATGCAGAAGAGAAGATTGCTATGATCCGAGAAAGACTGAAGACTGCACAATCCAGGCAGAAGAGTTATGCTGACAATCGGCGTCGTGATTTAAGTTTTGAGCCTGAGGATTATGTATATCTCAAGGTCACGCCATTAAAGGGAGTTAGAAGGTTTCATGCTAAAGGAAAACTTGCTCCGAGATATGTGGGGCCATTCAAGATATTGGGCCGCAAAGGAGAAGTTGCATATCAACTAGAACTGCCGCAGTCGTTGACCGGAGTACACGATGTATTCCATGTATCTCAACTGAAGAAATATCTTCGAGTACCGGAGGAACAAGCGCCTATTGAAGCTATTGAACTGCAGGAGGATTTGACTTACAAAGAACTACCAGTGAAGATCTTGGATACCATGGATCGCGAGACCAGAAACAAGTCAACCCGTTTTTGTAGAGTTCAGTGGAGCAACCACTCAGAAAGTGAAGCAACTTGGGAGCGTGAGGAAGATTTGAAGAAGGAATTTCCCAACCTCTTCTCTAGCCATCCCTGAATCTCGGGGTCGAGATTCTGTTAAGGGGGGAGGTTTGTAACATCCTCAAATTTAGCTAATTTTGAATTTTATAATTTATTTGAATTTTTGAGATTTTCTTTGGAATTTATTTGCAATTATTTGAATTTTTGGAATTTAACTACTATCTAAAAATTTATTTAAATAATGATCAAGTTTTTAAAAATTTAAATGGAAATATTTTATCTGAGTTCAAAATGTCCTAAAATATTTTTCAGAATTTTCCTAGAATTTTAAGTGCCTCAATTAAATGAAATGATTATTCAGAAAAATGTTTAATCGCAAAACTGTTGAAATTCGGTGGAACAGTAATGGGCCGAACCCATTATCACAAGACTCGACCGAACCCTAAGCTGCTTCCTCGCCGCTGATTGAATCGGACGTTTGGGAAGCGGCCACGACGTTTCGTTCTCTGCTGCTCGTAACGCCGCCGCCGAGCTCCATGGCCGAAGGAAACCGTCGCATTTATCCGCCGGAGCTTTGTCTCATCCGCTTCGTCTTCTAGCCCGGGGTATTAAGCACTCTCTTCCGCGCCCGCAGAGCCTTTTCACGCACTCCGAGGTTCGCCGTAGACACCGCAAGAATTCGCGGCCCAAGGCTTTTTCGCCATTGCTTGTGATCGCTCCGGTGACCCTCCGTCGTCGCCGCACCCACCGGAGTGAAGCTCGTGTCGCGCCGCACCCGAAGGACTTTCTCTTCTCGCCGGAATCACGCCGGAGCATCGCCGGAGCTGCTGTCTTCTTCAACCACGGTTGCTGCTGCTCGCCGCATTGTCGCCCGATCACGAAGCATTGCCGACCGTTTGATCCACCATCGACGTCTCTGACTCGTCCACGTTTTCCTTTGAAGCAGTGAGTTCTACTTTCAACCGTAGCTGTAGAATTAGCAAGGAAGGGCTAGGTTAGTGCTACTTAGCCGTGGATCAGTGAACCCGATTTTCAATCGTCGGCCGTTCAATCTTGATTGAATGGTTGATAATATGGTACGTAGTTCCTTTTACTGTAACCGTTAGATCAGAAACATTAAGCAAGAAATTTGGAATAATCTGAGTTGTTGATTTCGTAATGAACGTCTAGAATTAGTGCCACGTGCCCAGGGAAAGGGATTGCCTACGTGTGCTTAAAAGTTGTGTAGCTAATGGTAGTAGGATCTGTATTGGACGATCGAGAATTAGCCGCATATTCATCGCAACAGTAAACCGATTTATAAGTAAGTATTGGCCGTTTAATTTTTGATCAAATGGTTGTTAACTAGCCACGTCGCCCATTTTATTGTAGACATTAGATCGGTAATAATAAACGTTTGTTTCAAATTAATCTGAGCCGTAGGTTTCGAATTGAATGAAACTGTTTTCGCCGCGCGTCGAGCCAGTCTTGTGTCGGCGCGTGTATGCGGAAACCGTGGTGACGCAGCCGTCGTTATGGTCGATGTCACCCGAATAATTGCCGTCGTTAAATTTAAATTTGTCGGTCATGATTGAGTCACGTGTTGGCACCGCGGTAGCAATCAAAAGTATCGACGCAATCTTGGCCGATAATCGCATAGTACGAATCTCGACGCATGACCGGAGTTATTGAAACTGTTATTCTGTCTAGTCGTTGTCATAGGATTTTGATCTGAGGGATGAATGCGCTACGTATCGACTCGCGGTAACATTAACGTCATAAATTTCGGGACTTTCTATATAAAAATAAATAGGAGAGATTCGGTATACTTTTCTTTTAATTTAATTTAAACTTCAAACACTTATAACTTTTGCGTTTTAACTCCGATTTGAGTGATTCCAATTTTTAAAAATTTGTAAAATCAAGATCTATTTATTGATGAATTTTGTGGAATTTTTAGAGTTGATTTTGCTCTCTGGAAAATGTATTTATTGTGTGTATGTATATGATTTGGTAGAAGTTGGTTTGCCGGAGGCTTCCGAGGGGGAATTCTTAGAGCAAGATCAAGTTCCGGGTCAAGATCAGCAACTTTTTGAAGGCAAGTTATGCTTTGACCATGTTGCTCCTAATTTTTGAAATATACTTTGTTTTAAACTATGCATGCTAATTCAACTAAAAATGACTTTAATTATTTTGGGTGAATTAGCTATCCAACCAAATTGTTTATGCCACCTTGATATCATTTATATGCCATGAATCCTTGATAACCTAAGTTGGGTAAATATAGTTGGTTGATGATATTGTGCCAACACGGGAGGCTAGACCGTGAATAGTTGCTTAGCCATGCATGTACGTGAACCATTCTATTTGGATTACAAAATCAACACTGACTAAAGAATAGCGAATGCTTTTTAATGAAATGTGGAATGATGTTGGTATTAACCTTGGAATGTAGAGGCCTGTGTGGTTCTACATGAAAGATGAATATGAGTATGTGTTGCACTGTTAACAACTTGGGGTGGAATTGATTTAGACTAGGGCAAGTGGACCGAGGCTTCGTGCCAGGTGGGCCTGTGTGGCAACCGTGGGATGGGTTGAGTGATGTGAGGGCTGTGTGCCAAAATTGAGAGAAGGATGTCTTGCCTTGGTCAGTTAAGGACTTTACCTTGCAAGCCTTTGACCTGAGTCTTCCGTGACAACCACATGTCCGAATGGGAGGACCTAGTTTAGTAGGATTCGATGTCTTACCTTTGATACCTCGGGGTGGCGCTTACATGGGGGTAATCAGACGGGAGCGTGCTCTGTGCTTGCTTGGTACCCTATCCAACGGTGTTCGCGGTCCTATACTTCGCTCTCGAGTGAGGGAAGTGATAGTGAAGGCAACACGGAGAGGTTCTTAGGTCGAGATAGAAGTCTCAAAAGCTTTGTTACGGTTAATCGCCTTTGTGGTGTGCAATCAGTATCTTGTGGGTAAAGTGTACAACCTCTCGCAGAGTGTCAAAACTGTTCAATAGCCGAGTCCACGGTAATGGACAATGCTCGGGATTACAGTCAAGGGTAGTGTTCTAAAAATAAATGGGGAGGTTGGTGTGCCAAAATTATGAAATGAAGTTGTCTAGGGACTGTGTGTCCAAAATATTGTGGAAAAACACTTTGAGACATATATTAATTATAAGTTTGATGCTTTCAATCTAAATAATTGATAGTTCAAAATGTTGATGAAAAAGCAAAATAACCACTAAAGCCTATCCATTGGATAAGACATGCATGTAGTATATAGATCTGCATTGTGCATGACTTGTTGGGTACGGTGTGTACTCACCCTTGCGGACAAACCTACCAGAAGAAGAATCTACACCAGCATACGAGGAAGAGTACGTCGAGGAGCCAGAGAACTAAGGGCAAGCCTTCGTCGGAGCGACCGTGGAGGAGATGGACATCACAACTTTTATATTCCGCTGTTGAACTACTGTAATTTGTTTATTGTAAGCCCTGCGTGGCATAACCATTGTAAGGATGACCATAAGGTCGTACACTCGTTTATATAAATGTTTGAAGTACTTTATTTAATATTCCATGTGTATGATGTGATATTATACTGCTTAATCTGTGTGCACTAGCGCGATCCTAGACTAGTGCTGAATACACAGAGTGTCCGAAGTTGTAAATTCAGGGCACGACACGCCGCCTGTCTTCGGACCGCCCGAGAGGAGGGGTTCGGACGCTGCGTGACAAATGCCTGGTACACACGTCACCACGTCTGGCCTGGGGCGGTGTAGATGGAACGGGAGTTGGTGAAGCTGGTTCGATCGGAGGGACAGATCATCATGGCGTCAGGGAGCCACGCCCATTTAATGGCCTTCAAGCGCACTGCAACGACTCCCCGCACATTGAATAGCTCCCATGCGCATTTAATGGCTCCCATGCGCATTTAATGGCTATGATACGTTGTGATCCTGGCGATTGCTTCGGGCGGAAGCCTCCCACTCGCCTCAGGTGGTCTACCGGTAATGGGTCGGTTGTTCGCTGGGCGCCCACGTGGCTCAGTTGTTCGACTACATGCGCCACCACGCCTCGCCTGGGACTGGCCTGTAGGGTCGAGGATGCGCCTAGAGGGGGTGAATAGGCGTTTTACAAAATTCGATCGCCACTAAACAATTCGCTCTAATACACCCTAAGTCAAAACCTAATCAAAGATATATATGGTTTATAAATAGGTTTTGACAATTGAAACCTAAATCAACTAGGCTCACTAAGTGCACTAACTAAAGTATGTCTCTACACTAGAATTGCTAAGTTGAACAATCAATTAATGCTAAGCAATTCTAATGCATTCAAGCACTTGAGAAATATACAATAATGTAAATGCTCGAATATAAAAGAGACAAGGGACAAACGATATTTTTCCGTGGTGTTCGGAGACTTGTCGGTCTCCCCTAGTCCACGTTGAGGCAAGCCCAACCACTTGGACCGGCTCCCGCTCAAGCACCCGCCTCTTTCCACTAGACGTGGTTTTTCACGCTGCGAGGCTCAACCCGAACCTTCACAAACTTTGCCGGGCTTTCACACCTTGAGAGCTCACAAGACGACGCCCACGCCGCCTAGGAGTCGGCAACCTCCAAGAGAACAAGTCGCCCTCCGCTTGAACTTCACCGAGCACAACGACGCGCCCCGGTGATCACCTTGTGTAACACATGCACCAAGGCCTCCCTCAAGTGCAACACATGCACAATAGGCTCTCATCTCTTCCTAATTGCAACACATGCAATTAGGGCTCACTTAGCTCAAGAAGCAAATGGAAGAGGCAACACATGCACACAACTCCCACACACTCATTAATAACTCCAGCCCATCCAATGACCCCCAAGGCCTCCTTATATAGCCTCCAAGCCAAAACTAGCCGCTGGGGGTGAAATGGGCAAAACTCAGAACCCCGGTTACCGCCATACTAGAACCCAGAGCACCGGCCACGGGCCAACGGCTAGAAAACTAGCTGCTACCAGAAATCCGTAGCACCGCCAACTGGGAGCGGTGCTACCGCCACGGTAGCACTGGTCATAAGCCCAGAGCACCGACCACAAAGAAACCTCAAAACACACTCCTCGAAATCTCACACCGGGTCCCGCGGGTGCTACTGCCTCCCAGAGCATCGACCACCATGGCTTGTGAGCACCGCCCCGAGGCACAAGAACACCCCTCCGAAATTTCACATCTTGGAGGGCGGTGCTACCACTCACCAGAGCACGGCTACCACCACCGTAGCATTCTGGCCTCACAGAGAAAACATGATTTTTCACACTAAATCTTTTCTTCAACTCAACCACCAATAAAGATTTATTCTTTGAGCAATGTGATGATCAACACATGATCGTGCAATTTGCAAAACACATTTGCATACCAATTCACATTCTCCAAAGAAACACATTAAGAACAACTTATTTGCAAAACTCATTTACAAATAAACTACGAACCTATGAGATCAACCTCTAGCCATGTAAGGATCAACACATGACCCCGATATTTTGCAAAACACATTCGCAAATGCCAACACATGCTCTAGGATCGAAACCCATAACCTCTAGCTTATGTGCAAAACACATTTGCAAATAACAAAACCAACTAGCGAAAACACATTTCGCAATCAACTCAAGATCTATTTGCAAGACGATACAAATCAAACTCGAAGTTTATGAGATTAATCCCCTAGCCATGTGAAGGTCAACACGAGACCCACTAACTTGCCAACACCCGCTGCAAGCCCTACTCACATGCTTTGATTCTGACTCATAAACCTCAGCTTTATTCGCACAACTAACTTGCAAATAACACATTAAACACATTTCATGCTTGAGCACTACTCTTTGCAACACATGCAAAAGTCTAGCTCCAAGCAACATCAAATCAAGATGCATGAACTCTCTAATTTCAACACATGCAATTCTCTAGTTCCATGCAACGCCAAATCGAACTAACACCAAAACCAAATCACATATATGAGCTCTCTACTTGCAACACATGCAAGCCTCTAGCTCCATACAACCATACAAACATTAAGTCATGCTTGAGCTCTCTCCTTTGCAACACATGCAAAACTTAGCTCCAAGCAACACCAAGGTTTTATAAAGATGTTTTATGAAACCAAAGCATGAAGCTTCAACTAATGCAACACATGCAAAAGTGAACTTCACGTAAAAGCCAACACATTAGCTTATCCTATTTGCAACACATGCAAATCAAAGCATAATGCGAAACCAAATGCATATACTCTTTCATCTTTGCAACACATGCAAATCGAGCATAATGCAAACAACCAAGCATAGACTTAACACGCTTGCAACACATGCCAAATGGTTAACCCATATGCAAAAACCAAATCAAATAAGATTTGAGCTTTGAGTGAACGCGGATTGAGATCACCAACACATGAGGAAGCTCAAGCTAGGAACGACCCTCTTAATAGTACGGCGATAAAACCTTAGACTTAAAGACTACAAAAGTCCTTAGCTTATCTAGTTTATACCTTTGTCACAAGACGCAAGCAATCCCTTTGGGGTCTTTATGATTTTCACTTTGATACTCCCCCGATATCCACTGACTCCACCGGGATCCACTCTTGACGCCCATCAACTCATGATGCCGCCCTTGTCCCGCTCTCATCATCTCATTCATCTTTGGACCTAACTCAAACATAACTCAAGAAACTTGTTAGTCCAAGATGCATGGTTGTCTCAATTATCTCTTGCACTCCATTAACACATAATGGATGCCTTTAGATCAATTGAGCACAACCTAAATCAATTGAAATGATTTAATTGTGTCTTAAGTACAATAATGCAACTCATGCTTTATTATACTTAAGAACTATTCATTTGTCCTAATTAATCACAAAACACCATCAACACATGATGAAGTGTTCTTTAACGATTAACAGATAAATGACCTCAATTTAAATTATCATTTAAATTGACTCTTCAAGTTAGAGTGTGAACTCCCCTAGATATGTGCATCCATGTAATATATGGATTGGGAAACATGATGCACATTTTGTGGTTAATATAACGGGGACATTCATACTTTAACTTGACTCCAAAGTATGCAACTAATACTATAATGAATATGCATACATACCTCGGGTTTTCCATTTTTCAATGCGATGAGACTAGATAAAGATATTCTAAACAAACATGTTAGTCTCGATATAAGATTTGTCATTAATAACAATATTGCATTAGGGATAAGCTTAATATTAGATTTGTCATTAACACAAGATTAGATTTGTCATTAACACCAAAACCATAACTAATGAAGGTTGAACTTACAATGGCCAAGAGTTCGCCGAGCGCCACGCGCGTCCGGTCACCCGGCCGG
Source organism: Guadua angustifolia (assembly GCA_036346375.1). NCBI lineage: Eukaryota > Viridiplantae > Streptophyta > Magnoliopsida > Poales > Poaceae > Guadua > Guadua angustifolia. The sequence goes on along the minus strand of CM070507.1, from coordinate 49,449,885 downwards.
GACCTGCCTACGCCAAGCCTTTCTTCGATATGTTGAGTCCTTTGCACATGACCTCCTTCTCTTTGTATCTTGTGTGCGCGGTCCCACCTGGCAGCGGTGGAGAGAGTACCCCAGTGTAGAATACACCAACAAAGAGTAATAAATCTTGATGTTTACTTGAGGTTGAATCAAGTGTTTAAAGGCTCAATCACTAAATGCACACTTGAAAATACTCCCAACTCTCTCAAAATGTGAATTTAATACACTTAATGAGTTGAAAATTTTCTAGAGCTTAAGGATGATCAATGAGATGTGAAACACACTCCATAATGCATGTGAGGGGTATTTATAACCCCCACTAACCAAATATGGACGCTAACCAAAAGTTGGCCAAAATTGCCATGAGAGGCCGGTTATACCGCCCTAGGGCCGGTATGACTGCCCCTCAGTGCCCAACAGTCGCTATAGTGCATTTAATGCATTGTCAGTGACCGTTGGTCACCTAGCAGGTATGACTAGAGGGGATCCGGTCATATCGTCGGCTGATGCATGAATGCAACCCTTTCTATAAAAACAGATCGGAGGACCTTCGATCACACTGCTGGGCGGTATGACCTGAGGGGAGCTCGATCATACCGAACCCACTGCACCCATGGGTGCTTTTTGCCAGATTTTGATTTTCTTTCCAATGAAATTCCATGAGAGAATTTTATGACACATGTATTGAACCTCTAAACATAATTCGACATCAAACGAGTAGTCAAGATCCCTCTTAATAGTACGGCGCATATTCTAACAATCCGATCTTTTTCTCCAAACTTTGAGATCGACAAAAGTTAAGGAAAGATTCTTAATTTTTATACATTAGCAATCAAGTCTTTGACGCCCGCTTTTCTTTTTCACCATTTTCATGTTTCCATGATCGCCGAATTTTGGACCAACCTATTCTCAAAAATGCTCAAATTGAAAATATTAGTCTATTAATCATGATTGTCATTAATTACCAAAACCAAATCGAAATAGGGGCCTAAATGTTTTCAGATTCTCGTGATTTGATGAGCGACCACAACCAACAAGAAAAGAGCTACCGTCGCTTCCATTCCTCTCTTACGCCTTGTCCTCGCCGCTCCATGCCTCTAATGTCTCCATCTTCTACCTCCTCTGCTCCAACCTTGTTTCCATGGCTATCTCCCTTGTCAACGTATCCTTGCCTCACCTCAACTCCTCTCCTTGCCTTGTAGCCAGCTCCACCCTCTATTGCTCCCAATCGTGCATATGCAATTTGTTGGCATGAAGGAGATGGGTGTAATACCCCAACACCCCAAGTGCTCAAGATGTTACAATAACCTACTTTTCATTACTTCTATCATGATTTTAACAACAATCAGCAAGCTACCCTAAACAATTATCATCGATATTAAACAAGATTAACAAGAATTTGCATAATAACATAAACAATAACTGTAATAAACTTGGAACGACGCATCCAAGCATGCTCAAAACCACACGCTCAGGAACACCCAAGTCCTCGCGCTTAGGAACATTCGGGTCCACGCGCCCGCGAACACTAGGATCACATACGTTTGGGAGCAATCTTTATCTTTTGGTGACGATGAAGAACGAAGATCAATAAATAATAAATAATCAACTAAACTTCTCAAATATTATATAAATTCAACTAAGTTTATATGGCTATTATTATGATATGAAAGCTCAAACCACTAAACCGAGTACACATTTTATTAACCCAAGAGTGATCATTAATACTAGATATCTGTGTTATATGATGTGACACGTGAAATGATGGTGCTACTCCCATCCCATGTATGCCGCCTTCATTGTTCACCTAAAAAAATAAAATAAGCAATGATAAATCCACAACTTAACAAGTACATAATAAAACAGTAAACATCAACGATGTCATCATCATTATCTCATTTATATCATCCTCCACATCACCAATGAAAATTTCATATTTCTTTATTGAAATCAAATGCTCATGCACACGATAGCGAAGTGCAACACTCGTTGGTGTTCACTTAAGCCTATCCTCTTTTTTGTGAGGACCTCATGCTCATTCTCTTTCACATGATGACCTCATTGCCACTCCCGTGGAATGCCTACCTTATTTGGTCTTTCCTCTTCCTACTTCCATGGGATTGCTTACACATAATAGGCTATATATGCCACTTAGGCCATCTATCTCTATTTCATGATGCATATAATGCCACATTTGTCTTTTAATGTACTAATCATCGTTCTCATATTGTGCCATTCAGTTTTCATGGACGAATCATTATTAATAACGATATGAAAGTACTCATAAATTAACATCTTAAATCATCCATAATCATTAAACAACAATTTCACCAACCGTTTATCATTCTACCATGCAATTACCTTTTAACCTTGTGAAACGGAGTAATGAGTGGATGAAACCCAACCCAAAATCACACCTCCTATAGCAGGTAATACCAACTCAACCACATGCCATAACATTAAATAACATCAACCATACCAATACCGCTTCCTACGCACAAATTCCCAGATCAAACTTTCCTTATGTCGACAACTTTCCCTTTGTTGTCTCGACAATCTAATGATCATAACTTCTAGCTTATGAGTCCAAACATAGTGAACCATATATGTTCTGAAAATTGTACAAGATTTTCTATAATTTTTTAGTTGGTCACATTTTCAAATTAATTCATTTAACCCTTCATTTATAGCACCGAAGACCTTTCAATTGTTTTACTGGATAGAAGGCTTCACAATTTCGTATTTATTTTTATATAACTCCAAATATAGCGAACAATATCATTTGAGAAATCTATGAAAAATTACCTAAATTTATCTAACCATTTAACCAAACTTAATGTTCTTGTTCTCTAATGAAACTTTAGACAATAATCTACATTTTTCAAAACTTGGATATACCATGAAACTGACCGTAGATACCCTAAAACTAGCCACGAAGGTAGAAACCACCATTAATCAAATATTGATCACTCCAAAACACCTTCCTGGTGCTCTCCAGCCTCCACCACTACTACTAATATGACAATAACATCGCTCTACTACATAAATACAACAAACAACAATCTAGGGTTATACCTGTGTCCTAAAGATTCGCCATGTACGTCAAAATCGATGACCTTCCATGATCCCCACGCACTCCCTGCTCCTTGATGCTTCCTGAAACTCTCGCATCATGTCCTCCAAGATCCCTGACACCTTCTACAAATGGTGACACAGACGGATTTTAGATTAGACACACTGATTGACATGAAATGTGAAAAGACAGAGAGAGGGTTGCCAAAGCGTGTCCAGGGCAAGGCACGAGCGTGACTGGCAGGGCAACTGACCTCAGTGGACAGCAATGATAGCATTGGGGCTGGTAGTGCGTCGCGTGGCAGTGTTGGGTAGCTTTAGCGACAGAGGCAGCTTGGTGACCCAAGACTAGCGTGCTCGATGGTCAAGCGATGCTATGCGACGAGAAGCGTGGTGGTTAGGCTGTAAGATCGAGGATGCCAACTAGAGAGGGCTAAATAGACGATTCTAAAAATATATCTCCAAACGCTCTTTGGCCAAAACCTAGTTTTTGTGCAGAAGTGTAAATCAAACGTTTTTGTCTAATTAAAGCCTAAATTGACTAGTCTCAACTATGTGCATCAGCAACCTAAATCTATGATTAAGGTTTGCAATACTAGGTTGATAAGCAAACAATTTAATTCTAACAATGTAAATTGTAAGAACATAAATAAGAAATAAAAAGCAAACCAAAAAGATTGACACGTGATTCTTTTTACTGTGGTATCCTGAGACTTATCGATTTTCTCTGATACACGTTGATGTTAACAAACACCAAAAGTTATGATAAGTCTCTCTCTTGATCCTCACCGAGTGTAACCGTTACCTCCGCTCCTTGCGCCGCCGCTTACTACTCCCCTCGCACAGCGCCACTCCTCCGCCTTGCCCGCGCCCCTCCGCAACCCCACCTCCACCACCAGCCGCCATTCTTTCTAGTATGTCCCACCCACTGTGCGTCGCCCCTGCTGAACAGGGAAGGCCGACGACTGTCGAGCTCCGGACCCCTTCCTCTCCCCCCGCTTCGCAGATTTTGTGCCCTCGCAGCTGGTCACCCGGAGCTCTCCGCCATTCGTCGCCACCGGGGCTCTCCTTCGCCACCACCTCCGCCCTCCAACCCAGCCTAGCTCGACGGTGAGGGAGGAGTCGGCGACGCACCAGCCACGAGGTAGGAGGTGGTGCAGCTCCATCGACGTCGTCCCTCTTCCACGCCACATCGGTTCGACGGTGATGGAAGTGGGATCAAAGGGCCGACACTGATTTGATAGTTTCAGAGGCAAGATCGATTGGTACGAGGTGGATTAGCTACGGAGAGGCGAGATGGAACGGAGACAAGGCATCTTTGTCTCCTTCGTTGCGTACATTTTGTTTCCCTTTGTTCTTGCAATTGGATTGCCTGTTCTTCGTGCTCCTCCTCATCAACTCCACCATCTCTTACGTTGAGGAGCACAATGCGGGAGTTCAGCCAAGGCACTCATGCGGTCATGCCAACCTCATCCCCAACACCAAGGTGCTTTGCGATGGCGGCTGGAGCGAGCAGGACACACCCATCCTTGTCCCCGATGACCTCCTCCTCGACGATGACCTGCTCAAGGTCAACCAGTTGGCGCTTACCGGCGGGTCGCTGCCGGTGACCAAGGTGCCCGACGACAGCGTCTACTCAGGGGTCCACGTGCCAGCAGCGCGAGATTGAGGCCGTCGTCGTCGCGACCGGCGTGCACACCTTCTTCGGCAAGGCGGCTCACCTAGAGGTGGGACTTGGGCCGTGCCGGGCCGGCACGGCCCGAGCCCGTCGTGCTTCGGGCCTGCATGAAACGGGCCAGCACGGCCCGGTCATTTCTTCGTGCCGGGCCGGGCCAGCACGGACGGAAAAATCAAGGCCCGGCACGGCCCAAAGGCACGCCGGGCTGCTGTCGGGCCGGGCCGCCCGAACACGCACGGAGAGAACACAGCACACTAAATATTTTTATAAATTCATACGTTGCTCAAATGGAAAAGTTGTCTACATGAAAAAGATGCGTCTCGAAATTCTCTACAACTTTCATGTAGACTATAAATTCATATGAGCAAAGGAAGACCCTGAAAATGCAGATTACCGAGAGATGTTGTGAGGTCCGAAACTATACAGCGCACTAAATATTTTTTATAAATTCATACGTTACTCAAATGGAAAAGTTGTCTACATGAAAAAGATGTGTCTCGAAATTCTCTACAACTTTCATGTAGAATATAAATTCATATGAGCAAAGTAAGACACTGAAAATGCAGATTACCGAGAGATGTGGCGTCGGTCCGAAACTACACAGTGCACTAAATATTTTTTATAAATTCATACGTTGCTCAAATGGAAAAGTTGTCTACATGAAAAGATGCGTCTCGAAATTCTCTACAACTTTCATGTAGAGTATAAATTCATATGAGCAAAGGAAGACCCTGAAAAATACAAATTACAGATTCGAGCTCGTGATTCGGTGCAGCCGGCCGAGCACGGCCCATACAATGCCGTGCCGGGTGGCCCATCGTACAGGTTTTAGGCCCGGCCCGCACGCCATTCGGCCGTGCCAGCCCGCCCATTTTTTTTTTCGTGTTGGTCAGTAGCCGCCCATTTTTTTTTCGTGTGGTCGTGGCCGCCCACTAAGGCCCTACCAATTCCTGTATAAAAAAATGTAGATTCGTCACAGATTTATAGTGACCCGTGGATTCGCTTTGGTCCTAACGACCCATTTTTTTAGCGAGCGCAACAAAAAACCTAAAAATGTTTTCAAAGACCCAAAAAACTAAACAATGTTTTCGTCCACGGATTCGTAAGTGGGTCCTACCGACCCATTTTTTTAACAAACGCAGCAAAAAACCGAAAAAATATTTTCAAGACTAAAAAAACGAAAACAATGTTTTGCCCATCAAAAAAACATGATTCATCAAGGTTTATATCAATTTATGGATTTGCTAATCGGTCATAGCACAAGACGCTATCGAATTCAACCGGCAAGAACAGAAGCCGCTTCCCACCTAGTATTAATACCATTTTGTACCCACAGGTTTGCCTGGACCTTTTCTGGTTGTGAGTGGTGACTTTCATCTCAGGTGCTGAGGAGGTTTATGTCTTGCATTCCAGCAATGGGGAGTGGGGACTCCCAGTATATCTGATACTTCTCAATATATGAGTGGAAAGAAGCATAATGGCTGCGAGCGACAAACAAATCGGATCTGCTCACAACAATCAAGAGATTGGTAATAGGATGCATCAGTGAAATAAAATCAAAGCAGGCAGAAAGATCAACAGGCGCATCCATACAGTCCATTGTATGTTGCAGCACAAACGATGGTAGTGGGAAACTGGGAATTGGAAGTGACCATATTTATCGTAGACTTTCTGGGATAGAACTGTATATTTGTTCCCTTTGTTTGGATTGATCAGTTCAAACTTGCATTCTGTACTTATGTTTCCTAGTGAGTCCTATTCATGACATTGGCTTTTATACCCTCTGTTTGTGTTATTACATGTGATTCAGGGGAATCATTAAATCGATGATTGCTATATTCATATGTGTTTTATGCTGATTTGAAGTTCGTTATCTCTATAAACTTGCAGAGATTTGTACTTACAACCTATATCAATTCAAGTCAAGAAAATATATACAAGTTTTCTTCTCTCTTATTCTTACGCAACAGTTTTCCTTCTTTTTGTCGAGAACTAACTTCTACTTTTAAGTCCCTTTCTTTACTTGATGAGCTTTTCTATTTGAGGTAGAAATATTATATTCCTAATAAAAAAATTCTTCTAGCAGGCCTGATTTAGATTCATGTGCTAATTCCCTTATTATCTCCAAATGGTTGGTGTAGCAAACTGCTGATTTGTGTTGGTGGATTTTCTCAAAGATCACTTATCTATACCCCTTTATAATTCACCACTGATTCTTTTCTACATCCACACAAGATTCACACACCCAAAAATCCCCCTTCCTCAAAATCAAGCGCTAAGATGTTTTCTCAGAGCACTTCATCAAATCTAATGGTCCTAATCAACTGGTTCATCTTCTAATCCTCTAATATTGTAACTAATCACGCCACAAGAATCTGCTCTCCCCGCCTCAACACAGATCTCGCCAATCCCCAATCACGCCGCTTTCTCCTCCTCGCAGGTATGAACCCGATCTCGATCCCCACTACCCCATGGCGCTGCTGGCTTCCTCGCGAGCGAGCCTCGACACCTTACGCCGCCTCCTCCACACTCACCACTGCTGCCGGCCCATTCCCGCCCCACCACGCCTCCCACGCTGCTGCTTTCTCCTCGCGCACAATCGCGCTGGCCTCGTGACTCTGCCTCGCTCGCTTGCCGCTGGGCTGCTGCCGCTGGCTGCTGCCGCCTGCCTTCGCCAGACGCCGCCACGCTGCACGCTGAAGCCTCTTGGCCAAGCCCATTGCGCCGCCTCCCTCGATTGAGCCTTGGTGTCCGTTTCGACGCGTGAAGGAAGTAGCGAGGTGGTCGCGCGATGGGACGGATGACGGAGCATGGGCGACGCCGAGGACAGGAGAGATGGCTCAGCAGCTTCAGCGGATGCCGTGATATGTTCGCAAGACGCCACGGCCTCCGACACTAGCACGCACGGCGGCTTCTCCGCTCAAGGCCAGGCCGAGGATTGCTTTCTCCGTGAGCGATGGCTAAAAGCTCCATTAATTTGTGTGTGTGTGTGTGTGAGAGAGAGAGATACATACTATGATATTTTGAGTTGGTTTACATTGTCTTTTTGGTTTGTGGAGCTCAGATTATAGCCTGCAGCCATTGCCTCAGAGCTTGTTATGAAGGATTTGCACAAGACCGAATGGAGGTTCCAAGACATCTATCTGGGTATAGCACAACAATTATATGGGGGATTTTACCTGTTTTGGTGATCGAGATATGCGCTATGCACATACATTCCAACTTCTTCATTAGGCTTCAGACAAGACATGCATTTCAGCTTGAGTTGTTGACCTGGTCGAGCTGGCCTACCAGATCATTGATTGAGATTGAATAATGATACATCAATTACGCCATCGCTCACCGAGGACTAGAGCTCCTGGGTTCGATCGAGCATTGAGTTCTTGTAAATGCTATAGACATCAACTTTGCTCACCGAGGACCTTTATTTGTATTTATGATTGACAAGTCGCTCTTTTGGAATATCCATCCGAGCTTTGTGTGATCCTTATGGTTATATGTCGACGGTAGACATAGTCTGCTGATTCCTCAAACTCTTTGCATTTACTTGCTTGTGTGCTACACAAAACTTCTCCATACCTTTGTGGGTAGCTTTACCGATGGTAATATTACTTAGTCATGTTAATCGTATTTTATATTTGCTATGTGCTACAAAACTTCTTTTTTAAGGAATGTAAGGACAAATATGAGAAATTAAGTGGTCCTAAATTTCGATAGATCTACATCTGAATGTGTTACTGTGCCAACCACGCAGCACCTTTTAACCATCGGATGGAGGCGTTTGTCAACAAGAAGAAGCTTGTCTCTGGGATGTTGTACTATTTTTGCAGTAAGCCAATAAAATCATGCAGTAATTACCACATGTTGTTGCTGCGCTTTCTTAAAGATTCTTTGTCAATATTCGATGTGATGATGGGGAGCTAAGATCGAGAGCGCTGCGGCAAATCAGCTCAAAATGGATCTGCTTCCTATTTTTATAACCAAAGGCACAAATCTTGGTACCCTAGCTAATGTTGTACATGCTGTGGTCGTGAATAGTATGTTTCATATCTACTACAACCCTGTGTAAAAAGAAGGTTCTCGGTTGTATTGTTAATGCCTAAGACATTCGTGCTTGGTAAATTTCGATTGTACCGCTAAACTACGCTTAGAAAAATAGCATGTTATGGATTGTGAGGGTGGGATGTACTTATGGAGACCTAGGTTGTGCAAGAACCACTTTGCTGGTGGTTGGTGTGGATGTTAAATTGTGCACAATATTTATTACTTGCTTGAGTTATTTTTTATTTGTGATGCACTAGGTCCAAATTTTAGAATGTTCCATTGTATGGTTTTATATGGGTACCAGTGTTACTTGGACACTAAAACGGAGTCGGAATCCGACTCGGATTCGTGTCCGATTCGAAAAAAATTTTGGACATGGGAAATGCTATTCGAAATCGGATACAAAGGTCGAATCGACTCGGATTTTAGGTGTCCAATTCGTTAAAATTTTTTGGACACGTGTGTTCGAGTAACACTGATGGGTACTTTGGCGTTCTTGTTGAGTTCTTAAGTTTTGAACTTGGCGGTGTTGCTTTGTCAATCATTTTCTAAACTTGCTTTTAGATATGTTTTTAAATGATGCGTAAAATAATTTCTTTTGTATCTTCATTTTTTTAATCTTTGCCTTATAATTTTTGTGTTTTTTATGATGACCTAAATAAGGGAAAATATAGTTATATATTTTGATGTGCTATGTCGCTATGTCGCCCTTTTGTTGACGCAATAAAGCAGTGTTCGATGTCGCTTGTTGCTTCTAAAAACCGATGTGTTAAGTCAATCTGAGTTCATTGTACCCTCACCGAAATTGTGAAAAGCTTCACCAACCGTTTTCGTTGGATCGAGGTTTAAAATGAGATATGGAAGTGAAGATATCGGCCGAAGAAGGTTTGTATGTCAAGAATCGTTTCATCGATAATCGATTATCTCAATTGGATGTTGATTGGTGATGCATATGAGATTATTCTCTGTACACAGGATGATAATTGGAAGTGGCGATGTCAATTCTATGTGGCGTGGTTCAAAGTGGAAATGTTTGTTGAGACGCCATTGCCGACGATCGGATCGCTCGACCGCAAAAGTGAAGAGGGTGTTAGTGTGTAAGGACCCACTTTGAGCTTGCTCAACGGAGGTTCGCTTATAGCAGAGAGGTCGGAGGAAGACGACAGAGGGCGTGACACAACGAAGTTATATGGTTCGAGCCCCGAGAGGGTAATAGCTCTACGCCCGCCTTCTCCGGAGGCGAGGAATCCACTAATTGTGCGCATAAAGAGATGATTACGTACCGAGCCCGAGTGCTCGCTTTGTGTTTTCTGGTCTATTGCTCATGAGTCTCCGCCGAGGTAATGGTTTCATTTCAAAGCCGCCTTGCGCGGTGACTCTCGTTATGTGGGTGTACAAAGCAAGTGTTTACAGCTCAAAGAAGTGCAGTGATTCTAGCCCCGAGCTACCAGAGCGCTGGTTGAGTGCCGCTTCGCTTCTCCTTGAGCTCATGCA